>VZRO01005464.1:909173-963263 GCA_013397915.1 Daphoenositta chrysoptera
TTTTTTTTTATTCTGTGTCACACTGGCCAGTAAGTTGTCCAGAAATGATAGGATAAATCAAGCATCTCTTTGAGTATCTACCTATCTTTGTTTAGGCATGTATGTGGTTGTCTTTCTGATAGCATTAACAATGCCAAGAAAAAGTATACTCTAAGATTTAAAACTGGCATTCTACTACATCCAAGAAAGGAACATAAGGTCTACCCCTCTGAATCATTTAGGTCTCTCTAGCTTACACTGAAGTAAAAAAAAAAAAAAAAAGCAAAAACAAAAAACCAACCAAAACAGAACCACAAAGCCAAAAACTACTCTGGAGGGACAAGATGCAGCAATGAGAAAACCTTTGCATCTACCTGTGGAGTTTGCTGACACCGTTTGCTTGAGGCTGCCCTCCCAAAATGGGCAAAACCCTACCAGGGCTGTGGCAGCAATTTTCAGAGAGAATAAGTTGTTGCATAAATGTCTTAGTAGAAGATTTAGGAAAACTGCATTTCTTCTTTAAAATAACGTATCTTCCAGTTAAAACTACAGAAACAAAGTGTGAAGATATAGCTCAAAAATATTCATCTAGCTTGATTTAAAGTTGACTTATTCATTTGGTTTCATTAATTCATCCTGGCCTAATTATTTTTAATATAGTGCCAGCAAATAACATTTTCTGTGAAACAACTGCTGCTGGAGTTTTTACTAGCTAGCAAATTCAGCAGAAAATATGTGTGCCAGAACTGTGCTGAGAATCTGTGTATGCCACAGCATGTCCATCTGCTGTATAAAACACTTGCCAGTTTCTTCAGTATGTGCTGGAAAGGCAAGGATGGAGTGTAGGAAAGCAGAAGAATTAAATTTAGAATATAAATAAGACATATCATACATGATTACCACACCCCTTCCTTTCTTTTTTTTATTGTAATGCATCCTTTCACATTAGTCTGTTAAGGTCATTGGCTATATGTCATTTTCTAAGCATAAGGCATAAATGATATCTTTGCATTAAAATGAGTTATTTGTACTATTCATGATAGTACTAAGCTTTCAAAATTCCAGAAATAAGCAGGATTAGAGCTGCCAACTTCTGCTATGTATTCCTGCTTATGTGGTCACAGTTTCTGGCACACATTTCAAAAACACAAATCTGTTTTTTGAAATTTTGATATTACATGGAAAATAGGACAACCTAAATCAACCATTTAATATGAGCCAGGCTCTGTAAAATCAATATAATGATGAATCTCTTTGCTTCTACATGGTCCCACTGAGGATAGCTACTGCTATATATAAAACCCAAATCTGTGTGGAGGTCAAAGAGGAGATGGTGGGACTGCCTTGAAAAGGACAATCTTACCGACCAACCAACCAACCAGCCAATAGCAACCTATTTTTTACACAGACAAAGCCTGCACAGATCACACCCGAATATCTGTTTGCTGCTATACAGCTGTGCAGTTGAAATTTATATGATTACTAAGATGTGAATTTTTATTTCATCCATCTGGGAAGTTTTTCAATTAGGACACAATCTCTAGACATACTCAGACAGGAAATTACACCTCTCAGAAATTGTGTAGAAAATTGATAATGCTAAATCCCAGGAAAGAGATGCAATCACTTTGAAACTCTGTCAGGAAAGCAATACAGAGCTCAGCCATACCACTTAGGCACAACCTGGTGTTGTGAAACTAAAGTATATCAGAAGCAGGAAAGGAGGGTATTTGTGTGATAACTAGTTCACTTTTAAGAGGGAGGTGAGCTCCCATCTTCACTGGAGGTGAGTAAAGATAGCCAGAGAAGGCAAAGAGCTCTTGCTCTCCGTCTTTTTTTTTTTTTTTTTTTTTTTTTTTTTTTTTTTTTTGTTCATTTCAGGGTTTCACCTTGGCAGGTTAGAGAAAGCAGTATATTTTAGCATGCCTCTCTGAGAGGCTACATTAATTTGTCATTTGTATTGCAGTAGGAAACAACCTTGATGAAGTCTGGTAGCACAGCTGGTTTCAGGGACTTCCATCACTTACTCATGCAAATTTCTGTGCAAGAAATGAAAGACAAATCGGTTTGGTCAGTGGTTTTCATTATAGTGTCTGTGTTTTTGCTGACAACAGCCAGATGCGAGCAGAGATGTTACTTTTTCAGAGGTATATTGGACTTAAAATTGAGGCCCATATTCAGCGTTCATTTAGATCTCATGAAAACAGTTATGACTGATTGATTACATTGTGGATTTCAGTCTAGGGTGACTGAGTTAAAATTCCAGGATAGTTTTTCACTTTGTCTTTGGAAGGCTAAGCATATTTTTGTATAATTGTAGAGAATTTGTTTTAGAATATGGGTTTCATTATATGACAATGTGTTCATAATAACATCACTTGCACAGTTTAATAATTATTGCTTACATATTTACGCATAAAATTTTTTGAAAAAACTATCTTTCCTTTACGTGTCTAAATAAAAATTCAATAAAGGCAAATCTGAAGTCATAGAAAGATTCCTTAAAGAATTGCAGATCATCAGCATTTTCAGTTCATACTTGATTAAATTGCCATCTTTTGTGCAGAAACATTTCTTGTAATGTAAATACTCTTTTTCTGTCTTCGGAAGAGACAATTGTTGATAGTGTTTTTCCACTCTGAAAGAACTCACACTATAATGGAATACTTATTCTATTATCTCACCATAGACCATTAAAGAAAAGAGTCCCATGTTTTGATAGCTACTTTCATCCTCCCTCTTCCACAATTCTCTTTTTTATCCAAGCATATAACGTAAAGAGTTGCAAGGAAGTCATAGCCAAATTGATTTGAGTGAAAGGACCAGAGTTAATGGAAACAAAGTGAAACACAGGAAGTTTTCCCTGAACACCAGGAAACATTTTTTTACTGTGAGGGAGACTGAGCACTGGCAGTGTTGCTTAAATAATCTGTGCAGTGTCCCACCTTGGAGACATTAAGAGGTCATCAGATCATGGTCCAAAGTAACCAACTAGAGATGCTACTGTTTGAGCAGGAAGATTGGATCAGATAAACTCCAGAGGCCTTTTCAAACCTCAACCCTTCTCTGTTCCTGTAGCACTGAGTTAGCATTTCAAAACTGCTTAACAATGCCTTCTGGAGCAGAAGTGAATTTTTTAAACTGTTTTTCTTTCCCTGACTCTAGTTAACAGTACTTAATGAAATATCTCTGAGCTGGAAAACAATCTAAAACACTGGCCCTGAGCAAACACACCAACCTTTCAACTTTGCTGCAGAATTACTGAGTCCAGAAATTTCACAGCATTGTTTACATCAGTGTGGTGCTTAGTCAGACCTCATATGGAATACCAGCTACATGTTAGAAAAGGAGAATTTATATACTCTGTGCATTCAAGGCTTTTCAGGCTCACAGATAAGTCCTGTCACTATAAATGCATACACTTGGAAAAGGGGAGGAACGAGTTTAAAAATATATGTCTATTTCTAATGTTCCCTCCAATCTTTAAAAAGTTTATTTAAGTCTTACTTATTATTTAAGTCAGAAACTATACACTGAGCTGGCTCCTGGAATCAGTCAATGACCAGTTTTTCTTTACTGTTCCACTATATCTCATTTCTTTCTTTTTTTCAGCCATCCTGACATGTATCTTTGTCCTCATGGCATCGACACTCAGCCTCTCTGCTGCTCTTCCTCTGATCCCAGAGCTCTCTCTAGTATTTTACCCTTCCAGCCTTCAGTACTGCCCCCATTCCTGTTCTTCTTGAAACTCCAGAAAAAGTCCATTGCCACTGCTAACATGACACTTTGTTCTGGCATAAAATACTCATCCTAAATTTACACAATCGTCCTCTTTCACTGGAAATAGAAAGTCTGAATATGTAGTGTAGGAGGCTTTAGTTGAACACTAAGAATTTTAGTTAAACTCCCTATTGCTATTTGCAGTATCTGTCACATACTTTTACAACTCACAGTGGAACCAGTTACACATAAGTATACTGAACAGATATAAGAACTATGTTGATGAGGGAATGCAACCTTAAAAATTTTGCTCAGTTGAAAAAAATATTTTATTTTCCAAATATGATTTTTTAAAATGTTTTATAACTTGCAAATAAAATAAACAGTTATAATGGCCATACTGAGTATAATTAGCATTTCCCTTTTTTAAAATATTTTTAATATGTCACTGGTTCTTGGTATCTCTAATTAAATAATGGAGTTAGCAATGTTTTGGTAACTGTCATACTTGTAATGAAGATTATGCAGTTATAAATGTCAGATAGAAATTGTAAACAAAAATTTTTGCAGCTACGTGTATATTTGTGAGTGCAAGTCACACACCCACTGTTTCTTTTAATGTTTTATTTTTGCCTTTCAATTTTCCATTTAGATTTTTGCATGTCTCAGATGTTCTGAGTTATGTTTTCTTGGCAGAAAAGGTCATGGTCTCCAAATAGGATCCATAGTGATTTAAACGCTACGTACATGATTTCTAAGAACATTGGCATACATTTATCTTCAACTATTTGACATAAAATATGAAGCCACTTGGATGTAAACTTTTTCATGTAACTTAAAGTGTACTTGTTTCCCTGTTCTCTTTCCCAACTGGCAAACTCTAATGAGGGTTGAAGCAAGCACAAAATTAATCTGTTCTCACAAGTCATTAACAAGGAATGAGACTAGAACAATGATATTGAATTCTTGCTAAAGCCTTTCTCTTGTGATCACAGATGCTTTTAGGAGACATTAAAAAAAAAGCATTTTCCAAACCTCTGTGATTGTAAGTTTTTCAAGGCACAAGAGAAAAGCCTTGCAATGAAGCACAGAAATTCTGGAATTGGAAGCACTTTCTGACAGGATGACCTTCACAATCTAACAAAGTATTTCAGCACATAGAGACTCCACATATGAGCAGTGAAAATCATCAAGAGACACAAGGAATTGTGCCCTTCAAAGACAATGTGACAGCCTGAATTTCTGGCTCATCAAACCAACAAGACTGGACACTCAGAGCAGTGAGGAAAACCATCAATAGACAGTGCAAGCTGTAGCAGGTCAAAAAAAACAGGACAATTTGACCTTCTGGTTTGGTAATACCCGTAAAACCTGCCGAGAAGACTCTGCTGTTGTGAGCAATAGGAATGGTTGTATTTGGTCAGGATTTAGGAAAGGCAGACAGGAAACAGGGACAGAGTATTGCTGCCTTTGGGCAAATACACTTAGGCAAGCTCCGCTTTCTCTAATCAGAGATAATTAACTCATATTTTTTTTCTGTTGCAGAATTAAGCTCAAAAAAAGTGAAATGTCTAATAGCTCCTAGAAGATCACTCCCTAAAAGTGTTTGACCTTTGTGTAAATGAGATTTCCTGCCTTCTTCCAACGCAAACTGTTGGAGAATCTAATATTCTTGAAAAGCTACTAGCAACATCCTAACAAAACTTGAACCATGTTTTTGGTAATCAATATGGTCAAGCTTGACTGCCATACAAGCTTTCTCAGAAAAATTTTAAGTAAAATATAACATTTTAAAATGAAGGATTTAATTTTAGAATATTTTGACTTTCCAGTAATAATCCTAAGACGAAAAGAAACCCCACTGCAGCTGAAAAATGAAAAGTTAGTTATTCATCAGAGCCACTATTTAGCAACCTGCTATTAAAACACCATCTATCCAACAGGTTTTTTATCAACATTTGTAAATGTTTAATATCAACATATATTACTATTGCATTATGATTTCGGTTATATTTGTTAATGATTTATGAACTGAACTAAACTGAATGATAATAATGAATCCAGCTCTACTCAGATCCATTATAATTTCAGAAAGTCTTTAAATTTGCAGTAAAATGGACACATAAATATTTTTAGACAGTCAGGACGGTGTCATATGACTATTTAAAGACAGAACAGATAGGACAAAGTGAGATATCATGTGAAAAAATATAAGAGTAGATATTACCATTATAGAATTTTTTCTCCATTCTGCCAAAAGTGAAATGTGATAAAAGATGTTGCTGGAAAAGAGAGTGAATTTGAACATATTTGTCTTCTGCAAGGTCTTAGTGCACATGGTCAACTAGGATTCTAAAAATCTATGATTTTGTCAAGTTTTGTGGTTATATATCTTCTGTGTTATCCTTTTCTGGATAATGTATGTGACAGTAGATCTTTTTCTCATTTGCAATAAAAAAAACCCAGCATGTTTTTTCTAGAAATCAGCAAAGCCATTCTTCACTCAAGACTGCAACTCTGGCTGAGACCACTACTGATAACAGTGCTGTCAAGGATCAGGTAGAAAACCAAACAGCTGTAAAGGTGACAGGAAAGGCTGTGTGTGATTATGTTGGTACAAGGTGAATTACCATGCATAATGTACTAAGAGCAGATTGTATGATAGTAGCTCCAGTATTTTTCTTTGGATAGATGTCAAAATATACTGTTTGATTGGAGGTGCTTAATTTGACAAGGTATAAACTGAATAAATTGAAAGATCATGTTCATTGATACTGAAGCCAGATGACATAATGTAAACAGAAGATCTGTCTATACCATGCGTCCTTTATCAAGTACTCAGTCCACAGTGACTGAATACTTGTGGTTTTATGTCCTGAAAGACATTTACCATGGAGGGTGGATACAAAATCATGGTCAAAAAACATCCTGCTGAAATAAATAGTGAGAAGAAGAATACAATTACTGAGAATGTAAACCAAGAGATCTGCATGGCCATTTCCACTTTTCCGCTTTTTCTTGGAATGTGTGATGCCTTATGGGCATAGTATGGATTAGCGAATGAAGATAGATTAGAGATACAGAAAGACATAAATACTGATTGATTGAGATATATGTAGCTGTTGTTCAAGTCTGTTTAAGTTTCTTTAGTCTCACTTCAGAATATGTACTGTCATTTCACTTCTCTGCTAGTCTGAGTCAAGAAAAAAGTACAAAATAAAAAAATAATAGCAACACTAAACAGGAAAGAGAGAATCCACATCCAGTGTGGAAGCAGAAATAGGTTAATGCAAGGAGACACCAGATGATAAATCTTTCTTAAAAAGGATACTATGTCCTGGGAAGGTGCAGAATCTCTGTAAAAAGAGGTAGGAGCTATCTTAATTTTATCAACACAGAGTTATTTTACTTTATCAGCTGGCATGTGATATGAAAAATTCCAAAGACTATTTTCTAGGAAATATAAACAGGTTTGGGTTGGGTTTTTTTATGTATTTTTAATTCCTTTTTATGATGAGTACTTTGTCAAAAACTTACTGTAGCTTTAAATATTATCTTTTTGTTCATATTTTAAATGAAAAAAAAAATCCCACAAAGCCAAGAATTACTTAGAAAGGAAATAATACATCATTAATTTAGTTTTTAGGAACAACAAAACCCCAAAATTAGTAGTTTTTGAAATGTTGAATAGTTTTAAAACTATGGAATGTTGTATGATTTTTATTTCAAGAGTCAAATTTATTGCCATAAGAATGCAAGATATTTGAGATAGTCTAGTCCCAAAGGAATAAATCTGCAATCCAGACAGACCTGCAAGGAATAAAAGCTTCTGCATTGATTTACTAAACTATCTCTTTCCCTTTATCTTCAGGTCTTTTTTTTTTTTTTTTTAACCACAATGAATTAAAAATATAAATGAGAAATTTAGCTGCAGTGTGGAAATCAATGAGCTGTTCAAGAGGAGCCTGCAGGATTTGTTTCCTTGACCTCAGTGTTGCCTTTGGTAATCCATTTGAATAGGGTTCCTGTGTAATGGCAGGAGACAACTGGAAAGTGCTAAAAGAAATGCCAAAATATATTATACATATGAATTAAATAGACAATGCTTAATTTTGTAGTTCTTCTTTCAGAATGGTTTCCTGTTTGACTGAAAAACTGCAACTCTGCTTTTCACTGAGTGAAATCACTGAAGACTCTGACAAGACAAACCTAATTTATTTTCTTTCTCTTCTCTTCCACCCACCCCTAACACCTTTTTTCCCTGTTTAATTTTAAATGCATTGATTATTCCCTGTTAGGCTCAGTGAAGGCAGACTAACAACTGCTAACAGAATTCCATAAACAATAAATTAGCTTGTAGATTAAGCTCTCTTGCATTATTTTTTTTACGGCTGTGATAAGACCTGCATGGATCTCAGAGTGCTAAAACTAAATAAAAGCTATCCCTCATGACTAGTGCCCCGAAAGAGGACTGAAATACACTTTTCCAATGGTTCCAGGAGAATGCTGTTGTACTGGGTCTGATGAGATGGCGTTTTTCTCCCCACAGCAGCCCTCACAGTGCCGTGCTTTGCATTGGTAGCTAGAAAGGTGTCATTAACACACCAGGATTTTTGGCTACTGCTGAGCGGCGCTGGCACAGCATCAGCTCTGTCCCTCAACGTTCCCCACACTCACCAGTAGGCTGGGGTTTGTGTAAGATTTTGTGAGGTGACATTTTGTCAGGACAGCTGACCCCAAATGATCCAGAGGTTATTCCAGACTGTAAAGCATCTGCACATATATAAAATCAAAGAGGAAAGAGGAGAAAAGGAAGGTATTCATTATTTATGATGTTTATCTTCCAGAGCAGCCACTCTGTGTGCTGAAACCTTGCTTCCTGGCAAGTGGTTGGACACAGAGTGCTGACAGAAAATAGAGAAAAAAATCTTTGGTTTTCCTTTGCTCCAATGTGCATTAGTTTTGTTTTTTCTTTATTAAATCACCTTGATTCACGATGAGTTTTTTTCCGTGTCATTTTCTCCCTGTCCTGCTGAAGAGGGCTGTGATAGAACAGCTTTGGGGACACCTGGCATCCAGCCAAAGTCCACCTACCACAACTGCTTGAAGATCAAATGCTTCTTTAAATGACCAGGTAGGTCCTCCAAAGTTCTCTAGGATGAGCCAATTCTGGTCCTTCAGCCCCTTCTCCCAGGGCAAATGCTCAATTCTGAGTGTCCCATGTGCCCTCTGTTGAAGTTACTTTAATTTGCTAATACATTTCTTATCCTGGGGTAGAGGGAAATATTTCTATAACAGTTCAAAGATGATATAGAGTGGCCCTAGATGGACTTACAAATATTTGTATTCATTTTAGAATATATACAAATACATACTTATATATGGGGGTTTTCTTAATTATTAAATATCTTTCATATATCCATTTCTCCTATCTTTCAGAATTAAATCCTTTGGGAGATACTGTAACTAGAATGTTACAACTGATCCTCAAGAGACTTGTAGTAAGATTTGATTTTATTAAAGGTATCTTTGTAGATAACAAACATATTCGTTTATTTTTCCTAACTTCAAAAAAAAAAAGAAAAAAAAAAGAAAAATTGCTTTTCCTTCCTGCTGTTCTTCTTTTAACTTAAGAATGTCTTGAGATTCAGAACTGTTGCTTGCTATCTTCTAGCACAAAGCAAAGCATTACAGGGAATCTGAGCAGCAGCCTCTACAAGTCATTGAATTGTAAACAATAAAGTACGTTGACAATTAAATGAAATATTTATCTATATTTTAACAAGCTGCTCTGACACTAAGAGTATGTTTAAATACTGTTGCACACTAGTTTGTAAAGATATTGGAGCTGATATTGAACAAATTGTGACTCAACCAACTCACTGTTATTAATGAAATACCAATGTGATATTGAAAACTATTCAAGACTGGCAGAATCAGGGATTTTTTTTTTACTTTAAGCTTTCTTTTGCATTCTTTTATTTTTTTTGCATTCTATTTTAACAGGTTTCCTGCTGTCATTAATAACAGACAAAAAGAAAATGTCAAAGTAGCCACATAATACATATATCATTTAATAGACAATGCCCAGTTTTGTAGAAAACCTGGTAAAATAGCATTGTATGGTTTGAAAAATTGCAACTCTGCTTTTAAACAAATAAATTCAAATTATTGGTTACTANTGTATTTGGTTACTAAAAGTATAATAAGGAAGCTGGGACTGCTTATTTAGGAGCATCTTGGTTACCCCTACTAAACACTCTGTCATGATATAAAGCAACAAACTTAAAGCATCCTATATTCAGTCATATTCCACCTCTTTTCATCAAAATTCCTGAAAAATTAGCATCTGTATTATTATGCAACAAAATACCTGTAAAGCTGCTACTGGGAAATTTAAATAGGCTCAGAAAAAAATTAAGAGTAAATTTTGACAGAGGACATCATTGGAATTTTTCAATGATTATAAAGTTTTACATGCATTAGTTTTCTCCAAAGCAGGACTGTAATCAAAATAGTTGCTAAAAATAATGTAATAAACCATGAATAATGCAATGAGAAGCAGAGTTGACAGTCATAGGTATGTAGAGGAGTATATCCATTATAACCTTAGTCCCTGTATGACGTGAGCTAGAACTTGGAATTGGGATGGGTATGCTGAACAATTCTCAGAAGATTAAATTGATATTTTGATCTAAACAAGCAGAATGTGGCCCGTGTAGTTCGTCAGTCTTGGGACACTAAATAATGGAACACCACCAGAAGAACAACATAATATATAGGAAAACAAATTCTAAGAAAAGGCTGGAGCTTCTAAAGAAAGTTAAGTCACAGGGGAAGTCTTCAGAGAACCTCTGAACAAGACATTAGCATTAAAAAGTAATCTAAGAATACTTACTTGAAGAAGAAAATCCACAGTCAACACCTAAGTGTTTCTGTGGATAAAATGACAGGTTGAACAAAACAGGTTTAAAAATATATATTTGATGTATTATTTAGAACTTGAAACGTAGAAATTAATTTTGAAAGAGCCTAATATTTTTTAAAATAAGTTATTTCATTGGACTTTAATCTGGGAAAAAGTACATGAAGACTTGCTGTACAAAGGCTTCTGAAATTTCAAAAGTCAAAGCAAATTTTAATTCATTGCTTCCTCTCCAGTGAAGTGAATTTCTCTCAAGATCCCTGGAAATCTATTTAGCACATTGAAGAAATGCTCTCTTAGGATGTTGCTGCATGACAAGTGACGTGCAGAGGGACATGATTGTCTTGCTCACTGTTGCCATATGAAGTGATGGATCAGAAAAATATCAAATACCCACCAAAAAAAAAAAANAATGAGCACTGGAAGAAATTTATAAATGTGAACTTTTCATTCCATCACATACTGCTAACATGTCAACAGCATTGATGCCTCTGGATTTTTAATTTTGATGTGTCAGTGCAGATCATACTGTTTCTGTAGAAGGGCAAATTTATCAAATATGATTACTTCTATGATAACTGTGAGTAAATCAACCAAAAATCACAAAGAAAAACTCCAGAAATGGAACACAAAATATTCTTTCAGTATTCAAACAGACACTAGAAAAAGCAGTATCAGGATACCATGCTATAAACTGATATCATGTCACTGACAAATGTTTTTGTCTGGGTGATGTTTTTTCTTATTAATAATCAGGGAGTACAATAAATTGTGTTGAATACATTAAAAAAAATCCTTAATCAAAAAAGTCTCATGATAAAACAAATTCAGTAGGTATTTCAGTTCTTTTTGCTGCTTTGTTGGGAGTTTTTGCTTTATTTTTTTGTTTTTAAATGGCAACATGAAGCAAGATACTCGGCGTACCATTCTCACCTTAAACCTGTCAAATAATTATCTACGAGAAATCCCTGCATCATGATAGATATTAAATGATTAGATAGACGATAGAAAGATAGAATTTGTATGAAAGAAAAATCCTCTATGAATTCTCACACACAGATATTCTCCATTTGTTGTTCCAGTTGTAGTATAGCTACTTTTTAAATGAGGTTACTTTCAGAAGGTTAAATTTAAAAAGTAACCTATTTTCATTAATAGGATACACTGAGTCTGAATTCCACTTAAGTCTTTGAAAATTATGTTAATTGATAGTAATAGGTATTTGGAGATAAAAGTTATTTTTTTATTCCATTTTTTGTTCTGTGGTCTGGTTTTATACTTAGGCCAAATGAAAAATATTTTCTTCTCAAAAATGTTTTCTTATTAGTTCTACTTCTGAAAAAGTTTGCTCTTTTTCTAACATTGAAAATTACCATTTCTAACTAAGTGTTCAAAAAATAGCATAATCTCAAAAAGTGGATAAAGCTGCTTCTTCTCTCTTATTACTGAACTCTTACATCTATCATTAATATAAAAAGAACTGAAAGAGAAAACATCCAGCCTTCAGTGCTGATCTTACACTGCAAAACCTCTGTAAGCACTTATGGCAACCCCATTATTGCAAGGTTATTTCATCATGATTAATTTTACTACAAATATTAGCAAATTAATTTAAAAATATTAAACAATGGCTTTACAATGTCAACCAGTAAGTTTTAAATACAATCAGACATCATTTTAGTAAATAAATCTGTAACAGATTTCTGGAATTAAAATCCTTACCTTTCTACAAATATTTTAGCTTTCAAACAATGATGCATTCTTACAGAATATGAAGGCATTTCAGCTGTTAAGAACTAAGTATGTGCAACTGAAGAGTTCATAAGTGTATGTTATTTCATGGCAACTCTGGACACACACAGAAAAAAAGTTAATCTTCCTTTCTTTGCCCCATGCACTACTGCTGCATGTATGTAATCATGTAGATCACCAAAAATCATGCATTATTTCTCTGGTCCTTTAGTCTGTATCTAAAAATATGATTTTCTGGTAAATCTCACTAGCAGAGGATGGACTAATAAGTATTAAGAGAATCTTAACTATCTGCATTCACATGTCAAACTAGCCTGAAGAACTGTCTTTTTGATGGTTTCATTCAATTTATCTAATAAACTGTTGTTTCTGTGATATTGGTGATGGAAGTACTGCTGTTTCATTTGCCTTATAGATCAAGATCTGGTGGAGAGACCATGTTCTGCAAGACAATGTGGCTTCAGATACAGCATCTCTGCCTATATTACTTACTGATGCTTGAGAAAAAACTCATCTGCTTGAAAACTAATTCACATTGCTCATGATACTGGAGATCTTGTAATAAATAAGTTGCCATTTGAATGCAGAAACCCTTCTCATTAAAATCTACCATCTCTTCTCTCTCTTCATCCTGACCCAAGACCCAACCTGAATCATAATGCTTCAGTTGTTGTGGCTAAAATTCCTCTAATTAAAAGAGAAGTGGTGTAAGACACTTGTACAATACACCAGCATAAAAATAATATATTTTTGTGTTTGTGTGACACAGTATTTAAGGTGGAAGGGTTAATACAAATATAAAAAAAAAACATTTCTGTAAGTGGGAAATGATTAGCTGTTTACTTGTGACCCTTCTTATTAGGAAATTCTTCCATACTATTAAGACCAAAATTAAAAAACAAAGATAAAGATCAAAACCTAAACAAATAAACCTTCCCAATTTATTTTGAGTAATTTCATAATTGCTAGCTGGCAGCTTCTGCTGAAAAAGGAGTGAATACTCTTTGTCTGTACTATATTTTTCTATAAAAGCTGGATACCTGTGCAATTATCTGAAGACTTAACCACCTGGAGGCACATACAAAATTTGTGAGCGTATTTATTCCAGTGTAAAAGTTCACTTGAAACTTAAAGTTCTGCTCCTGCCTTTGGCACCTGGCAGCTTGAGATCTCTCTCATCTCTAAACCCCACTGAGAACTGTAAAGCAGGAATTCCTCAAACTCCCTCACTTGAAGGAATCAATCCAGCAAGTGTCACAAGGTGACACATACCTTATGTATTGTGGTCACACTCCAGAGACTGCCAACTCACCTCTGAAAGATCAAAGAGAAATGTGTTTATATGGGGTCCTGAAATACTCAGATGTAAACCTTGGCTTTAAACCTTGCACCTAGGTGATTTTCTCCACTTATGAAAGAAAGCCTCCTGTGAGGAAAATTAGCACCATGAAACAGCTTTTGTTAAAATTGTATTTCATATAATATTCCATACATAATGTCCAATGATTTATAAGAATATGTATTAAATGTTCACTATGCCAGGACATATATTCTGTTATTTTTGCTAAGTCTCTAGGAACTGTAACCCCAGGTGGAATTCTAATTTCCTAAACCACTCTGAAATATTGAATTCTAGCATTTGCTAGAGAAGAGGAATAACGAAATGAAGGAAAATGCTGTTTATTTTGATTCAACAACCTTTAGCCCCATTACATAGAAGCCTTCAATGTGCTTTAACCTGAAAAATGCTTCATAATAGAGTAAAAATGTTGTCAGGTGTAATTATCATTCTTGGATAGGAACAAATGAGGCAGTAACTGTTTCGAGGTACAATGAAAATGGACTCATTCAGAGAAAAGAACATTTTGGATACAAATAAGCCCAAAGTGTAGCTTTAGAAATTCTAACCAATACTTAAGAAATTGCAAATAAATAAGGGATCTTATTGATTATTTACTCAAATTGTTCAATTCCACTGACTAAGTGGTATCAAAATTGCTAGGTTTTTGGGTTTTTTTTAAGATTTGGGAAAAAATAATCCCTTCATGCTCTGAACTGCAGCTGAAAAGATTCCTCTGTGCAGCAGAGATAGAAGCATAGGCTCTGTGTGATGAGTTCAACTCAATTACACTATAGCTGAGTGAAGTCTGCAATGCGGACAAGACCTGTGTGGGGTATTCAGCAGTTCAAGGACTGAACCATCCAATTTACTGAAGATAATGAAATGTGTCATAATCATTCCCACTGCAAATGCTCATGTGGAGAGGATTTTTCATTGATGACAAACATATGGACTGACAAAGGGAGCAGGTGTGAAATTGACTTAGTTAAAGCAGAGCCTCAAATCTAGGCTAACTTTCCTTTGATATGTCAAACTAGTTTCAGTTCTGCCCTAAAAAATCACACAGTGCTTAGGATCACTAATAATCATCATAATAATACTTAATGCTTGCATAGGACTTTATGTTTTCAAAGTAGGTACAAATTTGCATTTCTATCTTACTTTTGTGTGGTCTTGGAATTGATGCCCAAGATGAGCATTGAAACTGTGCACATTTTCTCAGTGACAGGGCTTCAGTTGTTTATCATTTTTCAAAATGAAAGACGGGTGAGGAGAGGGTAAGAAGGAAAGATTGATTTCAGATGGGAGCTGACAGTCCTTCCTGTTGCCTATCAGTTAAGCTTCATCAAAAGGAGAAATATCTGGAGTAAATAATCTTTTCCTTTTAGAAGTGGATGAGATAGGGACATGGGGTCCTAACTCATCCTCCTCCTAATCCTACTATC
This sequence comes from Daphoenositta chrysoptera, assembly GCA_013397915.1. NCBI lineage: Eukaryota > Metazoa > Chordata > Aves > Passeriformes > Daphoenositta > Daphoenositta chrysoptera. The sequence continues at coordinate 924,337 of VZRO01005464.1, forward strand.
CTCCCCACAGAGGAGGAGGATAGATAGGGTGGTAAAGAGAGGTGGCACAATGCTAGTAACAGAGTTGAACAAGGAACACAGGACAACTTGAATATCAAATATAGAAAACAAAATCTCAAACAGGTTAAAAGCAGACAGAGGAGAAAACTCAGACATTCAAGGCCTGTGAGGAGAATTCATTTTGCAGTGGCACAAAGAAACTAGTATGTGGTTCTTCTGCTCCTTCCTATGAGACACAGATATCATACTGAGAATAAAAGAGGGAGAAATAAGGGGAATAGGGTTTGTTGCTCTTACTGAGCTAGAGAAACACACAGTAGGAAGAAATGCTTGTTAGTGGAAACCATCCAACAGTGGCAGATATTAATCCACCCTATGAGATGATAACCTGCCTCATATTCCCCTAAAATGAAACCTGGCAAAGACAGTATAACACACAGGATCTTTTCCATGTTTCCAAATCCTTGGTGTCAAATTAAATGGCATATTTTTAATTGATAAACTAAAAGAAGCATAAGAGGAAATGTTGGGGAAAATAAGGAGGAGGAGGGTATATATCGTGTAAAGTTGAAAAAAAAAATAAAATAGCACGGGATAGCATAATTAAAAGGATAAAAGAATAGTAATAGGAAAGAGAATGGGTAACATAAATTTAAAAATAATCTCAGCCAAGCAGAATGATAGAAAAAAATACAAATCTGCAATAAGATAGTGATGGGAAAGTTAGAATCAAAAATTAAAAAGCAGTCATCTTGATCTCCTATTGACAAACATTCAGAAAAAAAGGGCAAGAAAGTGACAAAATAGGACATGGCATACAATCAATGATATTAGACCATTATTATTTTTATCTGCTGCATCAATATTATAGTATATTTATTTTCAGAATAGATCTTGGAAAAGGTTTCCACTCTATATATTTTTCTTTTTTACAGGGAATAAAACTTATTTTTATTTTGAACAGTTTCAGTCTCACAGAATCATATTTGACTGGGTCTGAATAAAGGAGAGTACTATGAAAGGCTCACACTTACAAATAGTGCCCTTTTCTACCAAAGAAGCTCCTAAACACTCCTATTAAAAGTAACAGACCATACAGTACAAAGGAATTTAATAAAATGTGTGATAAAAATATCAAGACGCAATCAGTTGTGATTTTTATTTGTTACTGATTTTTCACTGTGAAAAATCAAATCTGAATTATATTCACTGTATATAGGTGCAGAACAAATAAGTAGAATCAAAGTAAAATTATAGAGGATATGAATGCACTTACCTGTGACATTGTATCTGTCTTAGGTTGCTCTGATTAAGCCATTTTTACATTTATAAAGTGGTTTATGCAGAAAGATGATGAGTGATATCAAGAGGAAATTTATCAATATTCTTTCCTTATGTCTGCACTGCAGCAAAATATTTCTAGTTTAACCTATACTACTCTACATACTTTTTTTTAATACTTGAATATGTTATGACCTGAGGAAAGGTTGGGTATTCACCTCAAACTTTGTGATTGAGGCAACCAGTCTGAATGTGGTAACTCCTTTTGATATGACCTACAAACACATGTGCTGGCTTGCACGGGTCTTTTTCTCATCTTGCACTTTTTTGGCTAGGATAGAGTTACGTTTATCCATAGTAGCTTGTAAAGGGCTATGTTTTGGATCTGTGCTGAAAATGCCATTGGTAACACACTGATTCTGTAGTTACAGCTGAGCAGAGCTTACAGTGCCCAGCCCTTTTCTGTCACACACCCCACCCCACCAGTGAGTGGGCCAAGGGTGCCCGAGGAGTTGTGAGGGGACACAGCCACAACTGCTGACCCCAAATGACCAAATGGACATTCCACACATGTGGCATCGTGCTCAGCAGTCACACTAGGGAGGAGGTTGTCAGTGGGCGGCTCTGATCCGGGACTGGATGGATATAAGTCACGTGGAAATAGTGAGCAATGGTTTTCATTGCCATCACTTGTCTTAGTGGGTCTTACCTTTCTCTAATTTTTTTTCCTTATGGTTTTGTATTTTTAGTAGCATTACTAAAATTTCTTTTTTATCATTAAACTGTCTGTAGTGAGTTTTCTGACTTACAGCCAACAGCCCTACTCCACTAAAAGATGACTGACTAGCAGAAAGCCTTGTTTGAAACACAAACAACATGATTGTAGTTGCATCAGACAGCAGCAACACGAAGAGCTGATAGGTGTTACCCTTTATTCAGCAGAGAGGACCCCATCTGCAAGGACGGGGGGCTACCAACACTGCAGCCGACTGTGCCTCCAGTGGCTGAGACACTGAAGTCATCTGAGTTTTCCACACAGAAGTATTTGCACAGTTGCCTTTGAAGTGGCCCCCTAGAAATGTCCCCCCAGGAAGGTTAGATGGAATTGAAATGCTGTTTTAGCTCCCACCTTGCCTGAGGAGGCCGTACTCCTCAGGCACAGAGCATTACCATGTCTGCCTTTGATCCCTTTTGCACACCACTTTACCTACATGATGTGCTCCTCTGCTGCTCTCATTGTCATGGTTCTTAGACAGAATTAGGTATTACACTGACCTTTCATGTGTTTTTGTAAACTCCTATGGGCAGAAAAATCCCCTTCTCCCTGTACTGTGTGGGTGGAACCTGTGTAACTACTGCATAACATTTTGAAACTGAACAAAGTACCAAATGCCTCAGGTCTTTGACGTAGAATACAACTGCTAAATATTAATAAAGCAAAAAGATAATTATCTCTTTACATGTCAGACACACACAAAAATAATAATAAACAGTGAAATCCTAAAGCCAGTTTCATAGTTTCAGACATTTAAAAATGCTTTATTAATTGTCATACAGTAAAATTTACAGCCTGTCTTGAACTTATAAACCAAGCAATCTTTGTCAGAAACCATTCATAGTGTCCACATCTAGGACAGGTTATTTTACAAAATATTAGAAGCGGTTTAAGAAAATGATGTTCCAAAAAATAATTATGTTTCCTATATGACAATTAAATGAATGTAACTAAACCATGTGAACAATTTTTTCGTGTTTTTCAAACAAGACAAAAACAAAAGAGAATAAAAGCCACTTTGGGCCTGACTCATTAAAGTTTTCTAAGGTGGTAGAAGAAAAGTCTCTTAAGCATCTCATTCTATGTCCATCTTTGTTTAAAGACAGACATCAATTTAAAAAAGTACAATTATAGGTGACATAGTTGAGATCATATCTTCAGTCCAACCTGCAAAAGACAAACCATGTGCTTTTTCAGTGCATTGTTCTTCCTCTTCTCTAAGTTACTTAGCATGATACTCATGAGAAAATGATCCCAGACTTCATTCTTAATTGATTTAAAATCATGCACTGTTCACAAGAACTCTGAATGTCTTCACTTATTTTACCACAGTAGCAGGTTTTTTGAGTTGTATTTCTCCTAAAATCTTAAATGTATGTGTGAGACAGAGCAGGAGTGGGGGAAGGGAGGTGGGTTGGAGAAGGAAAGAAGTTTTCAAAAGTCAGTTTAACCGAGGGAATAATGAGGTCATATGAAAATGCAAGTGCTTTTATGTATCCCTGTGTCTTCATGTGACATTCAAAATAGTGCTTCTGAGCATAATATTTCAGAATAAAAACATAATAAAGAAGAAAACAACAACATAATAAAGAATCAAGGACCTTGAAATACTGAGTTAACCCAACCACAGAAAAATCAAATCAATTGAAAGCCTTGAGGTAACTTGCATCTCTAATATACTGTACGTGCAAGAAAACATTCTGTCTCTGGAGTTTCTTTCCCCTCTGGAATGATTCTGCTATTGTGATTTATTTGTTTTTCCTAATATTTCTCTAGGCAATGATATCAGTGGTATATTTTGTTTTTTTCTCAGATAAGTGAATTCATTTCAGATTTTACCCCCAGAGGACTTTGAGGAATCCCATGAATACATCAAAAAAGGCTGCACTAAAAAAAAAAACCCTGTTAAAAAAAAAAAAAAATCCTGGACAGATTTCAGTTACGTAAATTAGAAAAGTCCAGTTTATATCAATTGCATCAACCAAGTTCTGCTTTCTTTCTGCTTTGGTTTTTTTTTGTTTGTTTGTTTGTTTTGTTTTGGTTTTTTTTCTGTTAAGAACATTATTTTTTTCTGTTCAGCTATGAATTAATCCTAGTACAATTTTCTAAGATTTTAGTTTTCAGCCTTCTATAATGTCTTATGGAGACAAAGAAATAACACTGGAGGAAGAAATGGGAAATAGGAAATACTCTTCCTACAAATCCAACACGATTTAACGTGTTTAAAAACTGTACTTGAATCTCTATTATTAGTAGATAAACAAGATGAGCTGAAATTTTTTGAGGCCATCTCTGAAAAAAAGACAGCTCAGAATTTTTATACCAACAAAAATTGCTGATGGTCATTGTACCAGAGTTTTTCTTTACTGTCTTCAAGAGAGCTAAGCATGCAGCTGTATGTCAGACAAGGATCTCCTTCATAATAAGCAGCAAGAATCCTCTGCAGCAGCTGAAGGGACTCATGGAAGTCCTGGGCACATCTATCTAATCAAGAGATTTTGTCTTTAAATTCAGTTTTACTTTCTTTTAAAAACCTAATAATTATGTTCCCTAAACCAAGCTCAAAACTGAAAGGATTTGGCTTTTTTCATTTTTTTGGTGGTTTTTAAATGTTTTTCTCCTGTCAGGCTGTGCTAAAATATCAATCAACAATAATTTTTCCCTATATACAATATAGGGTAGTCTCAACCAGTTAAGAATTGCCTTTTTTCTGAGAAAAGGTCTTAAATTGTTCAGATGGCTCATTTCCAATTATACGAACCCCTAAGGACATCTATAAGGTCTGGGACAGAGGTTTTTGTAATCAATGGAAAAATTCCGATTTTTTTTCAGTTTTATGTCATGCCCTAAGATAGGATGGACCACTGAGCAGACAGTCTTGTAATTTCTATCCTCTCGTACAATTGAAAACTTATTAAACCATTAGTTCCCTAATGTCTCTAATCTGGAAACAGATATTTTGTGTCTCAATAAATCTCCTTAATCTTAAGAGGAGGCTTAATCTAGATAAGGAAAATTCTATTAAAAAAATGAGGACATGCTTGATTTAAGGTTTTCCTTTACCTGCAATAGATTGGAATAAGAATGAGCAGGTTTTCATTCATGTTTCATGGTATAATAGTAATTTGCTATTGAATTTGCTAATTGAATTCATAACCCAAATATTTCTAGTTTAAAGTGTTCAGCAGATCACTTTACTTTTGAGTTCTAATAATTATTTTATGGATCAGATGTTCAGGAACAATACTACAAAAACTTTGAGGTCTCTTTCTGAACTCAGGAATTTTTCATGGCAGCTGACTTTCTGGAGTTAAACCAGTGATCTGTAAAGTAAGCACTTTTCCTGTCAGCTTCCCTTCCAGATCTGATAACAGTAAAAAAAATTAAAACATGGAATCACAGACAACTGACACTAACTAACTAACAACATACATAAATAAATTTTAATTTTTCATTTTCAGTCCAGGTTTATTTTATATATTTCTCTTCATCATATAGCTCAGAAATAAAACTAGAAAATAGACTTTGACATCAGTGAACAGTGTTCTAAGTACAATTACTGAGAACTAGATCATGTCAAATGATCAAGAGTGATCGCTTCAGAAATTAAGAAACACACTGAAAATCCTGTCAAGTGTGCTGCTCACAACCATACCTCCCTGAAGCACACTCAGAGTTTTACAAGGGCGTTTGCCATCCTGAGAAAGAAGGTTAACTTAAGTCATGTCATTGCCAAAGTATTTGCTCAGCAGTGAAAGAATTCATTGAAGTTGTGTCTATTTCACAGTGTCCTGTGTTGGGGAGAATATTATCCCTGCACGCTGCTCTGACTCCATACATCAAACAGCTACAAGGGCCACGGAGTGCAAAAGCTTCTACTCTGGACTGCCAAGTAGTGTTAGAGGAGTACAGGATGGCATCAGAGTGGTGAGTTTTCTTGGCATCCTCCCTGCTGCTGAGACTCATATCAAAGCCTCCCACAACAGTATGGGTGAGAAGGGTGAAATCAGAGACAGAGGTACTCACTCTGATTCTCAACTTACTTTCGTCTCCTTGTAACACACTATGGCTCTGAAAAGCTACCCACAAAGCTAACACTTGTGTCAAGACGTACAAAGAACTATTCCTGTCTTTTCCTTATCTCAGGCAGAGGAGGCTGTCTCAGGGTCAGGGGCTTTTTGTGCCGAAAATATTCTTGGGCTGAGCAGCGTTAAAGATTTTCGCTTCTAGAGGGAAGATAATGCACAATCAGCCAGCAGCAGCCAGATTACATTGCAGATTATTGGTACAAGGTGCTACAACGGAGACCAGAATATTTATGTTTAAAAAACCCACAGATTTATCTTGAGTGTCTAGGAGAAGAATCACACCACAAAAAGGGAAAAAAAAATGATCACACAGAATTTTTTTTTTTTAAATTAGTTTGTGTTGAAGCCTCATTTTCATGACTCTTGATGTAGATTTTAAACTGCTAGTATTTTCTGTAAAAAAACCTGATTTAATAATGATTTAACTAACCTGTTTTTAGCGATGTTCTGTGCAATGCTGCCAGACCTCATGATTTCATGTAAAGGATATGTGGTACTTATAAGGGCTTTTTCTAATATTAACATTATGTAGGCTAACTGATCAAAATGTCTGACAGGGTCAAATTTTTAATAGTGATCTGATACAAAGCCTGAAAGAGGATTCTTGAAGTTTCCTTAATATGTCTTTGGGTCAGGAAGTTTGATCTAATTCTAAAAGGTCTCTGGAAATTTCACTATTAATTGCTGGAAGATTGAAAAACTCCATGCATAATCATGGAAAGCAAAGTTAACTTAAAAGTTTTCTGTAGTTTTTCATTGTCTTGTCATATAGATCATTAAGATTTGGAAATCCACAAAAAACCTATGGGGCTAATGCCATTTCATATTTTCATTAGTATAGGATAATGAAATATATTGATAAGACAAAGATGGAAAATATCAGTACAAGCAGCCTGAAAAAATAATTTAGAAAGACTTAAAAGACACTGATAAATGAAACATATGAAAAATTATGGGAAAAGATCAAATAGCCCAAAGTGCAAGATCATGGAATTTGGATAACAGTTAGGTTAGCTTCTATAAACTGAGAGCAAATAACAGATAGGAAAAAAAACCTGACTTAATTACATTACTATTGAAGATGTAGTCAGGTTGGAGAGGGTTTAGAAAAGGAACATAAAGATGATCGAAGAGCCACAAAGATGACCCAAGGATTAGGATGTCTGACATTAAGAGGACAGGCTGAGAGAACTATGTTTGATCAGCCTTGAGAAAAGAAGGCTAAGATATCTTATCATCATGTTCCAGTATTTAAAGGGTGGCTACAAAGAAGATGGAGATCTTCTTTTTACAAGGAGTCACATGGAAAAGACAAGGGGTATTGTGTACAGGTTAATCCTGTGAAGGGTCCTATTGGACACAGGAGGAACATTTTTTACAATGAGAACAATCAGCCATTGGAATAATCTCCCCAGGGAAATGGTGGAGTCCCCAGCCTTGGATAATTTTAAGATTCATCTGAACATGGTACTGGGACAGTTTGTCTAGACCATACTTTTGCCAAGAAAGGTTGAACCAGATGATCCTTCCAACCCCTTTTGATTCTATGATTCTAAGAATCATGAAAGACTATGGAAAAGTAAGCATGTTCATATAAATTTTAAAATTAATGAAAGAGCTAAAAGGATATTGGAAAAACATCTGTAGAAAAAATATATATGATGCTATACCAAGTAGGAAGGTAAACTCCTGGAATCTTTTCCAAATCTACTTTCTAGGAATCTAGTGAGCCTAGTAAGATTAATTTAGAAATAGTGTGTCCAATTTCTATAACTGAAATTTAGAAACCTGGAGGTTTAACCTCAGGAAAAAAAAGGTCTTTTAATAAAGCTCTGCAATGATCTCTCATATGGAACACGTTTTCTATAGTAGAAGCTAAAGTTTGGCAAAACATAAACCAAAAAAGAATTTTTTTTCTCTTTGCAACAAAACAGGAGGTGGAAAAACACCATAGACATATTTAACTGAAGTTAGATGTTGATTTTTAAACATAATCTTTTAGCAGTAGGCTGAGAAGTAACAGGCATCAAAGCAATGTGGTTGTGAAAGATAAAGAATGATGGTATACAAAAATTGAGAAATTTCATAATGGGTCTTGGTACATGAAAGGGAAGGATGACACATTTTGATGATCCACAGAATCAAATTAATGGAGATGGAAAATCAAGAGATCCCTGGATTTTCACATGCTGAAATGGAGTCCTTTGAACTTTGTTGTAAACTGTATTTGTAAGTAAACAGATGACAACATAATATCATATTCAGATTCTTATAATTTCTATACTATAGGCAAGAACTGAGCTCCTTTTCTACAGTGAGAAAATCGAGCTCAGAGAAACCTTTCTCTTGAATGAACAGAAAAAGTTTTTCAGCAGTGAAAAGGTTTAAATTTTCTCTCAATCCAGATATGAAAAAGTAATTTCTGCTTTGGTGCTGCAATAATGTCTTGGCTGGTAGGTTAACAGGAAACATGAGCTTTCATGTCCTCCCTTTATTTTTTGCAGTACTGTTAATGCTCTCTGAAGTTCATCCAAGCTGTGCTTAGCAACTGAGGGGCTGATGTTAATAATTAATTAAATTAAATATTTCATTTTTTAATAGAGACTTTGTAATTTATTAGTGTGATACAGCAGCACTTTCTTTGTAAATACTTCCTCACAACATTTCCCAGACAACGAGGTCTTTACCATTTTGCTGTGTTTCTTTTAGTCATATTAGTCTTACTGTCTTCTGATAGGATGACTGTCCTTGTCAAACCTGTTTGCTGGTTTTTGTCAATTAATTTTATCAGTTAAAAGAGAACTAAAAAGACTTACACATTTTGGAACAAATTCTGGAACAATTCTGATTTCAGATACTAAGCTGAAAAAATATGAACTATAAAAGATATGCTGATTCACAGCTCTATATAGTACCAAACAGATTTTACTGTGCTTTTCTTAAAAATAAGAAAGCTTCTGTATATAGTAATATGCGGTAATGCATATACAGCCCAAGATACTACTGCATCTCAAAAGAAGAGTATGTTCAATAGTAATGCACATGCACATTTTGCATAATATGAAACAGATTCATTGAAATTGACTGTGAAAGCTGTAAATGCTGGGTTCCGAAAGGCTTGTAAAATACTAGAGAGTAATATACTAGAAAGTAACGGTGGGAAGGGCTTAAAAAAAAAGTAGACAAAAAAGCAGAATATTCAGAGTAGAAAATAACAAAGCAAAGAAATATAGTAGAATTGTGGGGAAAAGGCAGTAGGCAAGGAGAGACCTGTGACAAAAACTTCTATATACCACATGCAAGTTAGATTCTAATTATGTCTGGGACACCTAAGCTCTAAATATCCATACACTGCAGTACATACCCTACACTGGTCACAATTTTCCCTCTTGCTCCTTTCTTAGCCTTTGATGAATCCTTTGGATTTTTTACCTTATCATTAAAGTTCCAAATATACTTTCCTATTCCTGAAATGTGAAACACTTTGGGGAAAAAAAAATCACATACACACAAAAAATCAATAAACATTACACAGTCTTTTTTATTATGCTAAAAGACAGGTTTTCTAAACCACTTCGGACTGCAAGATCATTTCAAGGTACAATACATCTTCATCTGTCACAAATTGGCATAGCCATTATGGAAGCAGAGGAGATATGATTTGCAATGATGAAAATCTGCCCGTATGAAGTTCACAGACTCTACTTCTGTCTGAATAATATTTGAAAAAAGAAGAATCTATATTATTTTGGGCACCAAATGACCTCACTATCCACTTTAAATTGCCTTTTTACCTTTCTGTCCTCTTGTCTTACTCTTCCTTTTTCTTCTACAGATAGGTTGCCATATAACACCCCTCAGAAAAACAAATTTGAAGACTGGCCACTAAATGTGTGGGTGTGGTGGGTTGACCTTGGCTGGCTGCCAAACTGACACCCAGGTGCTCTCTTGCTCCTCAGTGAAACAGGGAGAAAAAATAAGACAAAAACGCTCATGAGTCAAAACAAATACAGGGGAATCATTTACCTATTACCATTATCACGGACAAAACGTAATCTACTTAGGGAAAATTTATTTCATTTTTTGCTAATTAAAATACATTCAAACGGTGAGAAACAAAACCTAAAACACAACCCTACCCTTCCTCCCAGGCCTGACTGAACTCCTTCGTTCCTGGCTCTACCTCACCACCAAGCAGAGCAGGGTAATGGGGAATGGGATCTGTGGTCAGTTCAGAACAGTTCTTCCAATGCTGCTCCTTCTGCCTCATACTTTTACCTTCCTCCATCAGGGGTCCTTCCCATGGGATACAGACATGGACTCTCCACAGACTGCAGCTTCCTTCAGCAAATACCTGTCCCCTCCGTGGCCTGCAGTGTGGCTCTCTGCTCCGCTGTAGTCTCCATGAACTGCAGGAGAACTCTGCCCTGCTCTGGCACCTGGAGCACCTCCTCCCTCTGCTTCTCTCCGCTTGCTGTCTGTAGGGCTATTTCTCACCCTTTTCTTTCACACTCGCTCCTCTCCCACAGCTACGGTGCAGTGTTTTGCCCTTTCTGGAGTAGGCTTGGCTGAGGGGCTCGGCTGTGCCGGGAGCTGGATCCACTGGAGCAGCTGGAGCCAGCTGTATCCAGCACAGGACAGGCCCTCCTCTGCAGCCCTCTCGCTGCCAAGGCATTGCCACCTACTCCCAATACATCAGCGAAAACCTGTGGAAAGGTACACCAAAAATACTGATGCCAGGATGCTTTCTTGGCCTACTTCTACAACACAGCTATTTTCTATCTCTCATGAGTACAGTCCAGCTCTCTGCTTCATGTAGAGGCAAGTTTATTAATCTAATTTTTTACCAGATTGTTGTTTCTTTAGCTGATAACAAGAAACTGAAGATCAGTTAAAAGCCTTATGTTTGAAGCATCACATTTCTTGGCAGAGCAACCAGTATGCTGTAAAACTGAAAATATTCCAACATTTAGGAAGCAGTGCTGCTGAAATTATATCCAGATAAGTGCCAGTAAATTAGTGTAATTAGCTCTGAGAAACTTCTCTGACCTATTTCAGACCATCTATTCATCTCCATTCAAACTTTTTTGAAGAGTCATCATGAATTTTACTTGTTAGTGTGAGTGAGCAAGAGAATTGTATCTTGTGTTAATTAAAATAAAATCAAAGAAGGACTTGGCAGATAGGAAAAATCTAGGATAGACTTATGTTTGTCTAACTGACATGCATATATCACTTCTAGAAACTGCTTTATTTTCCCTAAGACACTATCACTAATAAAATCAAGTGTCACAGTTTTGGGGGTTTTTGTTTGATTTGGGTATTTTACCTTTTCATAAGAGAAGTGTACATTTTAAATGTACAATCCATACAATTATCATGCCTTCAGACTTTCCCAGTGCTGAAGTGATTAAAACATACTAAATAAAAAACAGGGCATTTTTCATCTTCTGTCATATTTTTCCTGTCAGGTAGAGAAAGAAGGAAAAAAAAAAAGATTTAAAAAAAAAAAAGTTATTTGGTAGGAAGATCACATTAAGTTAAATATGCCTGTACTAGTGAGCCATGATCATGGCTTACAGTAAAGGCCAGACTTGGGCATCTAGCTTATTAGAGAGAAAAATTGGGACAAAGTGGTGGGATTCAGCAAGGGCTTAGACAGCACGGATGAAGACTGAACTTTCAAGTTCAACCACAGTGCTGCATAGACCAGCAAAAACACCCTTAAATTTAGCTTTTTCTCATAACACACCTAAATGCTTCCACAGTGAGTCAATGATAAAGGTATTCCTTCATCAGGAAGGATGGTAGGGAGTAGGACAAGGAGTAATGGTTTCAAACTGAAAGAGGGGAAATTTATATTACATATGCAGAAGAAATTCTTAACTGTGAAGGTGGTGAAGAAGCAGAAGAGGCTGCCCAGAGAAGCTGGGCAACCCTGGCCATGTTGGATGGGACTTTGAGCAACCTGGTCTACTGAAAGGTGTCCCTGCCCACAGCAGTGGGGTTGGAACTAGATGGTTTTTAAGGTCCCTTCCAACCCAAATCATTCTGTGATTCTATTATTCTATAAAACCCACACGAGTTATGAGATGCTGTATGTTGAAGAATAATCTTCAGCCTGCTATATATTTGGCAAAGTAGGTGTTTTTGAGAAGTAAAATCTAAAATATCGAGGTTTCATGAATCTAAAAAAGTAGTCAGCATCCAAAAATGACAAGGAAGAAGAGGTCATACATAGACAACATGGTTGTAATTTAGCAGTGCAATCTCTGTTCTGAAAAAAGAATAGAGAAAAAGCATTCTCTCGTGGAAACAAAATGAGGTTTCATACCAGAGGTTCAACATTTTGCATTAAAAATTGCCCTCCTCAAAGAAGAATAAGCCTTCTTTGAAGTCTTCCTATCAAAGTGCAGTTTTTCATTAAAAAATTTCACCTATTATATTATCAACTTACACAATTTCAAAATAGAAAAAAACCCCCAAAAAACACCCTAGAAATACCCATTTCAATATCAGCAATAAGTGAACAAGATGATTTCTGCTCACACAAAGAAACTTGGAAAATTCCCATTACTACACAAAGGCAGCATTGAGAAAACCTGTACTTCAGGAACAAGTTGTCCTACGGGGAAGCAGCTGCACTAGACTTTGTAGCTTCTGTTACTGGATGTGAATATGGAAAGCTATGGGGTGTCTGTCATTAGTGCCTCAGCACCTTGTAGAATTTCATGTTAGGTAGACATCACCATGAAGAGAGAACCTTGTGGTAACGTTTGTAGCATGCATCAAATGTTTCATTTCTTCAAAAAGGGGATGTATTATTCTACAGTGGACATAATAACACTATTCACATCATCTCATAATGCATCGTGCAATATAACCTTCTTATTATGTCAGTTGGTGATTCACCCATCTTATGTTAGAGACAGCAGCATCTGGTGCTATCAGTAAGCTTTTTCTAAACTGTTTTGAAACTTCAAAAACATAGCTGAACAAAAATAAGGAGAAATTTTTAATTCATACATGAACTAGAAAAAATTGTCCATCAGCACACTTGAAGGCTGACAAAGTGTTTCTTGAAGCTAGTCTGTGTGTTTTGGTATTTTTTAATTCATATTGCATGTCTTAAAATATTTTCTTTGGGTGTTTGTATTTTTTTTTTTTGTGATAGCCTGCACCAATTCGAGCTATCATAAGCCATTTAAAATTACCTAATTTTATTTACTTCATAGAAGAAAAAACACTGAAATATAAAGAAAGTTGTCAAAACTAGCCCTAATTTTTGTTGAAGTCATGGGTACAATTCAGTTTGGGGGCGGGGGGTGTCAATAGGCCTTGGTCCATATAACATAAACAGTATGTATACTCCTACAGCATTCACATTTTAGCCTATTGCACCACAGTTGTGTGTGCTAAACTATCAAAATATCAGTAATTTGTAATAAAAGTAGGCCGTTGACTAGAGGGATGGAGCACCTCTCCTTTGAGGAAAAGCTAAGAGAATTCAATTTGTTCAGGCTGAAGAAGAAAAGGCATCAGGGTGACCTAACTGTGCCCTCCCAGTACCTGAAGGGAGCCTACAAGAAAGATGGAAAGGGAATATTTACAAGGGCATGTAGTAACAGGACAAGGGGAAAGGGCTTCAAAAAGAAAGAGAGTAGATTTAGATTAGATGTCAGGAAAAAAATTCTTTATTGTGAGGGTGGTAAGTCACTGGAACAGGTTGCTTAGCAAACTTGTGGATTCACCATCCCTGGGCCGGGGCCAGGCTGGATGCAGCTCTGGACAATCTGTTCTGGTGAAAGGTGTCCCTGCCCATGGCAGGCAGGCTGAACCAGATGATTTTTAAGGTCCCTTCCAACCCAAACCATTCTATGATTCTATGCTTCTATATTTCTATGGTTTCATCACTGTCACAGGAAGAGTTCTTTAGGAGAACACTATATGAGATCACTTAAAGGTGGTATCTATGTATATTGCAGTGTACTTCAAACTATTCTGTGCAGACCTACTTGATGCTGCTGATAATGTGATAGAATTGGGAACAGCCCAGAGCTCTTGAGTCTCCATCTACTACTATTTCTATGGTAATACAGAAAAGCAGATTTAATTATTTGATGTTTTGACAGATTGGGTTTTTTTCTTTGTTTAAACAAAAAAAAACCAAACAAACAAACAAAAAAATCACAAAATACCCTTTACTGGTCATCAAAATGTCTGCCCAGTCTCAGTGCTGGCTATAAGCCAGCATGATTTCTGTGAGTTCTTTCTAAGTATCAACTCCATTAATTTCTGGGTTTAGCAACACATAATTAAATACAATTCTTCATAGTGATGGTACTTGCTCTTTCATATAGCTGTCAACTTGTTTTCCAACATCAGCTATACATTAGGAAATATGTAACCATGACACCAATTAAATAGAAAAGCATACAAAAGCCAGACTAATTTCCTGAGTTTACAGTCTCTGTGTTCTGGTAGATTCTTGTAGGTTATAGGATAGCAACGTTTTCTGTAAATATTCTATGGAAGTAATTCTGGCATTTCTTTGAATGCTGTTGAAGTTGTTATCTATACTAGACAAAATGCTTATTAGCACTTTCTAAAAATACTTAGAATTTAACTGTTGGTATTATACAGTAAACAAAACCATTCTTTACTTACATTAAATGTAAACTCTTTGGAATTAAAGGTTATATTTTTAAGAATTTTATTTTTTTAATTTTCTAGAATAAAAGCTGAAGTGCCTTCCTTACTTGATTGAATAACTAAAGCTTAAAACATCATGCCACCATGCATTGTTGAAAGTTAACATAGATCTTAAATAATTTTGGGGAAATAAAAGATGTTACCTTTGACTCTTCTTTATAATGATAGTTTTGTATTTTACCTAGTGTACTACATAAAATATTGGTAATTATTCTTTTGCATATACACAGAGAATGTGTCAGTAATAGACAGGAGAGCTGCAAATTCATATTGTTTTTTAAAAATGTATATACTAGCCAGTTTTCCAGCTGGTGTAAATCACTGCCTTCATGCAACCTATGCAGTTTCTGTCAGTATTATCACCCACACTACTTTTCCTAATCTTTCCTTGTTTTATCCCTGCACGGTGTATGTGTTATTATGAAAAAAGTGCAGACCCTGACAGAGAACCTGGTACAGCGGACGAGACAAAAAAGAGAAATACAAATTGATTATGGTGTGTTTTGGACCAGCACTATAGCAACTTTCCCTTCAAACCTCATTAGGCATTTTCCTTTCTTCAGTCTGTTCTGCCTGCCTCTGCTCCTGCCAGTAGAAAATGTCACGCTTCCAAAGATGTGCAGACATTTTAAACCTTTCTGTCACATGCCTTCAACCCAGCACATTGTTTTCTTCAGATAACTACACTTTTATTCCACTAATGATGGACTGTATTCATATCTGCTGTAACAGTATTTTGGGCCACAAGTCTTTCCTTGAATCTAATGTGCCTAAGTTATAGACAGAGCCAGGAAATGCATTATATACAAGCACAGTGGACTTGAATGCCAAGTCCTTCACAAAATCTTCCCTTTGGTGCTCAGCATTACATTTATTGGTGTTTGTATTTAATATCGTGATAAATAAAAATAATACATTTAAATTATATTGTTAAAGAGTATACATAATAGTTAAGTAACACTTCAACAAAACTGAATTGCCTTTACTTCTGGGAATTCTTTTATGTTTATTTAGGTTAAAAAAAAAATTTTAAAGGGGAAAAAGAAAGAAAAAAGTCCAGGAAAAAAAAATGTCTTCTAATTTTTAATTTAAAAAAAAAGAAGCAAAAATCTCTAATGCAATAGAGTATTACATATACATATAAGGTTCTTCCCTTGTAATTTCCTGAAGTTCACAGGTTTCATAATTGTGGGTTTTCATAAGGTCCATAATTTCAGAAATTTACTTGATCTAATGGCTTCTGGAAGTTCTTGCCAAAGGATAGTGTAAGAGGAAGAAAAGTGTCCAAGAGGGTATATTTAGCTTTTGCCTACATGTGGTGTACGATTCTGTTAAAAGTTTAAGTGTGAGGTAACTGTGAATTTGCCCAGATTTTTAAAAAGTGTGCAATAAAGTAGGTAGAGAATGTATAGCTACTTAGAGCTAATCGTCTATGTGGATTATTTTAGCATGAAAAAATAGCATATTTGTAAAACTAACTGACTTTAAAGTGATTTATTCAATATGTGTTTGATATTTCCAGACTGGAAATGAGCCCCTATTAGCAATAACACATCAATTTAGCTGTATGGGCAAATTCTCTGAGGATATGTGAAATTAGGAGTTTAAATTATGCAAGAGTTTCTTACAAATTGAGGTCATGTACCCTATAAACAATGGGGAGTGAGTTTAAGTTTCTTCCTTCAAATAATTGCCTTAGATTTCTACAGCTTTCTTAATCTTTTCTTTGTCATCATGGCACTGTCTATATTCTTTACATATGTTCAGTCTCTCCTCATATATATATACATATATATGTGCATGTGTGTGTAAATATATATATTTGTCTCTGTGTGTGTTTATGTATTCCTAGTGAGTTTTGAGATTTTAGCTGCAACCTTATGTGCTTAAATGAAGACGTATTTAAACTGATGTATCCACTGTGGTGTCAGCCAGGAAACTCCAGGGACACCTTTTTCTGGGAGAGGTCACCTTCTATCTCATTCTGATGACAGCTGTTACTCCAGCTTCTTCTTCAATATGTCAGAGTTTTTATTTTAAAGGTCCAGGGATATTTTTGTAAGACAGTCACTTCTTTCTCCCTCCCCCACCCGTCTCTTAGTCCTCTCCTATATATTTTCCTTTATTTTACTTTATTTTATTTTAATAAAATGAGACTATGACAACTCAACTCTTATTCCAGGTACTGAACAGATTCCTTTAGCATGACATCTTTTTGCAGTCCTAGCCAGCAGCAATGACATTTTTCTGTCCAACAGGAGGTGTTCTAATGATACACAGCAGTAGCACTAGTCAGAGCCTAAGTGGCAGCCAACGTAGCATCAGCCCAGTCACTTCAAATTAAGTTTGGATGATGAATCTGTAGAACTGCAGCGCTTATGAGGCTGAGACACAGAGTTTATGTGATTACTCCTCTTTTATGCTTTTTTTCCCTTTTTCTATTACATTTGACTTTTTAAATCAAACCATTATATACATGGGTAACTTAAGGCTTCTAGATGGCAGGATGGAACTTAACTGGGATATAGAAAAGATACAAAAACTTGGGGAAATTGAACTTGCAAGCCTAAGCGGGTAGCTGGTGGCTGAAACTGTTGTAAATGACGATTCAGATACAGGAGCTACTCAGGGTTTCATTGTTGCCCAGCAAAGCACTTTGCCTAAAGTTCACTATCCTGGGAAAGAAACATAAGAAAAATGAGGTTAATGTCTTGTTCCTAAAGGAACAGCACTCTCTGACACAGCATTTTATTTCTGTTAAGCTTGTTAAAAATAAGCCAGTCTTGCAGTAATTTTGGGAGAATTGAAAATATAGTTGCATTACCTCATTCAAAAAAAAAATAAAAAACAAGCCAATGAAATAAAAAATTTTATTCATCGTGATCATTTACTATGTTACAAAAGCAGGTCTAAAATACAACTAGAACGTAACGTACATTAGAGTATACAAAATATTCCAGTGTACTTCTCTAATACATTTCAAAGATCACAAAAAGTCTCAAAAGATATGTATATGCAACACTCTGTCAGAGCACAGAAATGTTTTTTTCATGCCAATTTAGAGATGAGGTACCATAAAAAAAAAGTTTCATGTCACAAAAGGAATTTGCTCCAACAGGAATAAAATTTGTATCTCCAGAGAATAGGTTTTAGCAGGATAAACAGATTTTTTTTATTGGATCCCTTTTCTTTTATTAGTGAGATGTTCTCAGAAGTATATAATGAGTTACATTGCCCCTGTGTACCAGTCTTTTCTGTTATTTGGATGAATACAGTCCATTTACAGGTATTTTTATTTATTTATGTGATACATCTTTTTGCTTATAAAGGAAAACCAAACAAAATACACCCTCTCATTAAGAACTACGTTTCTGTTATTGTCACTGTGCTTGCACATAGAGGGCAAATGCATTATACTGTAAGTAGGGCAAGGAGAGGACTGGAGTATCTCTCCCTAGCACCAAGGGATATAAAACGAGTGGCATTTTGCCAGCTTGTTTACACCACAGAGTCACAATCTGATTATTAAAATTATTAGAGAGATACCTCTGCCCAAATTAAGGTAGCAAACAAGATCATATGCCAAAGTCAACAGTATGGATTTTATCTAGCTGTAAAAGTGAGGAGGGGATAGAGAGGGAAAGAAATAGAAAAGTGAGGAGACTTGAGGGGATGTGGTGGTGAGGGAGAGAAAAGAGAGAAAGCGAGAGACACATTAAGTAGAACAATAATCATCAGCCCTATAGATCCCGTAGTGTCCCATCAGTCTTCTTCTTCTGGTCTTCTCAGTGGTGGGGGTTGCATGAAACACACAGTTCCATGGATTAGTGTAGCTCAGGTGCATTTGGGAATGCCCAAGAACCTCCCTAGATTTAACAAAGGAGTCTGTGGCTTATGGCCTCCCTGACACCAAACCCAACCAAAGCTGATTTTCAGCACAGCTGCTGTTGGCTTTCCTTGTGGATACATTCTTCTCCCTAAGCCTTGTTTACTTCTCCTTAGACCTGCGATAATTGGATAATAGTGCCACCTTTATCTTATCTCAAGATCCTATCAGGAGTCTTAAAGTCCAACTTCACAAAAACCAGGAGGCATATTCAGGTAGGGTGTGCTTCAGTGGTTGCAGCTTCTTTATGCAATTTGCCATAGTGAGAAAAGACTTTGGTGATCTTAACAGTGTTTAAGACAATTGTGATTTTTAAGTCTCTTTACAGATGCTTGTAAGCATCTCACTTGTACTAACTAGTCAGCCAGATCCAATAATCTCTGTCAGTCAGAGAACTCATATGGATCCTCCCAAAGATGTCAGCCTGGCTTCTCAAATCACAGAATTATAGAATGCTAAGAGATTGGAAGGGACCTTAAAATCTTCTAGTCCTAACTCACTCTGCCATGGGCTGGGACACCTCCCACTGGGCCAGGTTGCTCAGGACCCGATCCACACCTCCAGATTGGGCAGAGAAGTGGTTGAAAGCAGCCCTGCTAAGAACACCTTTGAAAAGTTTCTAGAATGCAGGGATTTTTCTATTTAGAAACAATTGTGTTTAGTTATATTCTCTTTTGTTTCATAGAAATATCGCACTAAATTTATATTATTTCATATTCCACAATGTGCAAAAGAATGACATTTAGCTTTGTGACTCTTACACATTAATAAAATGAAAGACTACATTTTAGAAACACAAAAAAATGTAGAATGGGAAAATTTACCAAGCCCAAAAGGACAAAAATTGTAGGCTAAAATAATGACAGAATGTTTTGGAAGAGACCTTAACTATAGCTCCAAGTCCCCCACTATGGTCAGGGATGCCAGCCACTAGATCAAGTTGCCCAAGACCCTGTATCTTTAGGGGGAAAAAATTGTTTAGATAAGGTTTCTGTACTCATGCATCTGGATCTGGTGTTTTCAGTCCCTCTTGAAGATGATACAGTGCAAATGACTCCTATAATATAAATATAATATATATATAAATATAAATAATATAAATACAAAGACTTCTGTAGAACTTGGTCAACTACAAACAAAACTCAAGTTCACAGCTTTTTGTTTACCAAACAGTTTTTTACTTCAGAAAGTAGGGATCTGGGCATATTTACATGCAGAGACATCTACATGTGTACTTATAGTTGTGATACGCTCAAGGAAGGAAAATCAATTTCAAAATACCTCTGTGCTACAGAGCAACGTTAAGAATATGCAACAAGCGATGTAGTGTACATATAATAAATATTTCACTATTATCTTGTGTTTTAAGATGGCCAGTTTTCTTTCAGATTTCATTCAAATTTAGAATCATCACTCTCATCTAGTAAATACCAAGAGCTAGCAAGGTATTTGTACTCTCTCTGCAAATTAATTTACATTTAAAGCACTTTTGTAGTACTCCATGTATCTACTCATTCTCTATTTAGATGCTAATACAAACTGGCAAGAATATTATGAGTAAATAGTCCCACGCATTATTAGAGACTAAAAATTCTGATAAAACTTATTAAATTACTTAATATTAAGCCTTAGAAAAAAAAGGAAAGCAAAACTTCAACTTTGTTGATAATATCCAGTAATTAAAATTTAAATAGATATATCATCAGTACACTTGTCTTATCAATTTATTACCTGACCTTCTCTGAAAAGTAAAAGGTGGCTTGATAGAGACAAAACTCTATGTTGCCCCATTTACTCTGTGACTCACTCACTTTAAGCCCTTCATCACTACAATCCCGTTTTTTCACTTCTCTTGTCCTTTCCACAATTCACTGCATAAAGATTTTGTGCATGTCTTTTGACTATCCAGAAACATTTTTTCATTACTTTTACATATCGATTGCACAGTTATTGCCTTGTTTAGTATTTGAACAAAGAATATCGGAACAATCTTGTCTCAGTGTATTGGAACTGCAACAGAATGATTTTAGAGTTCTTTTTTTAACCAAGAAAACAAGCTGCAAAATAAAATTATGTTTCAAACTCAATCTGTATGTAACAGTAGGTGCGCACACATAAAGTAGAAAGTGGTATAGCCTACAGAGAAAACATCATGTCTTCATTCAGTGCCAAAGCACATCATCAGTGTAGCATAGCCAGAATTAAGGGTATTAATTCAGAATCAGGGACATTAATGACCAGTTATCAGCAGTATAATACAGTCTTTTCCTCCTTCCAGGAAATAACTAATAAAATTTTAAATTCTTTTCTGCTTATGGTTTAAATTGGATAGGTATGCAATATAACAGAGTGTACTCAGATTAACATTTTTTTGTAGTAAGTAGAATATATTTAAAGAGGCAAAATATGCTGTTGTATGTTCTGGAAAAGCTGTACTTGTTACAGCTGTCACTGCAGCTGTAAAAATAACAACACCAAGAAGAATTATCCCAAGCTTTGAGCACATTTCTTACTTCTATTTGACATGGACTCAATACTTTGCCATATAGCTCAGAAAATCTAGGTTATCAGCTTTATAAAAAAGGAAACAGTTTAACTAGGGACCCAATGAAGCAACAGAATGACTTATGACCAAAAATCTTCACAAATTTGTTTTGAAGGAAGCAAAAAGTTTGTATTCTTACTTTCCCCCCTCGTATTACCAGTGTTGTTTTACTGAAAAGTATATTCTATTTTTACAGTGTTGGTTTTTTTCCCTTCGACACATGAAAAAGGTCAGAAAAAAGAATCTGTACTTCCCAGTGTCTTAAACTAAATGTGGATATTTTTTTTGATATTTGATCCTCGTCTTCAGTAAAAAGACAGAAAAAATACCATTTATTTCATAGTTCACATGGATATATATTATCAGGTTTTAGAAGCATCTTACTTCAATAACTGGAATATGTGTTTTATAGGAATATTTACAAGGTAAAACAGAGATGCCAGATGTTAAAGATATAGTGTGTCTAAGGATACGAGACAGCTGAGGAAGCTTAGGTAACTAAGGATATAGGTGATTAATGTAGCCTTGGGTGACTGCAGGATATCAGAAGACCAAAGCTGAAAAAAATGCAGCTTTAAAGATATCAAATTTCTTCAGTTAAAAAAAAAAAAAAAAACAAAAAAATCCCACCAACAAACCCTTTAGGGTTTGTTTAAGGGTTTGGTTGGTGGGGTTTTTTGCATGTGTTTTAAGGAATAAACTTTATTATTATTCACAAGGATTACTTTCTTTTTTTATTAGCTCTTATCCCAGACAGCCTCATGAGTTTTATCTTGGCATCTCGATTACTTTAACTTCTCACCAATTCTGTCTAAAACATTCAATTTTATCAAAAATAGTTTTGGATAGGGGCAGTGTGTCCTGTCCTGGAACTAATGTGTTTTTGTGATGCAGAAGCGCTGTGTAAGGTGACCGGTTTTAGGCACTTGCAGAAGGGAATTCAGTGTTGTTGTAGTCTCCGTTGAAAATGTAACTCATCCGTGTACTGAACAAAGAACTCAAGGCACTGTGTCTACTTTGGTAAAATCCTTATATTTTCTAAGACAACATACCCATATACATCATAGGTAGCACGAAAGCTACAGCTAGAAGTGATGAATGCTGATCAGGTTAGTGCTATTCTATTGCATGAGACATACAGTGCATTAAATGAGTATTTTTATATCCTTTTAAAATGTGTAAGTTATTTTCAAGTATTTGTTGCAGGGGTGGGGTTTTTTTGTTTGTTTGTTTTTGTTTTTGTTTTGTTTTTTTTCCCACGAGTATCCAAACAAAATTATAGGCAGTTATATTGAACACATGGATATCAAGGAAATTGGTTTCCATGGGAACCTTATCCACATGACAGTTTTCAAATGCTTTTCTACTTTACAGGTGACATTTCAGTAATTCTAATAGTATTAATATTGCAAGTGGACATGAAATATATGACATAAAATTATTTGATTGTGTGCACGTGTGGACAGAACCTAAGCAAGCAGCATATTGATTGAGCAGCTTTTCCAACTCTGAGACTGTGACAGTTTGTCTGTTTATTGTAAACTATTCCCAAACATCTCATTTTGGGACAAATCTGAATGTCATTTGTTCTGCCTCTAAGTTTTAAGCACACATACACTTCTAGAAGAAAGAAAATTAGTTTCAGCACAATGCATAATAAGTTCACTATACATTAAGGGATTGCTTCATTATGAAGCATTCACATCTGAAACCAATTTTCTTCCTGCAGGAGGAGGCTACATTAAGAGTGCTGCAGACTAATTGAGATAGCAACACAGCAACAAAGCTGGAAATCTGTACAGAAATGTGGCAACTGGTGAACCCTGCTGCCTTGATTAGCACATTAATTACAAAGCAGGTGTTAGTGGACTGTGTTAATGGGCTGCGTGAAAGGTCAAGAGGGCTTAGCTATCATTTTTTCCTCATCAGATTATTGAATATTTATTTCACTGCTCTTCTGATATGAATATGTCTGAGGAGGACTGATGATCTTCATAGAACAAAGTCACTTTTTCCTTTTTTCCCTCTCTCTTTCTTCTTAATTTATTTGTGTTAGACAAGAGGTCATTTTGAATAAGAGTATGTAGGAGCTTGTCAAAAGGAAACCACTTAACAAAAACCAGGGACTTATACCCAAGGGATACAGCACTTTGGTGTTAAAACCATACCATCATGTGTTTATCTGGCCTGAATGTACATCTCAGTGTGTTTCTCTGTAGCAAAGGAGACAATCCTGAGATTATGAATATAATTTTTTTTTCATGGTTTAGGAACTTAATGGGTCTATTATTTCTCTTTCAACTGAGGGGAAATTATGATTTTCAGATGCAAATATTGATGTTAGTCTAATCATCAAGGAGAAGTATCTACCTCTCCTTTCTTCCTCTTTGGGGAATGCATATCTTCTGGCTTGAAGACAAAAGACTCTTCAAAAGAGAAGAGTGTATGAAGAATTTAAAGAAAAGAGATAGGTACAGTGTTTGCTGGAAAATTAAGTTAGTAATTGTCATTTATTTCTAATTTATATTGGGTCAAATAGTTCCAGAGTACAGTAAAATTAAGGGGAAAAAAACAACACCGATATTGAGGATGGCAGTAATAAATGGAAGCAAAAGTTGGTTTTGTTCGAGTCAGAGAAAAGCTACCAAATAAAAATGAAAAGTAAGGCTTTATTTGATTATATAATTACTTAGAACACAAGATTGGTATTATCACAGAATGTCAATGGTCTAAATCTATAACTTCAGAAAAATATTTTCAGAGTTAATTTCTAAAAATTTTGGGAAATCAAACCATTTTGGGATATGTACACTGCACATAATTTTCCATAAATACTAATGATGAAGCAATCCATTAAAGATTATGTCTGGATTAGATATTTCCAATCTACCTTCATGGATGTAGGTAAGCAAATATATTTCTTCTTTTTTCATCTCTTCACAGCATTTACAAAAGCAGTGGTTCATATTTTTAAAACTTGAACAAATCTTCTCTAGTATTTTTTCTATCGTTTCATGAAATCTTTATTGACACTTGTTTGTAATTTCCTTATAAAACAATTTACCTCCTGAGTCACAAGCCATTCTGGTCTTCTCATGAAAGGCATGATTTAAAGATTTTCTTTCTGTTCTCTAGACACAGCAGAATGCACCTGCAAGCAAAATTTTTTCTTTCTTTAGTATGCTGCTCTGTCCTGCAACAGAAATATACACATATGCCCAGATGTGAGATACCTCTTGCACTGCTCTGAAAACTGAAGTTTGATTTATGCTGAGGGCTGTTTCAGGTGAAAGTACCATTTTTCCCATTTTCACACATCAGAATATCATGTGTAAACGCAAAGCCCTGTGCAGATTTCTATAGATGAGTAAGAAAAAGAAAAGTATTTAAGAACAGTAAATAATTGTGACTACCTTTCCCGCACAGCAGCTGCTTACTGTGGAGGATTAACAGAAGCAACTGTTTCACACATGGTATCCCAATCTACAAGGCATGGACCTTCAGTCAAGGTGACTGATGCATCAGAATGAAGAGAGGTTGCTGAATGTCATGGGAGAGAGAACCAAACTCAGCTTTTGAAGAGATGATACTGAAATAAATTGACTCAGACATTTTTTTTTAGCAGCAAACTCTAGAAGATGCACAAAGGGCAACTGGAGAAGGCTCCCAGAGGTTAGGTTCACACAGAGACTGAAGTGTGTCTTTAGTGCAACCTCTCACCATCCACAGTAAGAAGAAGCTGAGTAAGTGTCATGCTTGTCCTTGTTCTCGTCCACAGCAGACGGGATCCCTGATCTCACTGCTCTGTTTACATGTGACCACTGGATATTGCATGTATATCCTATCTAGGGAACAGTCTTCTTATCAGGGTCTGCTTAAGTAAAATGCGTCCTGCATTCTTAACTGCTAGACAACAAGTTGATGTTTTATTATATTTGTACAAGCAGGAAAAATTTCAGATTAATTAATGTGAAGATCCTTCTACATTCCCTACAGAATATACTAAACCATGTACTTTTGTCATTCTAGAAAGCTGTTACTAATTTTTCCTTGCAGATAATTTTGGTATCTTCAAAAAGACTTTAATCCATTCAAGGTGTACCTTTTCGAAACAGAATTTTGTGTCGTAAGCCATTACTGTTGTTGTACTAATAGAGTTTTTTAAAACTTATGCATTCAGAATTCTTTTCTGAACTATGGTCTTTCTGAGAATAATCTGAGGACAAAAATGGTAAAAGATAATAACCATCTCAACTTAATTACCTTCTTTCAAAAGGTGAAACATATTTCAAATTTAAGTAAAGCTGATGGGACAATAAGTAATTAAATTGCCTGAGGAAAGTTTTCCAGAGCTTATGTCTTTTTCAGATAAACACCTAAAGTCTTTCTTTTCCTTAGAAAAGGAATAAACACGAATCAGGAATCAGATTAATTAGTTTGATTGTAGATTCCAGCCTTTTAAAAGAATACATAACCAGTCCTGTAGTATCTTCTTCTTTTTTTTTTTCAGTGTATACAGGCATATACAGGTTTCATTCTCAGTGGTTGCAAGGCATTTAATATCCATTAATTTCAGTAAGAGTTATCTTCCTAAATATTTATTGAGGCTCTAAACAACATCTAATCAGATTTCTGTCTCCAACTGTTTTTCAATGGGTCTTTAAGTGATAAATCACATAAAAGTTCTGTTCTGTAAAAGTCAAGATGCACAAGCAACCTTTAATTTGATTCCATAAACAGCGGCCCTAGAAAGCTGGCCATACAGTCTTCTGTAAAATCTAAATCTGGCTTTTTCATTGTACATAAATTATTCATGCCAACTGTTGATTTATTTCAGTATTCCTGTTTCTGTCATCTGTTACATTTTAGGGGGGAAAAAGCACAACAGAATTATTTTTTTTTTAAGAAATTTATAAAATATTATACACCTTATTTATTTTTTCCTAAGAGAAATACTTCACACTAGGCTACATTTTCTTTAATTTCAGAATAATGATTAAGGACAGTTACCATCCACAAAAGGAATTTCTTCTCTTACACTAATTATACAGGAAGCCTGGGGTGAATAAAACTAACTGTAAACACCTAAAGCTGGGCTGTGTGTGAACATTGTTTATGTCTGTGAAAGAATCTAACTTTGATCTATCACAAACATCCAAATAAGTGAGACTGCCAAACCCAAATCCAGACCAAGCCTGAGGACTTGTAAAGCATTGGCAAACTGATATGTAATCTTGCTGGTCCAATATTGTAGTCCTTAGCGACTAATATCTTCTGAGAAAACACAGATTATTTTCTCATACTCGACTATACATAGCATTTCTTAATGTATCTTCACTCACTGTTATTTTTAATATTATATTACGAAGAATAAGTTTTAAATGTCTGAGGGTTCTGGTCATCAGTTATTCAGCTTCCTACAATGGGAAGAACATTTGTTATTTTAGTGTTAAAGTTTGAAGTTATAAGTATTCAGGGTGACAATGTAGTAGTGATATGAAAAAAAACAAACCATAATTTTAAATAATTTGAAATTTCTCAGTTTAAAGTCATGCCTATAACCACTGGGACTGATGTGTTTCATTTTCAAGTTTTGAATTATTTAAAATTAAGTTCAAATTGAAGTGTCATTGAACCATGCCCTTGTAGATCTTGGTACTGTCAGGTTTGTCAAATGCGCCATCCATAGTTTTTCAAACAAATCTATGTTTTGAGTTTATTCCAAAATCAGCAAACATTCTTAAAAATTACACCTGGGTTTAGGGGTTAGGAATGTGTGATATGCACACCATATATGCATAGATTTTATGCTAGTTGTACATTTGCATGTTTCTGTCTGCAAAGATTAAAAAAAAAAAAAAAAATTAGAAAGGATCACTTCCAAAGCAACAATTTTCCCCAGTGTATCCTTTCTTACTCTATCTTCCTCCCTTACTTCCACTGCCTGGTACTAAGTGAGTCTATCAAGGCCCCTTTGGTATCCATAAGTTTCAGTTTGATTGAACAGAAGCACTTGCTCCTTTTCAGTTCTAAATCAGGTCAACTGCAGAACAGCAGCAGAGTGATTTTGTGATTGGCAAGTCTGCCTTTGGGATAGCAGCAGACATGAAAGCACATTGGTAGGAGAGGCTTCAATTAATTTGGTAGAGAAACAGAACTGACAAGCTACACAACTTTTGTTACATGAATCTTAAGAAATAGCTAGATAAATACGTTCAATCTCAGAACCAATCTTTGGAAATCAGTCTAAGACAAATTATCTGTAAGAAATTTTGATCAGGAAAGGATTTTGCTTCAAGTTTACTCCTCCAGCATTTATGCCTGGTGGTTCATGGTGATGGTCTTAAAGAAAATGCTCAGATAAAGTACAACACTGACTGGAGTTACAAAAATGTTGAAGCCATTTAGGCACTTAGAGAGCAAGTTTGTTATTTACTTTGATAGGTGAAAAAGGGCCAAACTACATTAAACCAATCCCTAGTGCATTATATAAACATTTCCATTTATAATCTGAGTCATCTACTGGCTCAATAACTCTAATATCAAGGATGTGGTAAGCTTAAAAGTAGCTCTGCAGTACTGAGTTGTAGCAAAGACAAGCACATGCTAATTTTAATTTGTGCACCAGATTGTAGACTAGTCAGACATACTCAATATAGAGTACACATCTTAGTGATGAGGGTCAATATTATTTTAAATTCAACATGCTATTATGATTTTATTTTTTACCTAAATTCCGTTCCAAGATCTGGTTGGAGCCTTTTTTATTTGTGTCATTTGCCTCCATGTTTCAAAGTGGTCTGAGAACCATTTTTACCTATGATGCATTTGTTACTACATTAAGAAAGCCGTTGTTAGGGAAAGGTAATGCTTGAATGTTTTCAGTTTATTAACTTGGAAGTAATAAACTTAACTTTTCCAAAAACTTTGTACATTCTTAGCGAGTTCTTTACAGCACTGGTGTTTTTGTCCTATGCCATTGGGAGAGAAGTCTGCTAAAGGCAGACTGAATGAAAACTGTTTTGACACCTTTGCTGAAAGAACTTTAAGATCCTTTTTGTCAGCTGCAATTATACTGTTGGGTAAGGAATCCAAAACCAATGGTCTCATTAGTAAGAGTTTCAGTAAAAACTGCCATCCATTGTGACAAGATATATTGGATGTTATAAATTTTCTTGCAGTCAATGATAGTTTTTGTATATATAAAAATGTATTTTCTCCATGCATGCCAAAAATATCTCACATTTTAGCTTAGATCATCACAAATTAAATTAGCAATTAGTTTAATTCTCAGAGATAATCTTTTTCATATGATTACATTGCCAATGTGATTTCTGTAAGATGGAATAAACTTATTGACATGAATACCAAGTACAGCCATTCATGCATTTCATATCTATGCAGAAAAAGTATACCAAATGCAAAACAATTTCTTTTATCTTTGTCTTATCCCAATTCCTTCTACATCTCCACTTTTGACAGTATGAGTTGGTTTGTGCTGACCCTTCATACTTCTGTTATCTGATCCACCTAGCTTCACAGTCTCCCAAGAGTGATTTGGTTGAAATAATTTGATCTTATGTGGATGACGTATCTTTGTAAACTAATTGCAAGAAAAAATAAAGAATTTTTTAACAGGATATGGAATAAATGTAGAGAGATTTTGACCCTTTTTTAACGTTACTTCAAGGAACAGCAAGCATATATCAGAAAAAAAGTACAGTAATCTGCATTTTTAGGTCCCCGCCATGGAAAATATGGAAAATGCTGAACACTGTGAACCAAGAACACTTGGGTTTTTTTTAAAAATATGAGTATTTAGCATGCTACAAAAAAATCACTTAACACCTGGTGAGGCTGGCTCTTATGAGCTATTAAATGAATAGCATTCTCCAAACTTCCTTATCTTAAACCTGTGTGTGACTCAAAGCAAATGCTATATTGCTGCACTTAGTCCTATTACAGTATGATTACTTGAAAATCTGCATTTAGAAACATTTGCCAATAGAAAATACAAGATTGCAAATAGCATGAAATATACTCATTTGCCTTGAATACACTGCAAATATCTCCACATAGATTGCACTAAGTGCAGCAGTCTGTGATAATCTGCACATTGCATACACATCCATCTTATTCCTCAAATGCCCATTTTGTCAGCTGGTTGAATGTACCTTCCAGAGAGAAGCTGTGATGCCTGTGACTGTCCCAAAGTGAATGCACAGTAAAATACGATTAAAGCAGTATCCTCTTCCCTGAAAAGTCCTGCTGATACCCCATGTGCACTGACAGTCATGGATAAAAAGAATTTTTAATCCTATCCCCTTTCATATAAAGATGAATTCCTAAAGGCTCTAGCATGCAACATGTGGATGGCTAATGCTTCGATCTATTGTTGATCATCGGTAGGGCTTCGGGAGCAAATGAATTTCAGCAGTTGCAGTTGACACCCCCATAAGAGCCTCATGGGTCACATTTCACCTGGCCTTGCCTGCTGCCCTCTGCCAGCTGGTCAGCCTGTGTTGTGCCAGAACTTCCACCACCTAGATACACAGTGTAAATCACCCACAGGCAGCCTGGAGAGGCACTGCATGGATGCTTCATGCAATCATTCCCAAAATGTCCTGCTGATCCTGAACTGACTCCCAGAGGCTGAAGGAAGCATGACTCTGAAGAAGCAACAGATAAGAAATGTTAGCAAGGGATGTGTTTTTACTTCGCAGAAGTTTTCTTAAGAAGATTGCAAGGTAACAGTCCATACTTGTATCTTTAGCCCTGAGTTTAAGCCTAATTTCTTAGAAGTACTCTTCTACCCATCTGGTTGGATGTTTCTAACAGTGGCAGCTGAAGTGACATCATGACAAAGACTGAGGAAGATCTATAAACAGACTAAGATAGCAAAGACTGTCAGACAAACCATAGACAGAATATACAGTTCTGATGATAAAAACTAGGAGCAGGAGCAGTAGGCAGAATGTTATTGTGACATGTAGGAAAAGTTACCTCAGTGTTGAGCTCATATACATTTTTTCTAATGAAAGCCATTAGTGACATTAAAGATGGTGTTTGTAGTCTTGAAGGGTCTGGATGAATATGCATGGAGACATGTTGGGTATGGATCTAACCACCAGAACCAAGAGTTATGCATAGCAAATGTAACCACCACTCTTCCATGACGGATAGAAGACATCGATGCATATTTGAAATGCCCAGTGTGAATTGGCTTAAGGAAAAGGGAGCAGCCCATGGCCTTTATATTTAAAGCAATGCAAACAGTTTCTGTGACAAACTGAGCCTCCAGTCTGTTTGGAATCCTCCCAGCATCTGATATTGCTTGTTAAATACTTCACAGAGTGTGCTTTGTTTGGCAATCCTTTCCCTGCCTGTGACAGCATCTCAGTTCTGAAACCAGTATGTACTGAACCTTGATGAAAAGAGAGTTAAGATGATAATACGTCTTCCACAAGGGGCACTTTATTGCACATCTAATTTGAAAAGATTTCCTGCTCAAAACTGCTTAGATATGTTACTTTGCCTTCAATTTCCTCTTTAGTTCTAAGAGATACATTACAAGCTTATATGCCAATACATGGCCTGGATACATAATAAGTTTCTCTTTGCAACATTAATGATATGTATTTTGCTTCCACAGTCAGCCTACAAATTACAAATTAAGCCGCTTTTGCTGAAGTCTTTCAACTGCTGAATTCCTTCTACCTTCTTGCTCTCATTTGGAGTTTGTTGATCATAAGTGCCATAAGAATATGTTTGCTGAATGTGAATAAGACTGTTACTCTGATTGTGAATCAGGAGCCTCATAGTCTTCCAGCATATGTTTTCCAGCTCATTTGTGATATATAATGAAAAAATACTTTAGACAACCTTGTCATCCACCTATTTCTCTGCTGAGTGTCATAAGGATTCCATATTCATTGCAGTGTTTTAACTGACATACCTACACCTCATTGATTCTATCCATGAAGATAACATTATTTCTTTTTCTGCTTTTTTTGATTCAAGATCTTGCATTTCAGTTTGACCCTCTCTTGAAGACTTAGGATACAGCTGTACTGGCTGAGTCAATGCAGTCCTTTTTTTNGAACTAATGTTAGTGAATCTTTAATATTTCACTCTTGTTCTGATTTTATACCATATGTAGAACTGGAATGCAGCTAGATCAGGGGAGGTCCCAGAAGGACATTACAGAAAACCCACATCCCTTGAAAATCCTGTTCTCGGAAAAGAAGTATTCTCCAGACAAAAGAACTCTTCTTCTTGCCAGGAAAGAAGAGAGCTTTGTTCCTTGCCAGGAGAATGGGCTGTCCTTGATAAACTTCCTCTTATATTACCTCTGCATAAATAATAACCTGCTTTGATTTTAAATTTATTTCTTTTGTCAGACAACCTGTGGGATTTGTGTGTGAAAACTGGTAATAATTAATATCTTCAATACTGATGTGTCATTTTGATTCATTTCCTTTCTCCTGTACACAAGGTCTAACTTAATGCTTTCAGTATAGCGAATGTCTTTTCCTTCTCACATTCTCTCCTCATGTCGCTTGTAGGAACTGGATGGGTTTATAGTTGTTACATCATGTTTGCTGTTTCCAGAATCGAGATGTGTTTCCATTTCCTGGCAGGCCATTTTATGGGAATTTTCATAATTCAAAATCTAATGGATCACTTTCTTCCTTTTCCTCTACTGCCACACAACAAAGCAAAATGATCTATTTTTTTTCATAAGTCTATTTCCCCATTTCCTTTTGAAATTCTAAAATTATCATGAATTTTCCTTTTTTGACATTTAAGCTTTTTTTTTTCTTCAAGAAATCCCAGTGGCTTTTCTTATGATCAAAGCTATGAAATTCATCCTTGTGATTCAGCTTAGGGCTGCTGATTCACCTTAGAACTGTTGGCAGACTTAGATCCATTTTTTTCTGTCTTGTCTGTTCAAATGTTTAAAAAATACTGGATATTTTATTTAATTTATGATGCATCAGACATTTCATGAGAAGAACCATCTTGGAAAATTTGAGAATAAGTATTGAGAAATTAATAGCACTAGGTAAATATTTCCAGAACACCTCTGCTATCTTAATTTATATCTTTTCCTTACAATGTAGACAAACATCTGAGATGTAATCTTCAGGTAATACATTCCCCTGGAAGGTCACAAACTATGAGGGTTTAAACCTAGCCAGTCACTAAATCACTCGGTCACTACCCCCTGCCCCCATCTGGATGGGAGAGAGAATCAGAAGTCTAAAACTAAGAAAATTGTAGGTTGAAATAAAGACAGTTTAATGGGACAGAAAAAGAAGAAAAAAACAATAACAAAAAAATTTAAAAAAAATAGAATTTACAAAGAAGGGATGCAAATGAAAACAGTTGCTCACCACTCCCAGCCCACTGCCAAGCAGTGGCTGCTCAGCCAGCTTCCCTCCCATTTTATATTTTGAGAAAGATGGCATACATTATGGAATATCCCCTTGGCCAGTGTCAGTCAGCTGGTCCTGGCCGTGTCTCCTTCCAACCTTTTTTGTTCCATCATCCTTCTTGTTTAGTTTAAACACAACTTAGCAATTACTAAAACTTCGTGTATTATCAGAATTATTTTCATACCAGATCTGGAACACAAGACTGGAATACAAGCTCCTAGAAGAAAAAACAACTCCATCCCAGCTGAAAGCAGGACACAGACAAACATTGTGACTTTTTTTTTGTACTGTTACAC
Organism: Daphoenositta chrysoptera; assembly: GCA_013397915.1. NCBI lineage: Eukaryota > Metazoa > Chordata > Aves > Passeriformes > Daphoenositta > Daphoenositta chrysoptera. The sequence goes on from VZRO01005464.1 coordinate 957,358, forward strand.
ATTCTGAATTATATCTTGCATTAACTGGGCTAGTAAATACATACATTTCTTCAGTTTAGAGAAATGGTTGTTAAATGTAAAGCCATGAGATTCTGAAATACAAATTCTACCATGATACTGTCCATATCTTTAGTGGATTTGTTAAGAAATTTTAATTTCATCCTCTTTCATAGATCAAAATAACCTGTTGCTGGAAATAAAGCATGTACTTAGCTTTATGTAAATACTGTTTGATTAAGTATCCTTCATGAAGTAGCACATTCCAGTGATACCCTTGTCTTTTGGTCATTAGCACAGGGCAAGATTCAAGTCTTATTACTCATGTATGTCATTTTTTGTTTGTAACCATTATATATGTGAAAAAGCCTAAATCATATATTAAAACCATATCAAGCAGTGGTTTCTACCCTTTTTCTGCAGTTTTATGCACTCTGTCTTAAAAAAAAAAAAGGAAAATTTTACAAAGTATATGTTTCCTCCTTTTATATTAAGGCTATAGTAGTTAAGGGACGATGTATTTAATCTGAAAACTCCTAATAACACAGACTTATAATGAAAAGCTTGTCAAGTGTTTAATAGTGATACTAAGCATTTATTATGACACTGCAAAATGTGATCAAAGCCAATCATAGATACTTTTCCAAGGTCATATATCTCCAAACTACTAAATTGTTAAATTGCTAGCCATTAAGCTCAATCTCATTCCTGTTTCTTTGCACAGAGATAAAAATGGAGCATTTTGATGAACTCAATGTCAGAAATACCATCAAAGTTCATCTGCACTAGCAATCTGCTTTTCTAGGGGCACCTTTTGGTTTTAAACAGCAGTTATGATGACAGTAATGATTCCAGTGTACCTCTGATTCGAAGATTACAAAAAACCTGTGTTACACGTAGTTAACTTGTACTTACTTTTTGCTTCACATTCCCTGTTAAATATTCTGAGTAGACATATTCAGCCAGAAGTACAGTAAGAAAAAAATATGTTATGCCAGTTCATGCAGGGGACCAGGCTGGGGTAAGCATGCCTTCAAAACTCTGGATACTGTTTTTTCTGTGTAGCTAGATCCTTGGCAGCTACTAAAGTCAGGAGGCAATGAAGGATTGAAGGAAGAAAAGGAAAGCCCTTCCACTTGAAGATAGTATTCCTAGGGCTGAAATTAACCTAGAATAGGGAATAGATGATGTTTAGCATACACCTAGATTGCTGAAGACCTCACTTTAGCATTTGTGATCTACAAATAGGAGCTGTCTGTGATTAAAACTTACTGTTTAAAAAGGGGAAAATGCGATTTTTGGAAGTGAATATGAGAGGTCTGGTGTAGTGAAGATTTAGAACCTGGTCTGAAAATAATTAAATTTTTGACCAGGGTAATTGTAGAAATTGATGCTTTAAAATCTACCTGTGTTCACAGTTCAGTTAGTATCAGTGAAGAAAATGTAGTTAATACACCAGCACTTGATTCTGTTTGAGGTCAAGCACCTTCTAAACTCCCCTAGAGAAAAAAAGATTTTCCTCTACCTGTTCTATGAAGTTTAGGGTGGAGCCACCCCACTTACTGACTTGAAGTGTTACTGTGGGGTTCCAGCCACCAGAGAATCATTAAAATGTGCAATGGAGTATCACAATGCCAGAGCAGGAGAATTCCATAGATAGGTGTCATAACAGAGAACACAGGACTGAAGGGAGTTCATTGTGCTTCTTATGCAGATTCAGGCTGCAGTGCATGAGAATGATTTGAGTAGAATGAGTCCTTACCAAAACAGAGATCTAACATTCTAGTATGGAAATTTTGGGGCCTTCATATGAGGCTGCAGGTTTCTTAGGACCAGTACTTATGTAGATAGAGATATATACCTTAGCTAAATCATATATATTTCTTTATATCCATGATATATATATACACATAGACATGCATATACACATGCATCAATAGCAACAAACAAATCTGATGATGCACATATAATGTAAATATACACACATATACATTTTATACTATGAGAAATTACTGTATTGGTTAAAATGCCTCTTTGGAAATATGTTTTATGCAATGGCTATGTTGCCACATAAAACTTTGACTAGGATAATTATAATGCATTTCAATATCAAGGCAAGGCATAAATCAACACACTTTACAGTTTTGCTTTTAAAAATCCTCTGAAAATCCTCATATGCTCAGCTGGCTTTTAAGATATATGAATGTGTTTAAAAAGCTGTGTTTCATTATTGAAAATGTTGTTGGTGATTCATGGGTCTTAGCAGAGCACACATATTCTTCCTGGCAAACCTAAGTGTTCTCACTATTGCTTGTCACCTAAGAAAGAATATAAATTAAACAAAATATACAGGTGACAAAACATGAGTATGGGGGACTCTGAATATTTTTTTATATTTCATTAATGTTTCAGTGTTTCTTCAACCTCCAGATAAGTTAAGTGTCAAAATTAAATTACGCCACTGAGTTATACTCTGAAAAACAGTTGAGAAAAAAGATGTGACACACTTGATCTTTTCACATTTATTTGGGGAATGCCCAAATTCTCCATTTTGAACATCCAGGTGAGGTTTGGGGGAGTGGAGTGCTTCCAGCCTTAAGTGAAGGGCAGATTTGGGATCCCTTGATGAAACTGAATTGCCATAAGTCTATGGGTCCTGATGAGATGCATTCCAGGGTTCTAAGGGAGACGGTTGATGTTGCCCTGACTCTCTATTGTATTTGAAAAGTCATGTCAGTCAGGGGAAGACCCCAGTGACTGGATAAAGGGAAACATGACTCTGATTTTTAAAAAGAAAAGAAAGGAATCCCCAGGGAGCTACAGATCAGTGAGCCTTACCTCCATGCCTGGGAAAATCATGGAGCAGATCTTCATGCAAGACAACATTAAGGCACGTGCAGGACCGGAGGTGATCCTTGACAGCCAGCATGGCTTTACCAAGGGCAAATCATGTGTGGTCAATCTGGTGGCCTTCTGTGATGGAGTGATTGCCATGGTCAACAAGAGATGATTGACTGATGTAATCTACCTAGGCTTCTGTACGGCCATTAACACAATACCAAAAATCATCCTTATCTTCAGACTGGTGAGACCTGGATTTGAAGGGTGGTCTATTCAGTGGATAAGGAATTGGATAGATGGATGGATGAATGGATGGATGGATGGATACAGACAGAGAGCTGACTCTAGGTCCAGGAGGAGGTTGGTGATGAGTGATGTCCCTCAGGGCTCTGTCCTGGGACAGGTACCTTTTAATATCTTCATCAGTGACACAGAGAATGGGATCGAGTGCACCCTCAGCAAGTTTGCAGCTGGCACCAGGCTGAGCTTTGCATTTGACACAGCAGAATGGGATGCCATGCAGGGTGACCTGGTCAAGCTTGAGAAGTGGTCCCCATGAGAACCTAATGAGGCTCAACAAGTGTCAGGTTCAGATGGGTGGGGCAATCCCAGACATGAATACAGACTGGGAGAGGAACTCACTGAGCACTGGGAGGAGCTCTGCAGAGAAAGACTTGGGGGTTCTTGTGGATGAGACACCAGATATGAGCAAACAGTGTGGCTCACAGTCCAGAAAGCTAACTGCATCCTGGGCTGCATCAAAAGAGGAGTGGCCAGCAGGTCAATGGACTAATGATCCATTTCAGGTCAAATCCTCAGGTAGTATAAAACAGAATAGCTTTATTGAAAAAAACACTGTTTCTATAAGTTTTTTTCATGAACGTGAATGTTTTGTTAATCATAGTCAGCTCCATAATCTTGATCACAGGAAAAATCATACATCTGGATAGGTTGGCAAGATTTAGCTATGTCTCACAAATATTTCTGAAAGCATTGAATTATTGTTGTAAGTTTTCAGAACAAATTTTAGCTGACTTGTTGAAGAAAACCTTTCATTTTTCTTTAAAGCTAGGCTTTTAATCCCCCAAATACTATTTAAGATAATGCTGGCAAAACACCTTTTCTTTAATCTCTGAAACAGCTTGTCTATTTATCTCAACATTGAGTGAAAGGGACATCTGACTTCAGATAATCAAAAACTCACAGAGTGGTTGAGATTGGAAGATCATCTTGTCCAACCTCCCTGTTCAATCGGGGACATCCAGACCAGCTTCCCTGGACTATGTGCAGTAGACTTTGGAATATCTCCAAGGATAGAGACTTTTCCTGGGTACAGAGGAAAAAGACAGGTGGAGAATCTAGCACAGTTTAATTCCATACCTCTTTTTGCATATTTTGTATTAATATTGTTGCTCTTACTGATCATTTTTCTTATTTTATTGCTGGGGTTTTTTTGGTTGTTTTTTTTGTTTTGTTTTGTTTTTTTTTTTTTTATCAAGTAAATATGCCAATTGCCTCTGGGAATCTCTGTTTTCACTTTCCCTTTCATTGGGAAAAGGGGTGGGAAGAGAGCTGGTCAAATGTGATTTAATTTTCCAGCTGGGTTTAAACCAGCACAAGACTGCACAAAGTCTCTGGGCAATCTGTGCAAAGAGAAGAAGTCTTTTCTGCAGTTCAGTAGGAACCTTCTGCGTTTCAGTTTGTGCCAATTGCCTCTGGCCCTGTCACTGGGCAACACCAAAGAGAGCCTGGTTCCATCATCTTTGCATCCTCCCTTCAGGTATTTATAGACATTGATAAGATGCCCAAGCCTCATCTCCTGGCTGAGTAGCCCCAGCTTTCTCAGCCTTTCCTCACAGGAAACATGCTTCAGTCTCTTCATCATCTTTTTGGCCCTTCACTAGACTCTCTCCAGGGTGTCCAAGTTTCCCTTGTACTGGGGAGCCCAAAACTGGACCCAGCAGTCAGAAGTGGCCTCACCAGTGCTGAGTGCAGGGGAAGAATCACCTCCCTTGACTTGCTGGAAATAATTGCCCAATGAAGCCCAGGATACCACTGACCTTTGACATAAAGGCAAATTGTGAGCTCATGTAAAGATGCATCTGGACTTGTCCTGGAGCATGCTAAGATACAGACATACACAGACAGGATAGTCTGACTTGAAATATCATTACAATATTTGCAAATTTATCAACATAGATATTTTAGAAAGTCTCCAACAGGAGATTTTAGTTCTAAATATTAGTTAGTAAACAACTGCTGATTGTTACTGAATTTTGAAATATCATTCTACTGATACTGATTCCCATTTATTTGATGTCTGAAGGTACACAAGAATGTTATAAAAAGAATGTCTTTCTGTGAAGATAACAGGAAAACTAGTAGAGAAAACAGCCTGCAGTGATAGGGTTATCTGAATTGATTGTAAAGATATCTGACTTAAGTTCTTTAAATTATGCACATTTTTTATAATATAAACTGCTTTTAGTCTTTTAATATAACATAAAATTAGCTGGAAAGAGAGAACTGCTTCTGTCACGTTATACACTTGTTTTTTTCTTACATATAGAGCAGAGTTTTTAGAAAGCATTGAGATTAATCTAGGAGGCCAGATATGGCTGAACTGGTAATTGCTTCTAGGATCCATGCTTAGAGCAGTCAGAAGTAGTCGGGAGCTTGATTCGACCCACGTTGTGCAAAAATTGAGACAAAGCCTGCCTCAGAGAGCTGCAGTCTAAATGAAAATGACAGACAGCAAGCTGCAAGTACAGAGTAAGCATCAAAATGCCTTGGTGTCAGGGTCAGTATTACAGTTCAAAATCCCATCCAGTTACCAATTATTGTTTGTAGCCACTTAGCAAGCAGGCAGTACGGAAAATTAACATTCCGTCCAACTATTTATGGATCTACCTCTTATTAAACACAAAGCTGTTTTCAGGTTATGTCTTTTTTTATTTTTTAACGTTGTGAATGGGGTTATTTGTTTATATGTAACATTGTCACGAATGGATTTTGATATAAGTTCATCTCCTGTCTTTGCCCAGGGCTATGGCAGCAGGCAGGAGGTG
>VZRO01005464.1:963301-1035971 GCA_013397915.1 Daphoenositta chrysoptera
CACACAGAGCCGGGGGTGCAGGGGGTAGTTGTCCTGCCACAAACATACAATTAGATGTCAGATGGCATTTACAATCAGAGTTGTTTGAATTAGAACTTTATGAAGATAGTAACATGATTTAAACTTCATATTAGACCTACTTATTGCTTTAACCTGCAGAATATTTGAAAGATAATTAGGATAATAGAAATAATTTTCATAGGAGTTTGAACTTTTTTTTCTTTACAATCTGTAGACATAACCTAGTTAAATCAGAACTAGGAAAGAATCCTCACAAAACCTATGTAATTAGGAATCCCTGATCACTTTAATGAATGACTTACAATAATAGTTTGCAGAATATAATAAATAAAAAAATTAGGTAAATATGAAAGAAAAGCTAGCTGTAACTGAAATTTTCTTCTCACTTTAGTGAGTTTTCTTACAAACAGGTTCTTCCAAAGAAACTGTGTTTGGACAAGGCCAAGAATCCTTGAAAAACTTCTAAAGTTTCAAAAATTATTTTGATTTAAAGTAAATTTTAATGCAAAGTAAATTTCCCTCTATTTATTTAAACATTGTTTGCAATTCTAATAATTTTTGTTCCTTCATGCAGTTACAGATGTCATCTCCATTTGGTGGTATTATCCCTTCAGCCTAGAATAGCTATAAAGAGAAGTGCAAAAGACTACTGCAAGACTGACTTTTCTTCCACTAAACTGATGTTTATGACTTAGACAAATTGTTTAGATAAAGCGATGCTAGTCACTACACTAAATAACTTATAAGAACTAAAGTAGCTTTGAAGAAAATTAACAAGAGAATTTTGCTTTTCTTTAATGTTAATTTTAATATTCAGGGAAAATAAAGGGTTTTGAGTTACAGATATCACACGTAACTGATTTGTGGTTGACAGTTCAGAGAAAAATACTATTTTTCTGTTAGTAGGAAGGATTAAAAAATATAAGAGCCATACAATGCATAAGGTATCTAGCACTATCCCCATTGAATTAGGACATCCTGTGAAGGTAGAGGATGAAAAGCAACACTTATACAGTCCATGAGGGTAGCATAGAAAATCGTGAGTATGATTTCTTGCTGTGACCTAGAGGTATTTCTCCTAAAGACAAGTAAAACTGTAAAGCAAGTTTCTTTATATACTTTGTAAGAGTTTTTTAAATCTATGGTCAAAATTTCAAGATGGAATCAGTGTTTGGTGTATCTTTCTGTGCTATATTCTATTTTGATTTTGACCGATCAAAGAACATGCTATAGAAAAGCAAAAGAATCTGATAGTCAGGAATGGATGATATTTTAGCATTACACTTGTTACCAAACCCTCTTAAAACATAATCTTCACCTATTTTAAGAAGTTCTAGAGGTGTAAAGAGAAAACAAGACTGCACAATCTTGATCAATCAAGGCTGTCTAGAAAAAGTTCTGAATATAAAGTACACATATTGAAAACATTAAAGTTTCTCAATTCAAAACATAAGCTGAAAGTAAAATATTTTTCATTTTTTAGCAGAATCTGGAGGCAATAAGACAAAATTTCAGTGAAATTGATATGGTTTTGTTTTTATCAAACTAAGAGCTGAAGCTTTCCGCCTCCAGATGTACTCTTCAAGGGCGAGAAAAATATTATGATGTCAATTCTAGCAATTTAAAAATTTAGTAGTTTGGAGACATAAGACATGAGAAAAATATCTCTGTCTGGCTTCAGTCCAATTTTTGCAGTGTCATTGCAACAATCCCTGGTAAATTAATAGTAGCAAGTATTGGTGGCTGCAGGATATTGTATGAAGGTACAGAGTTCCTTATAGACCTGTAGGATGGCCTTGATCTTAACCCTTTTGCTCTTCAACACAGAATCACAAGATAAATTTCTTTACATTCTTTAATATATTTATGATCTTTAAATCATTCTGATGAAAAACTATTTTAGCACTAACCATTTTTGAGACAGAACATCAGAATAATTCTAAAGTCTCACCATCTACATTAATAAGGTAATTTTGACAGCATCGCTAAAACCAAAAAGAATTAAAGACCTGATGATCAAGCTCTATTTTTAATAGAAAATAATAAAAAACACCAAACAAAAATGAACAAGAAAACATAAAACAAAACCCCCACATATGTGCTTTATAAAGTGATTCTTTGATTTCTAATTTGAAACACAAGCCTTTATATATGATCTACTTTTCACTTACCATTTATATTTCTGGATTTCATTTTTCATACAGTGCATTTGGAAATGTTATTAACAACTGATGATAAAGGCTAAATACAGAGGATAAAGAATAATTGACAATGTTTAAAGTAAACAGATACATCCCTTTCCTCTGAGGAATCCGCTGCTGCAGTGAATACTGATACATCTTTTGACATTGAAAGTGATGAGTTAGGTGTAATTTCAGATCAAGACAGCAGATTACAAGGTCAAAAGCTATCCACTTGAGATAAATCTTATGTCCCCATACAGAACTTAAACCCCTTGATATAGGAATTCAGTAACACAATAAGCAGAGTACTACTGCTCTTTTTCTTTTTAAATTTACATCTGAGAGAGGTGATAGTTATGATTTAACTTGAGATAAAAGGTAACAGAATAAAATAGGAAAGCCAAGCTGGAGCTCTTGTAATGCCTTTAGATCCCAATCCATTCAAATGAGACTTTCTGAGTAGACACACATGCTAAAAGCAAATGGTCCGTAAAGCATTCCCTGTGGACCTGAACATGGCCACAGCCTCAACCACAAGAGCAGACTGATTTACTGTCAGACTTGGCACCTCTGCTGTTCCTTGCCATGGAGAAAGAAAGGTTTGGTAGCTTGTTCTGAGGGCAGAAAAAAAGAAACCACAAAGAGAATACTTTAAGCAGCTCCAATAGGAATGATCAGTTCCACTCACACTGTCTGTAACAACTGTCTGTGAAAGTCTCCGTGTATCTACCAGCTTGTGTTGTACCTGCTTCTGCAGGATTCTGAACTCTATTTCCTTGGTCAACATTTTTGAAAAGAAAAAGTCAAAAAAACCTGATTTAAAAAAAAATATATCTATGAAAACAACTAGATCCCAAAATGTCTGTGACAATACCTTCTATAGCTTTCTTTCTGAAAATATAAATATCAGATCTTCCTTGTCCTTTTTGTAACCAAGGGGCTCAGATGTATTGTGCTCCCATTAAGGAGAAATAAGATTTCACACCAAGAAGTCTAGACAGAGAAGAAACTGCAAGACCAAAATTTATATCTGTAGCTATGGAACTATTGAAGGATTTCTCACAGAGATGGTGAAATATAGTTCCCAGGTAAGAAAAGGGTATTTTTTTTCTCTACAAGTAAATCTCAAAAAGCAGGCCAGAAAAAACATAGTTAAAAAACTAAACACAAACAGGTCATAAAACCATAACACATAATAACTGCATGTCAGTGCATTGCTACATTCAATAACATCAAAAGAATTTCTAGCAAAATCTGTAAAAGTGCTTCAGTAATCCAATCACATGGCCAGAAAGAGAGGAAAAAAAACCACAGTACTTATATTTCGCTAGGGCCTCAAAATTCAGATTCTAAAGCCAGAATCACCAGTAATGAACCACACTGGCATGTTACCATCTACATTATACTCAGTCCTGACAGGAAATGAGGACAATTGAAATATGTTTAAAATATTTGTCCTGAAATTACTGTGAAACCACAGGGGCGGAATATAGCAAAGCTATTCTGGTATAAAACGTGAAAATCCATCTTTAAAGCAGTCTCACAGAACAGGCAACATAAAATATTTTTTATTAAAAATTATCTTCTCAATATAAAAATAAAAATTAAAATTAATACAAGCTTAAATAATTAAGATTTAAACCAAGTTATATCAGTGAAATCCACCAAGACTGGCAGCAAATTCTTCTGGATGCTGAGGCACAGATTTGGTTGCAAATTGCAAACACGTGAAGAAGGAAGAGTTGTGTAATTGTAGACATTTCAAATGGCCACAGAGACCAGCATACTTTATTTAGCTCAGATCTAAAATCATTGACTTGATTGCTGAGTCTGCCAGTCAGAGCACTGGCTGACATCAACCACAGGTTTAACCATTAGATTATCCTTACTAATTTTCTGATCTTTATTAGTTGTATTCCCCTTACTACTCACATCTGCTTTAAGAAACATCTTGAGGTTTTAGGCTTTACATCTTTGATCTATTTGGATTTACGGTTGTTTGCAACTGCCCTGATAATTTCTTCTGTATTTTGTAGCATCCAGTGAAGACAATCCAGCAGAGGCTGCCTTAGGCCAGGTAAAGTTTCATTTTTGTCATAGAATACAAGCAGGCTTACTGGGTGGTTTCTGAGGGTGGAGAGAGTTACAAACAAGAGACTGAAATAAAAATTCTTGCAACGGCTAGGGAAATCAGATTGTATTACAAGAGTAGTCTTTTTTTGTTGGATTTCTACTTCTCTCTATGTGGTTTGCCATTATACAACAAAACCCAGAGGTTTTAACTCTTTCTTGGTATGCAGGACTTTGACAGGCTTTTTCAGCACTAAGAGTCTCAGGGTATGATGGAGTATAAGATGACAATCAGGAGTGTTTCATCTCCCATTCATGTCCAACCCCAAACCAAAACCAGGCTACATTGTTTGGGGTAATGCAGGTACAGACAAATTCAACTATCTATGGTAAACCAAACTTCTTCCAGCAGTAACAGATAAAGAAATTTACATGTTATGGGTAGAAGGAATAGATTAGATGTTACTGTGATGTTGTTTCTAATACTTGGTTGTAACCTTAGATTTCTAATGCCCATTAGAGTATCAATTTGCTAATTTCTGCTGGTTCTCTAATGACAAGTTTCCTCTGCTACTCACAGATTTATGCACTATATTCAGTAGTACCATCTGTTGGCAAAAACAAATCATAGATTTACCAAACAAAAAAACATTATTATCTAAAATATTTTTGTGACTTGGACAATGTGTTACAACCCAGAAACTTTTATGTTTTTTTTAGCTTTTGTTTTCTGTGATATTCTCTCTGCTTCCATGGCTTGTGTAGACAGAACTCATCTAAAACTCTTCTGTGGTAGAATCTAAACCAAATGCATGGGAAAGTAGCCAGTAGATCGATCTAGAGCTCTTGACGAGCCTGAGAAGACTTTTTAATTTTCTCTCTCAGATTAAGTAAGATGACATGCTCAAATGCCATCAGAACTTGAGTTTTCCTGTACACTTNATTCTTCAGGAAAATAAAAAATAATCTTCTGTCACTGAGCTCCACTATATATGTTTTTATGATATAGACAAATTTTTCAGAGGTTAGGAAAGAGCAATATTTCCCTCCATTTTGTATTCAAATTATTAGCCTCACTTTCTGACTTGAGTAAGGACAGTCAGGAGAAACCTGTTAGTGATAAGATTTTCGAATCAAACTCAGATTTAACCCTTTTGAAAGTAAGGTGTTTCCTTTACTTTGCACAAATGAGCCATTCTTGTAGTGGTTTCTCTGACCTCAAGTTTGGCATCCATCTATTTGCATTTTGGCTAGTGAACAACTTATTTTCCATCACAGCACAACATTATACTCTGCACACAGAAAAAACCAACAACTTCAGAACATAACAAAAATCCCCAACCCAGTTGACTTGCAGAGATTTCTTCTACCACACAATGACACTTCTGTTTTAAAGATAATTTATGATAATGACCCTCTAGTCTTTCTTCAGTGAGATTCACTAAGGTCTAGCAGACCTCAATGTAATATAAGTAATTTCCTTAATGTTGTATATTTTGAATCAAAAAATTAGCTGCTAATGTGATAGAAATATTAGCAAGTTACATCTTGCATCTTCAGGCTTATTATTACTGCACCATATTATGATACTTTTTCTCAGAAAGTCATCATTTTTCTTCTCTCCACTGATATTTCAGGATATTCACAAGATTAAAAAAAAAAGCCACAAAACAGTCTGTACTGATTCAGAAAAATATATCCTAGCCTTCTATTAAATTCAAGGTTATTTTAGTGGCTTTAATTTATGTGTCTCCGCTACCATTTAGTGGTCTACTATTTAACATATTACTTGCATAAAACTATTAAATGTGTAGGTATAGTTCATGAACATATTTTTTTTATACATGTGTATTCCTCTGGGGGTTTTCTTCTTATGCAGATGCCAGTCCTGCAGATAGAACACACCCCCCTGCACATGCAATTTTGATTTATTTGATTACTTTTGCTAGCCTCCAGCTATTCATATTCCAAGTACCTATTAGCTTTCCTTGACTGAGGATATTAAGAAACAAATATGTTTGTATATGATTAGTCTTTCAAAACAGAATCCATCATAAAACAATATAAAAAGGGCTCTTTTTTTTTTTTCAGTGATGGAAGAGAGGCTGATTCTGTTCAAAGATTTTTGAATGGAAATTCTTTTCAATTAAAATAGAAGCCAGACAAAATAATTCAACTAGTCTTCATCTTTTTGCTTAGCCCTTAATGTATTCCTCCTGTATTTGTATGATAAAGACCATTTATTGAGCATCAGTTCCCAAATTATACCAGTTTTGATGTTGGATCCTAAGACTGTCATCTAGTAAGTAACAAACAAAGAGTATCTGTGAGCAGCTGACCAATAAATTGGACTTCATCACAAATTCAATACCATCCAGCAAAGCATTGGGATATTGCTGGCTCCAATTTATGGAAAAGGATTTTCACAGACAGTGTGCCAATCATCCAAAAGGATGGTTGAAAATAACTGTTGGATTGGCATATTAATGATCACAGGAGACAATGTAAATGTCATGAACTATTGGGAAAGAATTAACTGAGCACTACTACGTGTCCTCATGTGTTCCCAGTGTGCACAAATAAAAATTTTATCACAACAAACAGCATGGTAGTTTGCATGAATTATTAAATCATATGCATACAAGAGAGTTTGTAATTAAACAGAAAGACTTACTGAGGATTATCGTAACTGACAATGTCTAGAGCCTGCAAAGTCCAGCTATAAGTCAAGAGACTAGCATGTATGATTGCTTTTAATTTGTATGACAATTTGTGAGTTATTGATTTATAACACTTTTAGACGTTGCCAAAGAGAAGAATGTATAATTAGTCTTTCGGCATGCATATGTCAAACATTGATAACAAATATTAAGCATATAGCACTATATAATATGCAATCACTTTTATCTGTCATAATAATAATAACTCCATTATAATAAGCTATTTAATGCAGAAATTTAGTTTAAATTGACTATGTTGTTCTTTATGCATTATTATGTATGAGCCCTTCTAATATGCCTTCTGTTTTACATTTTTAGCAACAGAATCACATGCTTGAAATTCTCAAGGGCTTATTTTGTATTTCAGTGATGAACAATTCACCCTTAAGGTACTTAATTCAGATTATAAGGCCTATGACATTTAGAATAATACTGGAGGTTCCTTTTCATCCCATTATGTACACAAAGTCTTGCAGTGTGCTAATGTGTGCAGAAGGTCAGTAGCTCTCCTTTCTTATTGCTCTCCACCCATAAGGAAAATAAAGAATGTAGTTTGTAGAAAAAGTAAAAGTTTTAAATTATGTTTTACTTTCATAATCTGAAATACATGGAGACGTCAAATAGCTTTAGATTAACTCTCTCTTCCCATCTTATTTTACCTCCTATACCTGATTAAGTTCATTATTCTTCTCCCCTGGTTTGGGGCAATTCTGAAGATGTTAAATATCTAAATGTCATTACTTCACTGAAAAAAAAGTACACAGGCTCTGGGGTAAAAACACTAAAGAACCTAGTGCTGAGATTCTCAGCATGAAACTCCCAAAGGGGAGAAAGTTTTTCATCCATTTCTGAGATGCCTAAACCCCAATACTTATATTGTGAAGTACAGTTTCAGCATTCTAGTTTGATGCTAGTCCAAGGTAGTCAGCTCTGTCAGGAGTGAAGAATTTCTGCAGTGTATGTGGCGTAACCATGTACATGAAGAATTTCCTCTTTATAGTTTAAGGCAGATATGAGGTAAGCATATAGGAAGATTTCAGCAAGTTCTCCACTTGTATCTATCTCTGTATAAAAACTTCAGGGGCTTTTTTTTTTTTTCTCCTTGAAAAGTACTGACTACTCTGTTTTATACATTTTCTGCATTAAATTGGTTTGAGAGGTTCTTGGACCACTACTCATTTAATATATCACAAAAAATTGATTACTTGCATTATATGTTCTTTATAATGTTGGTATACAAACTTATATTCCATTTTTAAAGCAACTTTTTAAGCTTTGCAAGGTGCTTTTCCATCCCAGTTGTGCAAGTCACTGGGCCAGTATAGTATTAGAAGTCTTAATGGAACTTCGAAGGTCCTAAAAAATTCAGAATCAAGCTCAACAGGAAAACACAAGCTTTACAATAGATGATTAAGTTTCTATCTGATACTCAATAGCATTTAGATGTACTCTAACTGTACCTAAACTGAGGTTACTCCTATAAATATAAAGAAATTAATCAAAAGGAAAATTCTTCCTAGGTCCTTTTAGGGTTTTGTTTCTGTACTAATTACAGACAAGTAGTGACCATGATTGTCGAATCATAGAATCAACCATACAATCATAAAATCATTCAATGACTTGGGGTGGAAGGCACCTTAAAGGTCAACCAGTTCCAAGCCCCTTGCCATGGGAAGGGACACCTTCCACTAGACCAGGTTGATCCAAGGTCCTCATCTAACTTGGCCTTGAACATTTCCAGGGATGGGGCATCCACAATTTCTCTGGACAACCTGTTCCATTGCCTCACCACCCTTAGAGTGAAGAATTTCTTCCCAGTACTAATCTAAACATAGTGCCAATTTAAAGCTGTTACTCCTTTCCCTGTCATTATATGCCCTTGTGAAAAGTCCCTCTCTGCATGACTTCTAGTCCAGCTTTAGGTAATGGAAGGCTGCTACAAAGGTCTCCCCAGAGTCTTCTCCTGTCCAGGCTGAGCAACCCCAAGGCTCTCAGCCTGTCTTCATAGCAGAGATGCTCCAGCCCTCTGATAATCTTCATGGCTCTCCTCTGGACCTGCTCCAACATGTTCTGGCCCTCCTTATATTGGAAGCCCCCAAGACTCCAGATGAGGTCTCACAGAAGTGGAGTAGAGGGACAGAATCATCTCTGTTGGCCTGAGGACCAAATTTGGCAGGTATGATTTGCAGTTAGTGAAGCCATGTTGGCTCATGTTACCATTTTCAATGTGCCTTAGCACAGACCTCAGGAGGATATGCTCCATGATCTTCCCTGGCACCAAGGTGAGACTGACCAGTCTGTAGTCCCCAGGTCTTCCTTTTCTCCCTTTTCAAAAGTGGGAATTACATTTCCCCTTTTCCAGACAGTGGGAATTTTACTAGCCACAATTTCTCAATATATGATCGACAGTGGCTTAGTCGTGTCATCTGCCAGTTCCATCAGGACCTGCTGATGCATCTCATCAAGTCCCATGATTTGTGCACCTTCAGCCTCCTTAGATGGTCTCAGCCTTATCTTCTCCTACAGTGGATGGCTTTCCATTCCTCAGTCCACACCTTTGCATCCTGCAACACGGGCAGTGTGTCTGGAGCACTTGCCAGTGAAGACAGAGGAAAAAAGTTATTGAGTACCTCACTCTCCTCCATTTCTCAGGTAAACAGCTCTCCTGTTTCTTTCTGGAGAGGGCCCATGTTTCCCCCAGTCTGACTTTTACCACCAATGTACCTATAGAAGCTTTTTCTTTGTTTCCCTTGACATCCTTTTCTAGATTTAATTCTATCAGAATTTTCCTAACCATCTGTGTCTGCCAGGACAAATTTTCTGTATTCCTCCCAGGCTATGTGTCTTTTCTTCTACCCCAAGTAGGTGTCCCTTTTGTGTTTGAGTTTGTCCAGGAGCTCCTTGTTCTTCCATGCAAACATCCTGACATTTTTTTTCCTGACTTCCTCTTTGTTGGGATGCATCATTCCTGAGCTTGAAGGAGGTTATCTTTGAGTATTAAGTGGTTTTCTTCAGCCTCTCTTCCCTCCAGGGCTTTATTCCATGGCAGTCTTCCAAGCAGATCCCTGAATAGGCCAAAGTCTGTTTTCCTGAAGTCCAGGACAGGGAGCTTACTGTGCTCTCTTTTCACATCCCTAAGGATCCCTGAGAATCAGGAAGTCTGCTGCTTCATGGTCACTGCAGCCATGCCTGACCTTCTGCTTCACATTTCTCATCAGCCCTTTCTTGATGGTGAGAACTGGATCCAGCACAGCACCTCTCCTCATTGGCCCCTTTGGCACTTAAAGAAGGAAGTTATCATCAACATATTCCAGGAATCTCCTGGACTGCTTAGGCCCTCTTGTCTTGTGCCTGTAACAAATACCAGGTGGTTGAAATTCCCCATAAGGACCTGAGCTTGTTAACCTGAGGCTTCTCCAATCTGTCTGTAGAGAGCCTCATCCATTCAGTCTTCCTGATCTGGTGTACTGTGGCAGACTTCTGCTATAATGTCACCTGTCCCTGCCCTCCCTTTGATCCTGACCCATCCTGACTCTCAGTTCATGCCTCACCCATCCCCAAGCAGAGGACCAGAGGTCCAAAGGTCCATCTGTTTGGTCATTGACATAGAGGGCAACACTCCCTCCTTGTCTCCCCTGATTGTTTTAAGGAAATTTTACCTCTAGCTCTGCTGCTTACAGATGCTGTGATGAAATTACATTTTGTCTGTCTGTACACTTATTTCTCTTTTTTCTCCTGGCCTGTGATATTTGTTTAGCTCAGATTTAACTCTGAACTGCCTTTTGTTATTAGATTGTGAGAAGCTTAAAATAAGAGAGCCTTAGCTGTTTAGGCATCTGAAGTGCAGTGGAATTCAATAACAGCACATTTCTTCTCCTGTTCACAACGCTGAAATTTGGACATGATGCTTTATTTAAAAGATAATATGGATTGTTTCAAATAATTTGTCTATTTGACAAAAAGCCTCACTTATGCAATGAGCAAAGTTGATTACTTTCTGGTAATTCAGTATTGCTTTGAACAATTTGTGGCATTTTTTATTTTTTTATTTTCTTGTGTATTTTTATTCCGCAAAACATATAACCAGAGGCTATACCTGAAGTCAAGAACAATTATTTTTTTTAGTAATATTTTATTTAAGTGCAGGAGCTTTTAAACTGTAATGCTATTTCCTTCTGAGGAATAAAACAACTCACCACCCATTTATATTTTCCTTTGAAAACAGAGGTACTTCAGACCCATGTATTTGGCATTGTTATGGGGTTAATTGTGCTAGTGCAATCAAATCAAGCATAACTGAACAACTGAAGAAGAAATCTTTATCTGCCTGGGTTTGTAGGATTTTTTAAAGCAAACAGTGTATGCTCTTGAATAAAATATCTGGCTCACACAGGCAAGAAAAAAATCTATATGAAAGTCAAAAGATAAATGTTAGATATGTAAGAAAAAAAAGATGCTTAGTTATACAGGTCAACATTTTAAAATATTAATGTGAGCTTTCTTATGTATTTTAAATAAACATTTAAAATTTTAATTTAAACATATTTAAACATTTGCCCATAATTCTAATTTTATGGGAAAATCAGCTTTGCTTTCATTGTTTACCCACTTATTTGGAATCTGACACTAACATAACTCAGCAGAAAGCTTTTTGATTAGTATCCTTATACTTCTCTAAGCAACATCCACTAGTATCCAAGATGGACACCTGCTAAAATGGAAATTAATATCCTGTTACTTTAAACGGAGATTACTTCATGCAAGTTTTCAAATATAACATAGTTTTTAAAAAAAGACCTTCAGAGAAATCTTGTGCAATAAGTAATCGCTTGTTTGTTGGGAACTTGTTCTTCACTACTTTACAGTGTAAGTATTTCTGTGGTTGTTTCCATGCTTCAGCACCCACGTATGTGTTAACATAGGAGAGTAAATATCTGTGACACTTCAGTGAGTCCTGGAACTCGGGTATTGAGTGTCTTTTCTTTCAATGAGGGGAACAAAATTCTTCAATGTGAAACACTCAAACCATCCAACTAATTCTGACTGCAAGTTGAATTATGTAGCTAAGTAGCTAGAGAACAGGTATTTTCGATTTTTCACTGCAGTGCCTCTCACAGGATGTATCGCTTCACGTTGAACTTCATGTCTCTAGGTCTTCATCTCAAATAATGGACTCCCTTTTAACCTTCCTGGATACTTAACCACATCAGATTTGCAGAACATTTTCATGGCATTCTTCTAACAGTATCCTCTACATTTTCCCTCCAGTTCAGTCCTAATTTAACAACTTCTGGTATGCTTTTCCTGGGCACACAAGTATTCTCCCGGCTTCTGACATCAGTGATAAAAGACAAGTCTAGGAAAGTAGTGGAATTTCTAAGAAAAGGCAGTACCAGTCTCACAGTTTAAACCACACCATTCTCTTGTGTGCTGGATATATATCGTAGAATATAGTCACTCTCTGTTCTGTTACTGAGTTTGGAATGTAAATGATCATCAGAGGGGAATTTTTGCTTGGTGTTGTCCATCATTTTCAGCAGGTCAGTGTCTCACAAATTACATTAATTAGGCTTTGAAAGTATTGGTGGTGTAAGAAGCAGTTATGAAGCTGCATTCAGACAGGGGAAACAGCTAAAGGATGAGAAGCCACAGGCAAAACCCCACTCCTACATCTTCCCTCTTTAAAAGCACTCTCTGAGAAACGGATGGACTGCAAGTGCCACACCTAAAAGCTTTTCTTAACAAATTCAGTACCAAGACATTTTTTTAAAAGACAGCAATGAATGCATATCCTGGTTTTATTTCAGTACTGCATGAATTAAAGGATGATTATTTTAAGGAAAGCAAAAAAACGGTGCCCTTTTCTCCTTCCATTATCTTGGCCACTAACTAGGCATTTATCAGCATGAACTTTGGCATTCATAATTGTGTTATGTCCTGAAAAAAAATTTTTAATCAATACTAATAGATTTCTATGCTGAAACAGAACTTTTTCAGGTATGAGTTCATACTTGTTTCTAGTTTGGAGATAAGAACTTTTTTCTTGGTTTTTTCACTTTTTTCTCTGCTACAAGCAGTTGTCATGTCACCTGATGAACAGGAAAACATGGACAGGGATACCCAATAAGCAAGTGTGTTTATTGCACTTCATTGTAGTAAATTGAGTTCAGGAATACAAGTCTTAATTTCTCGTTCTGGCCAAGAGATGTATTTAGTAGTGAGACAAGGAGGTAGAAAGATGTTCTTTCCAGTTTAGAATCCATATTCACACTTCTACTGTGGACACTAAGTTCTGAGGCAGATTCTGTGTCACAGCACAACTTTAACCATACTTTCAATCATCGTTGGCCTCCAATCAGGTCAGTTTCTTTCTTTGATGAATCCCAAAGTATGGAATATATTACAGGCAAAATCACTCCCTCCTGACCTTCACTTCCTATGAAGAGCACTGATACTTGACAAAAGGCTGATTCATCACATCTCCATGGATAGCAATGTGAAGAAGTCAGGAAGCAGAAGTACAGGAGCAAGTAAAAAGAAGAGAAAAAACACCCAGCAGACAAACAAAAATACCCCAAATCCAAAAC
Organism: Daphoenositta chrysoptera; assembly: GCA_013397915.1. NCBI lineage: Eukaryota > Metazoa > Chordata > Aves > Passeriformes > Daphoenositta > Daphoenositta chrysoptera. Next base: position 976,883 of record VZRO01005464.1, read on the forward strand.
CCCCAAACCTACAACCCATCAAGAACGAAAAGTGAAGGTAACCATGTCTGGAGATCCATACCTACCACCACCTGTGAGATGTAATAGATAATAGGCTTCTAGCAGATTTTCAGCTCATGTAAAGAGCTAGCAGACTTGACCTAACTAAGCAGCTTAGGTAAACTCGGCAGGATCTCAATGTTTCTGACACAATCATTATGTCTATTTTGAGTAATATTTCTATATAAATGCAAAGAAAACGCCAACATCCCAGAGAGAGCTAGGGAAGTTTACTACGGCATCTGCAGGAGCAGCAGGACCAACCACTTTGTGTGACCAACTCCTGTCTCCTGGTCAGGTTACAGTGCAAGGCTGCAAAAATATAGTTTTGGACCCAGCTGTCTTCGGAAGTAAACACAATGGTAGAGAACTACTGACTGATACAAGACTTCAAAAAGATGGAGAACTATTCTGAGCAACAGCTTTTATGGAAGTTGTGCATGAAATCAAAAGAGAAGTCAGACCCACAGACGTGTAGACCCCTAAAACCATGGTGTTTTCCCACCTCAATGATTCTATGATTCTGTAATGCAGAAAACAACAACCATACAAGAAGGAAAGATCATAACATTGTGAATGTGGGCATGAAGCTTTTCAAAATGTTTTTATGAAGAGAGAACAGGCTAACACTACTAAATGAGTTTCTGACAGCTTTTCCTCACTTTCTTGCCTTGAGACACCACAGGGGCTGGGGAGAAGCTGTCTTTCCCATCAGTCCATTACAAGATGCCCTGAGGCAGCTTTCTTAGGTCAAATAAAATCAGGATTCCTCTTTTTCAAACATCTACAGTTCGATCCTGTGTCCCATACACTTTTAAAATGTAATATATTTTTTTTTTTGTCAGATGAAAGAAACATTATCATCTCTCTTCTTCCTATCTCTTGATTTCCTTTAATTCAAAAAGCAAGATTTCAATGTCATGAAAGGTATTCATCCTTTGACACAGCTTGGAAAGTCTCCTGTGTGTACTGCCTGCAGGCTAAACTCAACTCAAGTAAATGGATTTCTTCATAGACTAAATCAAAAATAGGTAGAAGATGGGAGAAGGTGAGAGTTAGACACTTAGCTTGTAGTGATTAAATCCTACTTATTTGTGTGGGAGATAAATTACAGAGCTCAGAATAACTTTTTGTCTAGAAAACTGCATAACTGCCAGGATGCAGATCCTATGTGAACTTTGGAGATGAGGTAATTATATCTTGGGATGTAGTTTTCCCATCTTTCACACACAGATGCTTTAGGAAACTATTGCCATTAACTGCAGGTAAAATAACCAAATGATGATGTGACATAATAGAACAGAAGGGGTTGACAGTGCTCAAGTAGGAGAGTAAACAGCAGTCTGGAGTCTGACTCTAAGGAGTTTGAATGGTAAGAGGCCAGTCTGTGTTCATACAGATTCCTATGCAGTTTTTATGGGGTATACTGAGTGGCTCCCTTTTTGGGAACAAAACCAATGGGAGGTAGATAGGGTACTGTTATGGCAAAAAAAAGTGAAGTGGGGAAAAATCCTGAAAATTGCAAGATCCATATCAGCATCTGTTGGGTGGTGAACAGCCCAGCAGAAAGGGGACCAGCCAGCCTAACTCAAATAACCAAACAGACTCCTTCATTTGGTTGGCTGTCTTAGAAGAGGAAAAAGAAGTAGAACAAGAAATAGAGAAATGGGATTTTCTGTTGGAATGGCTGCATGTGAAACATAGCCACTCCAGGATCAGAGACTTGTTAAGAGAGGGGGTAAGTAGAGGATGGCCAGTCACCCAAAAGGCACATGAAACATTTATCTCTGCCTGCGGCCAATTCCACACCAGACTGGAGAAACATCCCCTGCAAGATCCCCCTCTCCATCTAAGGACAGGAAAAGGGTTATGGGAAACTTGGCAGGTTGACTACATTGGTTCTTTTGATAAATCAGAAGGCAAATAATATATGTAGGAGTTGAAATAATCTCAGGTCTGGTGCAGGCTGGAGCAGTAGCATGGGTCACAAGGGAAAGTACTGTGAAAGGGTTATGGTTCAGTTTCCTGCCTAAAGCAAAATCAATACTGTTAGATAACAGCAGTCACTTCACAGCAGGAATAGTCCAAGATTGGGCAAAAACTGGAGGAATCCTGTGGGTGTTTCCCACCTGTTACTATCCACAAGTCAATTGGATAGTATAAAGGAAAAATGGTCACCTAAATCAGTTTTGAGACCTCATGATCCAAAGTAGCCTGACCAGCTTTGGGAGATTAAGACCAAAGTCATTGACCAAAGGGGAGTAAATGGATGTCCATGACTTGTGTCATTTTGATCTAAGTCACCTACTACCTCTTCTGGAAACTGATGGACCGACAATCCCCAGAACTCTTTACATTTCCCAGGTCATCCAGTACTGGTAAACTTACTGGAGAAGTCCTGCTGGTCTCTTAAAGACCCCTCTGAACATGTATGTATGGGTAGCCACAGATGCCCATGACAGAGAATAAAATACTAACACCAGAGTTATAGTTTCTTCTTTTTAAACTAGTTCAAGTCAGACTGATTTTTTTCCTTTTTTTTTTTCTCGTACAGGTATTCCATGAGAAGATGATGTAAGAAAATGAGGTGGCTACAGGACTGAAGAGTTACATCATTCTTTGTTGTAATATGTATATTTGATTGTATGTGTTTTGTCTTGGTGATGCCTTAGATTTTGACTTTTATATTTTTCAAAATCCTGTACTGCTTAGTGTGTAGCTCTGAGGTCTCTTGTAGCCTGTTAATTTCTGTTCTCTCGTGCTGAGTAGTCATAACAAAGCCTCTCTGGGCCTGCTCTTCAAGGACACCTAGAGTGTCCTAGGCCCAAAAAGTGTAAACTATAAGTCTCTGAAAGGGGGGCAAGCTGAGGGGAATTACATCATTAAACTGAAGCTTTAATTGGAGAGTTAAACCTGGCTATGCAAATGAACCAAACCTATAAAGGTGTAAAGAATTCGTGACCTGCTGTCCATCTTGGGGTCCAGCTTGGCAATAGCCTCTGTCTCCCAGGGTGTACCTTGAAGGCCCTTCAAATAAATACCCACCTTTATTCCCTTACTCCTGTCTGGTCTCTGTTTATAGGTGGCCTCTTAAGGCATCACTGGCAGTTTTGCGGTGTGTATTTAGATTTGTCATAAGCATTGTTATAGGTCCTTTGTGTCCTCTCTCAGGTTGCCACCATGGGTGGAAAAGATTCCTCCCCAAATTTAGCTTGGAAGCATATACAGGGTTTCTTATGACTATGGAATCAGACAGACCAAGGTATTTGTACACCCCTTCCTACCTCCTCAGAGCAAAGTCTAAAAGTCTTTGTAACAACTATTAATATTACACTTAATCTGAACAAGAACCAGAAAGTGAAACAGCCATCCTTTTCTCCTCCCTACTTTTTGGGGATTCCATGGTAAGACATTTTTTGAATGGAAAGCCCAACTGTTGATATTGAAGGCATATGGTAAAGAAATTGAATACCCTGAAATGAATATGTCTTTAGAGATAAATTGCACTTATTTTGCATATTATAATAAAACAGTCAAGGACATCCAGGGCTGGAGAATCTGCAGTGTTTTTCATTCCAAAAGGGACTTCATCTTACCTGCTGAGGAGGTTGGAATGGGTCAAGTTTTATTAGAGGGAATAGGATCTCCATATTAGATAATTTTTGAGTTCTACCTAAAGGGCACTATAACACTCCTCATGACGATTTTCCTTTTGATTACACCTTTAACCCGCTGAGGCAACCAGACTATTAGGAAGCCGAGTTTTCACTGAATATCACTCTCCCACGGTGCATAACACTCCCAAATGGATCAGGAGTTGGGTCACAAACAACTTTCTGTGGCTATGGTCTAGAGAAAGCCCACAGCTGAAACCTCTAAAGCACACTGACATTCCCCCTTATCCCAGGCATTCTCATCGCTCACACTGTAATAAAATTATTGAATGTAATATGGGTCCTGGTATCCCCTAAAACGTGAGTGGTTTGAATGGATAACCGTGTTAGTCTAGGGCATTACAGACATTAAAAGAGCTTGAAGATACTGTAGTAATCACAATAACGCTCTCTGCATTCATTGCTCTAATGCATTTTATGAATATACTACAGGAAAATTTTGAATGTTATTTTCTCTTTAAAGATAGCTAAATAAAAATAGAAAGGAAAAAATTCAGCATAAGTGATCTGTAACTGAAACTGTTTTCAAAGAATATTTCACAATTCACAGACTTTTAAAGCTTATATAGAGCTGGTATTAAACATACTGGCTGTTTATCTTTGACTGTATTTTTTGAGACCAGTCTTCAATTTTGTGATACAATAACATCAAATAAAATATGCCCATTAGATCAATGTCTTTAAGGGAATACCTTCAAATATCATCTAAAACTGAATTAAAATTCTAGTTGATGAGGGTAACCTGTGGGTGAAACACATTTTATTTTCAGAGTTTTAAATTCTAATTTTTAATAACACCAGATAAAAGAAAAAAAGAAATACCAAGTCTGAAAGTGTTATCTCTGTATGGCTTGTCTGTTTGAGATACATAAGATAAATGTTTAATTTTGCTTCACAATGTACACAGTCAGAAGCATCTGTCAAAGAAAGGTTTTGTGCTCATTTAAATGAATGCTTTAATTTGGTTTAAACTGACCAGCTGTGACATGTAAAAATGTGAAGCCACATGTAACAAAGGCAATAAAAAGCATTAGACAACCTCAAAGAGCCAGAAAATTCTCCTCATAAGAGATAAATTGGAAATTCCTATGGCTACCTTGAAAAAATTTTTCACTGATTTCTATTTACCTGGAAGAATACATTTAAACATAAAGAAAGCATCTATCATCCCTCTAATCCATGTAATCCCTATCCTGTGAATAAGAAGAAACATGAGCAACATTTAGACTCTCTGAAGTATTCTTTATAAATTATTTTAAAAACAGAACCTATGGAAGTATTTCCTTCAAGGAGATTCCTCCTTTTAGCTCAGTGACTATCCTAAGAGCATGAATTTCATATCACACCTCAGTACCAGTGAACTAAATTTTTGTGAAACACACTGAAGTCTTCAAAGAAAAGTCTACAGAACCTATTTTTTTTCTTAATAAAACTGCAATTGAGTACTTTCTGACAGGGGAAATAAATCTCTCTTTTTGAGTCAGGATGTTATTTCTTTACACATTTATTAAGTATTCGGGGAAGGGGGCATGTAAATGGTATTTTATTTTAATTTTTTAAAGGCTATTATCTTATATTTCCAAGGGTTAAATTGTTCTAATTGTCTCATCTTACATAGTTTTTTGTTGGGCTTTTTATTGTTATTATTATTATTTATTTTAAAATTTTATTTTATTTTTACATTATAATTTTATTAGTAGTAGTAGTATTTTATTTTAAGTGAAATAAAACCCCATTTCATTTTTGTTAGTTTCTAATCTCCAAAATTTCTTTCTAATACACACAGAAAGGTAAGTTATATTACAGATCTACTTTCTCACTATTCCACAGCAAAGGAATTTTTTGTAAATTCTGTTGCTTTTAGTTTGGTATTTTGTGTTGTCTTTCATATAAAATAAAATATATAAAAAAAGATGTTCTGACCACCTTCTAGAATACTTAACCAGCATTCAACATTATTTTTCATTCAAATTAAAATGGAAGATTGTCTTCAGTTTGAAAAAACCAACCAAACAAAAAACAAACCAGTAGGAAAATGTTACTAAGCATATTTTCTTTTCTAAAATCTAGTCCACGCTTCCATCTAATTAAAAGGTAAAATACATTTAATGTACAGCAGGTCATTACATATATTTGCACAACCCTGAAAAACCAGAATTCAGAATGGTTCCAGTATAGACGTGCAATATGAGTATATGTCGTCATTGTTTTAAGAATAGACAATTCTCATTTTCTGAAGATTAGTCCTCAAAATATAAATCACCTTGCTTGCTGGACTGCTATCATTGAGACTGTAGATGGTGGCTTTTATCTTCTTGAATTTTTTAAACACATGCTAAACAAAGTTGTTCTGGCGTACATCCTGGCTGCTGTTTTAATGGTCAGTTTAACCTTTGTTGTCAGAATGACAAAGTACTGCTTCTTTCTTGTGTAATGCTAATAATATAGCTAGAACTTAAAAATCAGCTGACTATTCTGAAGAAATCACTTTCTTCTTACTTATTTTCTCAGTTTGCATTGTAATGAGCTATCTTAAATTGCAGTCTTATCATTTGGATAATTCCAATTTAAGCACTTCTGGCCTTAAAAAAAAGAGGGAATGAAGAGGATTTAATTAAATTATAATGGAAATTAAATTAAACATAAGAAGGAATAACTTAATTCATGATCAATTCAAAGTTCTTGGCTGAATATAGTAGTCATATTGTTGTAAATTCTAATAACTAATATTCTGACATGTAAAAGAACACTAATTTCTATCTTTTTAATCCTGCTTGTTGAAGTGTCTGATGTGATCAATACTACTACTGATCAATGCATCATTTGCCACCCAGGAGTTAAGGTAACTGCTAATATTACCTTGGTAAAATTCATGGATAGATTTAAAATCAAAATTTTTTAATCTTTTTTTTAATAATTGTAGATATGTATTTTTTCAGTGTTATTTATGATGTAAAGAATCCTATCTGGACTTCATGTTCTGTCTTTTACATGCATCAATTATTGGTTTACGCTTTTTACAAAGATGAAATTCTGAATAATATTTTTTTCATTTTGAAAGTAATGTTTGTCAGAACAAGTTTTGCTTTCATTTGCCCAATGGAACACAAAGAAAGAGAGAAAGAGAAAGAGGGAGAAAGGGAGAAAGAAGGAAAGAAGGGAAGAAGGAAAGAAGGAAAGAAAGATGAAAAAGAAGGACAGAAGGAAAGAGAAGGAAAGAAAGAAAGAAGGAAAGAAAAAATAAAGAGAAAGAAAGAAAGAAAGAAAGAAAGAAAGAAAGAAAGAAAGAAAGAAAGAAAGAAAGAAAGAAAGAAAAAGAAAGAAAGAATTAGAGTTACATATTGTTAGTGGCTAGTAATAGACCTGTGAGGTAATGCTTCAAAATCTTCTGAACTTCCTCATATCTAAGATTATTGTTATTGACATTATTAATATTGGTAGCAAGTGAAATGCTCCTTAGTCATTTGATGTGTGATTGTAAAAGCTTTTTGCCATTATGGTTATTGCTGTCATCATGTGCTACTTCAGATTGAAAAAGGCATATCTCTGTCATCACTAATGGTCCATTATTAATACATGTCCTCAACCATTGATAAATCTAACTGAATAATTGTCATTCTCTACCTCAGATTTTTCTGCAGTCTCTGGGACTGTGATAGTATGCCAATGCTTACTTAGACTAGAATTAGTATAAAGAACTTTTCAATATAGGCCTGAAGCAAACTAGCATGTTAATCATAGTGTTTATATGTGCAATGCCTTGATATGTAGTCCAAAGAATCACCCAGTTTCACTAGGAGACATGACTCAGAGTGGCTCTTGTCATTTTGCTTAACAAAAAAACGTTGTATAAAACTGCACTGCATTACCCTACATAGCATTTTGAATCTTTCTTACTTTGCCATGTCCAGCACCTAATGTCTATAATTTAACTGCTACAGGCACACCACATGGTCAGACCGGCAGCTTCAAGCCACACATAAAAGTGAAGCTGCTTCTGCTTTTAATAGTGATACTGCTTAGAAGGCATTAACATGATCTAGGGCAATTGCCATGTCTAGTTCATCATCTAACCTGAGCCAGAAAAACAATTTCCAATCAGAGAAATTTCACAATTCTGCAGAAACTTGTCATCTGGAAAAAAAAAGTTAAGAGATGTGCTGGCTGCTGGTAGCTTCTCTTGCCTTGTTTGAATGTTCCAAGCCTCCAGCTTCTTGACTCAACCTGTGATGTGATATCAGAACACAGGATAAGACTCAACACACCTCATAAATATGTTTTCCCACATTTTTATATGTCTCTTCAACCCAGGGGAGAAAATCAGGACCAAGGAACTCTTTAGTGATTATTTCATAACAAGCTGAAATTGGAAGCATAATTATGTATGTGCTACTACCTTTCCTATCCAACTATTAAGGTTGCATTTTTAGTGACATATAATTAATCACTTGTGATTCATCTTCATTCCCTTAGGACACTTGTATCATCTTGTGTCTGCACTTTTCAGGTTCCTGTAACAGTTCCAATATAAATGTTACCGACAACTAATGCTTTATTAGCAAAAATTACTCACACCTACATCCTTGTACTAGATACACTGAATAGGTCAGTCTACAAAAAAGCCCTAACAGTCTAGTTAGAGGACAGATGTATGTTCATATTACATAGATAAAGTATTTTGTTAACTTTTCATTATTGTCATCAATTAGTCACAGAAATATCACTGGTATTTCATCAAAACTGCATTACCATATTGCTCTCCATACAGATCAGACCTGAAATATCCTGAAAACACTTAGGCCCCACAGCAAAAACAGCCTGGCCCTCCTCCACATATTTACTCTTTCTCACGCCTGTTATTCAGCTACTTTCTTCAATCAATGCCAAAAGCAGGTTGAAGGTTTGTACACCAAGTGCCTCATGTTCCTAGTCAGAAGAACTTGGAAAGCCATCTTGTGTATAATTCCTTTCGGAAAAATTCTCTAAAGATATTGTCTGCAAAGGCATGGAGTCTTACCTGCACTACCAACACCACCTTCACCCTGCTGAGTGCTGCTGCTACACAACTGTTTTGAGACAGGATAATAGGTTAATAGGATAAATGACAAGCATGTGTTTTATTTTGTGTCTTCAACCACTGATGGCAACTGAAGTTAGGAAGTCTGGTAGGATTTCATCCCAGAAAAGAAATATAATGTTAAAGGAAGACTTGGGAACAATGAGAGACCAGGTAAAGATTGTTTTCTGGGAAGGACGCCATCCCTGTGATAAAACAGCACTTTGAAGACCACTTTCTTCAGCACATACATGAAAAATCTGTAGCCCAGGAGGTCCCACAAAGCAGAGACAAAGGTTTTTTCGGAACAACTTGTGTCATCTGAAAAGTTATGCAATAAAAATCATGATTCTGGTTTTGGCACTTATTTTGTAGCTTCTAAGAGCATTTTGCATAGTTTGGTGCACTTGAAAAATAATTTTTTTTTGAGAATAATTAAAAAAATAAAATAAAAAAAAAAAATCACAAAAAAAACCCCAAGAAGAAAAAAGCACATATACCATTTCACATGCTTTCTAAACAGGCAGCACAGGAAGATTACCAGAATTCATATCTCCATATTTATCACTGAAGAAGGGCTGACATCTGGCAAACCACACAATGGTGACTTTGCAGTGTTTTGTATCACTTATTGTGCTTCTTTTATTTTCTTTTCCTCTTCCCTTCACTGGCGTTTCATATGATTTTACTAACCCAGAAGATAACTGCACCACTAAAAGGAACAAATTTAATTTGCCAGATGATCCAATTGTGCAAAAGTCCCGCAAGAATGTAGATGAAGCTACAGAATAAGAGCTCTTTTTTCCTGGACCAAATTCTGCTTGAGAGGTTTCATCTTTTTTATTAATACACAGGATCTTCTATTATTTTTTGAAGTTTCTTTTATAAATCAATTTGGGGATGGTTGATTTTTCATTAGTTATATCTTGCCTAGGCAAGTAAAACTTATTTTATTTTATTATCAGAAATAACTGTGGGAGTTCATGTAACTGCTTGGTGATGAGCTTCACAACAAAATACAGTTTGCAATATGCTGTTGCAAGAGTCTACCTCATTTTTTAAAACTTCCTTTTTTAGTGTTTGTGCAAAGTATTCTGCTAATCTTTTTTGAATTGGGTATCAAATATCTGATCTAGTGCATTTTCTCACTTTTGTTTCTTCAGGAAAACTGGAAATTCTGAAGGATAAAAAGAAAATTCTTTATCTAAAACAATCTCCAGGCAAGCCATATGGGACAAAGCAAAATCACAATATGCCTCAATAGTTTAACAGAAGTGATTATCATTTGTGCCACTTCTGGCATCCTGCAATAAACACAATTTATAATTATGTGCATGTATTTATTTTTCTCTGCTAAACAAGATGCAGCATTTCTACTGAGGCTTACTGCCATTTTCATCAAAAGGATAAAGCGATTTGAGTGACAATGTTTGTATTGATTTCCTCTTTCAATACTAGGCCAAAGGCTTTTACCATTAAGAATAACTTCTCTGTGGTTTTATTTATTTATTCATTTATTTATATTTTTATTATGTGTTCACTGCAGGACACTAGAATAAAAGTTACATTTTTGTGGCTTGGAATATGAACATTAACTGAGTTGCAAAGTACATACAGTAACTACACACAAAAATTATTGTTCATCTATACACTGAGAACACAAAAAAGCGACACGTTTTCTTTCAGCTAGTACAATTTTTCACTTTTTGAATTCTCCTAATTAACACTTTTACAAGTCATTAAAAACTGGAGAAAGTATTAAGAAAGATATACAACCAAACTTTTACTTTTAAAAACAGGATTAAAGATCTGTTTTATCACTGGGTCAGCAACATGGTATACCATACTCTACTGCTTCATATTGTCTTCAAATAATTCTTTTTAGTTAGGGAATTACCATTTGCATCTGTGCAAATACTCAGAATGCAGAAAGTTATATATGGAAGTAATTTGGTGATTAACTCCACTTTACGCTTATATATAAAGTCTTTGATTTTTATTACTATAACAATAAAGAGGTTGTGTTTTCTTTTTTGTTTTTTTGTTTTTTTTCCATACAACCTGTCTTTGGAAATGATAGGCAGTTCATTTCTCTATTGGGTTTAAATATAACGGTGGAGGTATCAGGGGGCTGCAGGGATGACCTCTGTGACAGACACCAATGTCAGAGAGTAGGGAAGAGGTGCTCTAGGTCCCTGCAGCCCCTGGAGAAGAGTATGGGGAGGCAGGCTGTCCCTTTGCAGCCCATGGTGAAACAATTTGGAGCAGATTTCCACCTGCAGCCTGTGGAGAACCCACACCAGAGCAAATGGATATGTCCTGAAGGAAGGTATGGCCCACGGAGAAGTGCCCATGCAGGAGCAGATTTTCTGGCAGGAGCTCTCCTTATGGGAGACCCACACTAGAGAAGTCTGCTCCTGAAGGACTGTACCCAGTGGAGAAGACCCCTTCTGGAGTAGTTTGTGAAGGACTGTACATTGTGTGTGGGACCCCACGCTGGAGTAAGGAAACTGTGAGGAGGAAGGAATAGCAGACAGGACTCATGACAACCCCCATTCCCATCCCTCTGCACCATTCAGGGAATGGATGAGGTAAAGGATGTTGAGCCTGGGAAGAAGGCTAGGTGGGAAAGATCTGCTTTTAGGGGTTTTTTTTGTTTGTTAGAGTCTCACTATTCTCCTTTATTTTTAATTGGAAACAAATTAAATTAATCTTCACCAAACTGAGTCTGTTTTGCCATGGTGGTAATTGGCAAGTAAGTGATATTTCTGCTTTATCCTGATATTTAAATTTGCCATCTTATTTTGACCCTTTTCCTGTTGAGGAGGGGGAGTGAGTGAACAACTGGGTTGAGAAGCCAGCCGAGGTCAAAGCATCACAATATCTTGTCTTAATTTTAATTTTCACACTTTCAGATTGATTTATTTGCTTTTACCTCACATGAGTATTAGAGGTTAGCTTATTCTGTAGTGGAAATAGAATGGACAAATCATACTATCTATTATATACTATTGATACTATCTTGACACAAATCAGTTCAGAATTTGTCATGATTTTTTCAGTTTTTAAACTAATTCCATATCCATGACCTCTGTTTGCCATCTCTTCTAAGGAGATAACTACTCTCCTCTGCCTCCATATAGCTATTTTTTAACCTACGATTTACAGTACTCTCTGTGGTATCAAAATCCCTCTTTTCTGGGTTACATGGTAACATCCTTGACAAGAAAATTTGGAAAGTAAAGTATATTTAAAAAATAGTATACCTCTTAAGGCAGACTTACTGGCCAAGAAAAAATAACCAACGTTTAGAAGTCTGTCCTGACCTAACCAGTTCTTACCAAAGTAGAAATTCTGAACTTTTCTTCTAGCCACATAAACAAATGTCAAACTTGCAGGGACTTGAGTTGAAGTAATCCCTGTCACCTCTCAAATTTTTATGAGTCAATTCCATGTATAGACCCAAAAAGGCAAATTCTGTTTCGCATGCAGTGGTGTCTATGGGAAAATGTGCCTCAGCCTCTCAAAAAAAATGTTCTTAAGGGCACTTTTATACCATCCCTTCCCTGACAAGCAGGTCAAATGTACAATAGGCACCGGGTCAGGCAAGACACACAATGTCAAGCACATTTCCTGAAGATAAGCACACCTCCACATCCCAGATGGTGGTTCCCACACTCACCTTTCACAGCACAGAGGAAGGAGATCTGCAGTGTAATTTAGCATGTGAAACACAGTGAGGAAAGAAGTGCCATATAAGGAGGGAGGGAATCAGCAAAAGGGCCATCCATCCCAGAGCATCAGGTGACACAGTCCATTGCATCTCCTCTGAGCTCTGCTTTCAGGACCTGAAAGCTCACAATCACACACGCACATGAGGGATTGAGGGCACTGGGGAAACTGGGAACACTGCCAGAATCTGGCATCTCTATCCCCAAGAAGAAGAGGAATGGCCAGCATTGCTCAGCCGTGTGTTTGCTATGCCTTTGCACTTTCTGCAGTGCTTATCATCCTAGAACTTACACAAGAGAGGAAGCAATAAGAGCATCCTATTTTCAGGATGGCTGTCAGTCTTATGAGATGAAAGACACGACTGTACTAAACCTCACTCACTTTAGTACACAGGAAATTGCTCAGCACCATCAGTTGTGGATTTCTTCATGACCATGCTGCAAAGTCCTGCTGTGTAAACACATCCACCCCACATGCTTACACATTATGGCACTCTAATGGGATGTGGTGTAGTGATGGTGGTCACGAAAAAGGAGCAGGCACAGGTGCACACTGCTATTGCTACCATCAGCTCCAAAAACTTCTCTTCCTAAAGCTGAGATATAAAACCACCTGGTAATGAAGCTGCGAAAAACTTTTTATGAGGTTCCCCCACACCTCTCCATCATGGAGAGATAATTCCTATAAGACAAAATGGCTTCTTCTCCTGTTCTAACAGTAGCAGCCTATGAAGGAAGTACTCTCATTTTCTAAAAGGATCACTGAAGAAGCCTGAAGGCAGGTGAATTTGGTGAGACAAAGCAGCAGAAAGGATAGGCTCAGTCCCTACCAAGCTGATCCTTGAGTTGTCCATGATGTGCATAACTGCCAGACTGCTCGAAGTGTTGAGGGAGGATTGGCAGTGAGGCTTCATGGCCTGGTAAGGGCAAATTCTGTCTTCAGTACCCTTGAGATGTACCTTACAATTGCCAGAGGGCCTCATGAGACAGCTGCATCTGCCTCTCCAGGGCAGCAACAGCGTGTGTTATGGCTCTGTCAGCCCTGCCTGTCCCACCCTGGCCTCAGCTTGTCCCCAAGAAGGTGCCCAGTGCTCAGGCCTGGGGCTGAGCTGGTGCTTCCATGGCCCTGCTTCTGGCTGGGACTGTAGGACAGACTTGGCTGCCAGACCCTGCCATCCCCCACTCATGGGTGCTGTTGGCCCTCACAGAGATCTGAAAGGGTGTTGTAAAATAAGGAGTTAACTGCAAAGTGTTACAAATTATAAGGCAAAGCTACTGCAAAAAGTGAAGACACAGAAGATGCCTGTTCCAGCTGGCAGCACTGAACACAGCACCAGCTGGACCCTATACCCCAGTTAGCCCTCTCTAGGCATGGCCACGTCATGGATGTGGGGACCTGGGCTGCTGAGCAGCAGTAGGGGAGATCCAACCAACCCAGGACATACCTGTGTGGGCATTGTGAACATGTAATAAAATTTAACATTACAATTCTTATGTATTTTTAGCCTGTCGCCTGGTACACATTATCAAACACCTCTGACCACGTTCAGCTCTTTTCTTCCCCATTAGTATGGATGTTCAACATGCTGCAGAGTGTTCTTTCTGGGGAAAGTGACCTTGCTAAGCTTTCTGTGCCCTGTCCACTCAAGCCAGACTGAAGAGTGTGAAGTTTTTGGAGCCTGTAGAAAGGGACTACAGGGATTTGGATTGATTCAAGGTGAATAGAAGAAGAACATTAGGGCTTAGATTTAACTTTGAGTCTGCATCTCTGGGGAGTACTTTGGGAGAAAGGGACAATGATGGATGACAACACCAGGACATACCTATGCCACTACTAGGCCTAAAAGGCCCAGGAACACTAGTTTAGCATGTTTAGCAGTTCAGCATGAGACTAATACAGAACCAGACATCAATGCTATGCAAATATATCCCTTTCTAGGAATGAAATTCATTTGGCTAAAAGTTGATCTTCATGAAAATGATTCTTCCGTCTTGGGGGTTCTAGTGCAGTTTGTGTTAGTGCTTGAGGTCAATTTATCTTGTTTGTAAAACCTCTGATACCCATCTCCATCCATATAGCTATTGTCTCAGCCAGGGCTTCCAAGACCACCTTGCATTCTCTTCCTGAAGAGAATATTTAAAGATTTCTTTTAAAATGGATACAAATGGTCCAAGATACGGAAATAGTTGGCCAGCACTTGGTGGTCTACTGTTAAGAGCACTGCTTGAAGACGTGTCAGACACATACACTCACCCAAAAAACCTAGAAGTGAATTCCTCTTGAAAGTCCTGGAGTACATACCTGATTACAGTCTGAAAAGTGTAATGAGATTGAACTAAACTACGATCTTAAAAGTATTAGGGCACAAAAGAGGTGGATATTCTAATATGTTCTTGGCCTCTCTGTATCTAGCAAGCTGGCCCAATCTTTCCAACTCCACATACAAGTCACCAACAAGGCCGGGTAGACAGACACACATCAAGTATTTGTATAAGGAGTGTCATCATTTCTAAGTCTATGAGCAAAACCCAGAGATGTATCCCTCCACTTCTTGCATATCTTGGTTCTTGCATGTCCACAGAAGGAAAACATGGCTGGTGCAGGGTGTACAACAGAAATCTAAAGCACAGTTTATGTGCTTTAGGCATAGGCTGAGGGAGCTGGTGTTGGTTAACCTGGAGAAAAGGAGGCTCAGGGGAGAATTTACATCTCTCTATAACTACCTGAAAGGAGGCTGTACCAGACTCTTCTTCCTAGTACAAGGATAAGCTGAGAGGAAATGGTCTCAAGTTGACCCAGAAGACATTTAGATTGGACATTAAGAAAAATTTCTCAGCCAAAAGGGTTGTGAAACATTACAACAGATTGTCCGGGGAAGTTGTAGAGTCACCAGCCCTAAAAGAAATTAAAAGATTAGTTGATGTGTTGCATAGGGACATGGTTTATTGTTGGACTTGGCAGTATTAGGTTAATGTTCAGACTCAGTGATCTTAGTGATCTATTCTATGATTCCATGATTTTGTTGTTTAATTCAACCATCTTCTTTAATAAAAAGCACTGTCATCACATATGCTTTTGTGCCAGACACATATCACCTTCTTCACTTTGATGCTGTGGTCCAGGTATGCTGCTGACATGTCTCTAAGGAGTTTGAACTGATATGCTGAAATGTGTGCCTAGTGCTCTTTCAGTAAATGCCACAAGCTCTGACTGGGGCAGCGGGAGGTGAGGCGTCCTTGTAAATGCCTAATACTGTCAGTCTTAATTTGAGGTGAATCAGTTTTATTCTTTCTGTCCTGCCTCCTTCTGGAGTGCAGAAAGCAGGTGCAGAAAGACCTTCCTTCAGCTCCACACTTTCTCTGGTTCAGGGACAGAAGGAATAATGGCTCATTATGTAGTACATATTTTTGGGGCTTGGAGTCCAGTGTTGGACAACATATGCAATATTATTTTATTTCTCCCATGCCTTTGGTGAAGCAGAGACTTCTATTGTTGGACATAACAGACAGGACACCTTTGACAGGCTCTTCCATGAGATGAAAAGATGTTCACCTGTGCCTTAGATACGCAATTTATTCCTACCTATACAGGCTGGAACTATTATAGAAGACTAATGTACATTCCAGTTTAGAGGAAAGGTTTTCTTCTCAGGGAGAGTACAGACATAAGGTAAGGAGGAATTGAGAGTGCACTGAAAGGGATCAGAAGTGTAGCTTTCCTTGATTGTGGCTTGTGATATAACCTTGTTGAAAACATGACTGATTTGAAATGCTGTTTTCATGAAGGTATATATCTACACAGCTTTCAGTGAATATAGAAGTAAATAAGTTATTCAGCATTTGAGATGGTGGACCTTATGAACAATGATAGCTACACCAGAAAACACAGTCAGGCTAAAGATAAACACATATTTAATCATGAATCTCACTCCTATAGTGTGTGTGGAAATAATAAGAAAAATAAGGCTAAGGAAGTTAGTGGCAGAAATATATTAATGTAAGTTGTAGTCAGATTTTTTTTAATTCTTCATTTAAAAAGTGTAACTAAAAACTACAGGCAGTGCCTTCTCCGAAAATATGCCTCTCCTTACTGTAGCAAACTGGAGTCTAGATCCATTGAAAGACCTCCAAGAAGGACCTCACTCTTCCTGCCCCAAGCCCTTGCTCCCCTACTCCAATAACCAAATGTAAGTTACAAAAACATTTTTTATGCATTTTTTATGTGCTCGGTGATATTGCTGAGGGACACTTTCTACAGGTTGAAATGGTTTTCTTACAAACTCATTTCAGTCATGACTGCACATAGGAAGTATAAAAGCCTTCTTGTTCTAATATGTACTTCTAGTATTATACCCATATCTTAAACACCATGAAATTCAATGTTTTATAAAAAGTTACATTTATATGGGTTTAGAGGTAACATAAAGTAAAAAAATATATAGTATAACCACAAACAATTTCTGAATAAATATGCTTAAATCCTCAAGGTAACATGGCTGAATGCATTATGAGGAAAGCTGAACAAGAATAGATTTCTGACTCCACATTATTTTGACCTTTGTCAATGTCCTAGAAGAAGTAAGGTTGCAGTCAATAATTTAAAGATGACAAAGATTCTGTAATTGCTTAAATAATGAACTGTACATTGCCACAATGATATGGTTCACTTGGTAAACTAGGACAAGAAAAATATTCCTTCTAAGTTAAACAATGCAAGTTGTGCATACAGAAAGACTATTTTAGGGAGAACTATACTAGAATGCCAAGACTCCAGAAGACTAAGCAGAGAATTAAATAGGAATTTGCAATAGTCTCCAATGGCATAACTATAACAGATAATTAATGAACTAGAAAAGAGGAGTAAAGAGGTGTTACAGAGATCCACATCTTGAGAAGGGTCTTAAAACACTGGAGAGATTTAAAAAAAAAACAAATAAAACCATAGAATCATAGAATCGTGGAATATGCTGGGTTGGAAGGGACGTATCGGGATCCCAGAGTCCAACACCCGGCACTCCGCAGGACCCCAAGAATCACACCACGTGCCTGAGAGCATTGTCCAAACACTTCTTGAACTCTGTCAGGCTGGTGCTGTGACCACTGCCCTGGGGAGCCTGTGCCAGTGCCCAAACACCCTCTGGGTGAAAAACTTTTCCTGACATACAACCTAAACCTCCCCTGACTCAGCTTCATGCTGTTTCCTTGAGTCTTGGTCATAAGAGTGAAGAGATCNTCCTGATATCCAACCTAACCCTCCCCTGACTCAGCTTCATGCTGTTCCTTTGAGTCTTGGTCATAAGAGTGAAGATATCAGTGACTGTCCCTCCTCTTCCCCTCATGAGGATGTTAAAGACTGCAACGAAGTCTCCCCTCAGTCTCCCCTTCTCCAGACTGAACAGACCAAGTGACCTCAGCACTGCTCTCCAGCCTCTTGTTCCCCAGTCTATTCACACAACCAGGGTTGACTTGGCCCAGGTGCAGAATCTGGCACTTGCCCTTGTAAAACTTCATACTGTTGGTGATTGCCCATCTTTCTTCATTTGTCTGGCTCTCTCTGCAAGACCTCTCTGCCCTCAAAGAAGTCAACAGCTCCTCATAATCCAGTGTTGTCAGCAGACTTAGTATTCCTTTGAGTCTCGCATACAGGTGGTTAATGAAGATGTTGAAGAGAACTGGGCTGGGGGTGGAACCCTGTGGAACCCCACTGATGGCAGGTCTTTAGTCTGATGTCCCCCCATTCACTGTAACCCTTTCTGCCTGACCCGTGAGCCAGTTGCTCACCCATAGTGTAACATGGTTATCCAGCTGTGATGGACATTTTGTCCAGAAGGATACTGTGAGATAGAGTATCAAAAGCTTTGCTGAAATCCAAGAAGATTCCATCTGGTGTCTTTCTTACATCAACTAGTTGAGTTACCCTGTCGTAGAAGGAAACCAGGTTTGACAAGCAGGACTTTCCCCTCATGAACCCATGCTGGCTGTGACCTGGCCCTAAAATAATAATTCTTGCAGTTGAAAAAACATATACAAACTTTCAAAAAATCCTCAGTGTTTTTAACTTGAGGGAACTTGAAAGAGTCACTTGATCATACCCTTCAAATATTTGCATGGCTGTACCTATAGCTTAGGTGTACTTGAATGCCTTTGTAGGGATTTTTGTGTCACAATTCACTAGACAGTTGGCTAGATGTGTTAACTTTAATTACATTAGGAAGTTGCATTTCAGAGTAGTAGGAACTCTCTTTGTTGTGTGCTTCATGTGGGTGATGCTCTGGTATTTGATTAACAGGATAAAGTTTTTGAAAAGGACATTGAGAATGGCCCTCCTTGTGTAGAGGCCTGAATCTATTACTGGCCATCCCATAAAACTACACTATTAGCACCAGCATACCAACTGCTTTTGAAAGTGTAGAGCCTCTTTTCCACACTGAAGAAGAAGAGGAGGGAAATTGCAGCTTGGATGAGGATCATGGTTGTCTACTTTTGTGATTATGACAGTGGCTGGTTCGGATAAGCAAACCAAGCCAAGACGATGCCCAGAGTTCCAAAGGTGGTACAGAATTTTTAGTGAGCAACAGTTCTGCAGGTCCCGACTCAGGAAGAGATCAGTTGCCATTTGATCTGAAGAGGTCATATATAAAAACATCAGTAACTGGACCATGATGAAAACTTAAAATTTGTATTTGAGGCAAGAAAACTATCAGACTTTGAGATCATGAAGAAAATCTAGCTCATGCCAAGTCTAATGTAACTGAAAACAATTATAATGTATTATAATTTAAAATTACCTTTTTAATGGTGAAAATTGTCAATATTTGTATTTAAACATCCCACTGTATCTTTCAGGAAATAATGTGTAATTTTAAAATGTTTGGAATCATTTTCATTCTCTTCCCTATTGACTGAAGTACTTCTTAAGCAAATGTTTGCATATGTAATTAGAAAACTGTATGCCTGAGTATGTGCAGTAGACATATTTGCAGCACTGTACATTTTTGGACATTTATATCATTGAAATTAATTGCCTCAAATATTTACACTTATTATTTTGTTTTAAAATGTTATCAGAGACACTTCAGTTATACAGAAATCTATGCTGTCTGTGTTATTAGTTCATACACATATAGTATTCTCTTTCTTTTTTTTTTATCTATGTGCTTTTATTTCGTTTTACTCTCAAGTCAAGGCAATTAAAAATTTCAAAATATTTCCTTTTATAACAGATTTTTTGCATGTGTGTGGGATGATGAGGAAAAACCTCATTGCTTTGAGTGACATATCTTTTATTTCTGTTTCAAAAAACCTTCTACTCTCATGTTCAAAGACTAATCTGAATTCCCGGAATGTTTTAGCTTCAACATATGCACAGCTGTCTTCCATGTCATGAGTAACTATTATGTTAATAGAGAAGTACATTGATACATAACTTGGACAACATTTGTGATTTTCTCAATCTAACCAAAGAATGTCTTTTGATCTTCTAAAATTCTATGGAATTCTTATGTGTTTCTCAATGATTAATTACAACTTTGAAATATATTGTTTCGGAAGAATAGGCTTGGGTGTAATGTTAAGTAAGATATTTTTGGTGTTTTTCAAATTTGTGTATCTAATGAAGTGAAAGATTTCTTTGATGAAGTAATGATTTCTGCACTCATCCCATATTCATTAAAAATGAAATATGAGAGTTCTTCATGCTGAAATGTTTTCTGTTTTACTGGCTGAAGTACCTTTGGTTGTTTAGCAGGCCCCATGGGGCATATTTTCTGTTTGCACTTTGACTTCAAGCTTCAAACTCAGTTGCTAAAATTTATAACAGATACCAAATCAATGAAAAATGTAACATTTTCCACTAACCCTGATTGTGCAAAAATACTTTTTAAGTTTTAATATGCCGTTTATTGACTTAACCAGTTACTAGCTCTTGTCTAGTAATAGGAAAGTGGTTCTAAAATCGGTATTTCTATAGCATGATTCTTTGCCAAATATGGCTATAACTGAGAATTAAGACAAAACTCAGCATTACTTAGGTGGTGACTCAATATGAGTGAAATGTTAAAGGAACACAAGGTCAATGCCTCTTCACTTTGATAAATGCTTTGATGAAAAACTCGGCCAAAATATGTGTGGATGTATTTATGCTTTCAAAGAAAATGAATTGAACAGAGTGAAAAAAGAAAATTTTCTTCCCAAGGAAAAAAGGCTGTCTGTACATCTGCAGTTTGAGATTAGAGGCAGTACAAGGACAAAAGTGCTTTCATTGGTGGTGCTCTTCCCCCATTATAGCTTGGCCCCACAATGCTTCATTTATCAGGAATGTATTATGGGAGACAGTTTAAAAATATCCAAGTGATAGATACTCTTTTCCTGTTGTGTTTAGAATAAATGGCTTACAGTAATACTGGAATTGCAAAAGAATTTAGTTCAGAACTTCTGGGAAAATGAACTTAATAAGCCCTTAAAGCATTCATCTATTTCTAAGTCTTTTCAATGTTTTTGTTAGAAGACTAAGCCTATTTCAAATATCATTGTCCATATTTTTTTTAACATTTTTGGGATATGAGTGACAAATGCACATTTTCCTCACTGCTGGTCCATTTTCCAGACCTTTTTATGTATCACAGCTCTCATTCTGGAATAGGAAGTCTGTAGTTTTATCTGCTGAGCACAAGTATTTGCAGCCTGAGTCTCATGAATTATACACCCTGATAAAAAATTAGTTTTACAAATGACTTGTGATTAATTGATGGGTAAATGATCCTGCACTCATTTTCGTTCTGGAAAATGGAAGATAGGAAATTCTTCTCTGAAAGAGAAAGGCACAAGATTTCACATTCTCCACAAGCAATTTTATTGATCTAATCATGCTGACTTTCTGTCACTGCAACCTAAGGAACGTACTAGGTACAGTGACAAAGGCCAGGTAAAATTAAAGATGTGTAAAAGCCAAGCTGTCAATTTCTTGCCCATTTCCAGCAACACACAGGCACACCTACAGCAAGAAATGACAAATGGCATAATTTCTGTGTGCTTTATTAGTACAGTCCTCCTTACCAGATAAGTTCATTTAAGAGGCAGGTTATGTAAACAGTTTCATATCCTCATAACACTTCCTTTTTGGTCACTATTCATTCAGTAATTTGGTGGGCAAATACAAGAATCACCATTTTTCCTACACAGTCTTCATGTTACCAGCTTCACAGAAAAATGGAAATATAGGAGATGCATCAGCATGAACAGAAAGTAGAAAATACAGTATGCAGGAGTGAGCCCATGCATGGTGTTATTCCTGCATAGATTCCTCAGTGTACATTCATGTAAATTATTTCTGTATTTATTTTATTGGCTTAAGGTCTCACAGAAATAAGATTTTGACAGTACTACAGTAAAATTCATAAAAATTTGAATTTCCCAATCAGTAGACGGCTGCACTCCTCATAGGTCTTTTCACTACTAGCTTTAAGCATAATTATTTAGGAGTTTAGTAAGACGTAATATCCCTAATATATTAGAGAAAATGAATGATATATGAATGGAAAGAGTTCTGTATCTTACAAGACAACCATATTCATATTTCCCAAATAAGTAGAACAGACTACTTTATTCCACAAAAAGTTTTCCATCTGTTCCAAATAACATTCAGTGGTACCTTCTAAACATGAAGCTATGGGGATTTTTTTCCAGTGGTATCACACAAATCAGACACTTAATCCCATTTGTTTATATAGTCAGGCAATTGCTGCCTTCCTTGACCTCTGACAGTAATCTTCTGTACAGATTAATCAAAACAGCTTCTCTGCTTCTGCTTCTGGATATTTTTGGACTATCAGATGATACTGAGCTAGAAAGAGTCACAAAATTCCATGGCTACTGACCTGGGATTCAAGATCTAAATATGTGGCCTTGAAGAGATAACATGCCATAGTTAATAATGGTAGTTAGAAGAGGTCCTGAGGGTTATGATACAGTAGGAAATCACCAACAGCGAGTTTGACTAAAATTCTCCACATCTCTTTATAGAAACACAGACTGAAGAACATTCAGGAGAAAAATAATTTGCATTATCTTAAAATGCCTATTTCTATAAGCCTAAAGTACCTAAAAAGTTGACATTTATCAACCTTTATAAATTAAGTTATTCTAGTGTTGCTTATTTCAAAATAAAAAAAACCTTGTTCTATATTAGAGTTCTCAGGTAATACAAAAGTAATCTCAACTATTTGATCCTATACAAATAAAAAAGGGCAAAACCCCTTTGAACATAGCTGTGTGTTCACCCATTTAGTCTTTCTGGATAGATACATTATGGCATCCTTCTGAGTGAATACAAGGTGAAGTATTCAGCATTTTGAAAGTGTCTGAATTACCTGTGTTGTATGAACTTACTATACAGAAATTAATTTTATAAATTTCATATATTTTAATAGAGTGAATGAAACCTTTACCTGACTATCAGTAGTAAGCAATTAATTACTTTATTTTCTATGATTTATCATATAATTGTTTGCCAAAGTTATGCTAGAACACTTCCAGAAAAGAGATTTCTTAAGTGTCTTATAAATAAATATTTTCAGCTTCTACCATAAATTATTTTGTTCATATGCATGTGTATTTACTCCTTAAACTACAAAAAAATTGCATCATTTAAGCTATTAAATGTCACTTCATCACCGTCTTCTGTCTGCACTGTAGTATGTCAATCAAAACCATAATTCCCCAGCTACATTTCTGCCTAAGAGCTGAAAACACAGCAATCAGATAATGATATTTACAATACTGTGAAGGAGTGAGTTCTAAAGAGAGCCTTACTGTAAAAGAAGGTTCTGCCTTTTTTTGTTCTCCTCTCCTGCCCCCATTCATCCACAGTCTTAGAGAAGGGTTTTTCCTGCCTATTCTTTGCCAGCTGGTGAAGAGGCTGATGACCAGCTCTTCTTACAGTCTGCCACCTTATCAAAGAGGGGATATTATTTGAGTGTTACTCTTCTTCAAAGAAAAAGACAACATTCAACTTTATTTCTAAGAAGATATTTTGGCTGTGAGGATATGCTTTTCCTTTTCTTTTCTTTCCTAATGGGCAGAACTGAATCTATACCAGATGGAATTTAAATTTCGTCATGCTCTGTGAAGTTATCATTTGCATAAGAAAGAATAAAAATAATAATTCCATATAATCTTTGAAACTATTCGCTTACTTTTCTGTGGCTCTGATATTTTGGAGAAAAGTATAAAACTATTTGTTTCCAGAGATAACAGTGTGCCAGAATATATGTATGGAATGTTTGTCTAAAAGAAGTAGACAAATTCTGCAGCTTCAAGTGTTCCTCTCTTTGAAACTTCTGTATTCCACTAATTTGTCACATCATGACATCTGAGTGATTCCTGAATCTCTTAATAGTTGAAATTAAATAGACAACTAGAGGTGTAGTCATCCTGCCTTTCATGTTGCAGCTGCCTGTGCTGGTTCTTTAAAAGAATATAAAATAATTAAGAATGTATTCAAGCAGGAAAGAAGAGAGAAACAGAAAGCTACTTAGGGAAAGCTAGAAAGAAGGGTATGAAAATGTTTATCTCAACATTGTACCAATTTTGAAAAATATATTTCATGTTTATATCTTATATTGCTAGTAGCAAATAGACAAACATAAGTAGAGTATCTGTACATGTATTTGAGTTAAAAACATATTGTTCCATTGACAAGTAGATTCCTTTTACCCTGGAAATCCTGGGACTGTTATAAAAGTATCCAAGATATCAGCAGGTCTCCTTCTGAGAGAAAATAACATCTTTTCAGGCTCCATTAGTGTGACATTTTTAAAGTCATTATGTTCAGTAGGATTCTGAATGAGAACACGTGTTTTTAACATATGATGTTCAATATCTGGCAAAGGTAATATATATGTAGATTATATGCCTCTGTGAAAAGAGAGGGATTTACAGCTTTTTTCATGCTTTTATGACCTGAGATTGTACATGATTATAGTAAGATTTTGCTTCTCTTCTTTTCTTTGCTGAAATTAAAAAGATAATATTCATCCCCTAGAAAACTTCACTTATCAGGGCAGAGATATAACAATCAAAGTCTAGGGAGAGAATTCCCTGTAGTATGACTCTGAAATTAGACTAAACCCATCTGAATGATGATAAGTAAACAGAATTCTCAAACATGTTCTGGGTTTTTCTTCTTACGATGTCATACAGGAGGAAATCAATGTCTCAGAGGGTGAAACCCATGGATGCTTGGGCTTGGTTTTGGTTTTTAACATAAATAGAGCTTGATACTAGATACTATGGTGCCTATTTAGACAATCTTGTTTTCTGAATGTATTTATTTATTCTAAAAAGAAATATGGACTTATTGAACTCTAATTAGCTGTTTTAAATTGGATGATTTTGTTATATTTTTTAAATAAATGAAACACAGCTTTGGTCTCAAAAGGAAACATAAGAACAGCAGAGGCAGTAATGATGAGTTACAGTGGACTGTTACTTCCTAGAATCAGAAATATCTCCTATGTTATGATGCCACAGCTAGATTCTGTGCACTCTTTTTCAAATGTAGAAGTGTGGCCTTTCTTATTGTGAAGCTCTTGGCCAAATGAAAAGTTTCTAATTTTTTTTTTTTTTACTTTGTTTATTAACTATTTCCAATGAGTACATTTATTTACCGATCTGATCATTCCCTATTCCCTCAAAAGCAATTGAAAGTTAAGCTCTTGATGTCATAGTAACTGGAGGATTAAGATCTGTGTTCTGAAAACAAGTCAGAATAAATACTTCTATTTCTAAAATAGCTACGCATCTATGGGTTTTGTGAACTCCTGAACTCTCCTTGAGTTCTAAAATATTAAGTTCCCTCTTCGAACATAGTGTCAAACTGTACCAAGAAAACAGAAAGAAATAGACATCTTCCTGAATCCCTCTTGACCTGTGGAGTTTGTCCTTCAGGATAAGTACGAAATTCTCAAAAGTCATTAGGGGACAGCAAAGGGAAAAAAAAAAGGGAAAGAACAACACACAACACAACAAGATATAGGAGTATATTCATCTCTAAAGCACACAGTAAAAGAATGATGTGCTGCCTGTTGTAAATATCTGAATCCCTTTTGTTCTCCCATTCTAGCAGTGAATTTGAAGGTCATTTGAGAGTCCTTGCCTTCGCTGGAAATGAGGTACCAAAATTGCTATTAAAGCAAGAGTTCTTGAAGCACAGTTTCTGATCCCAAGAGAAAGTTCCATAATTTTCAAATGAAAGAGTAGGTGAATGTGCAGCTTACTTACTGCATCTGCCACAGCATGGCATTTAGGGAGTTCATTGTTATGAGCAAAGATAATGAAACTACAGCTCCTGAACACAGTGTTCCTAGCACCTCCAGATCAGCTTGTGGTATTTTTCTGACTACAAAAACCACTGTTTCTTGTCCTGAAGCTTTTCTTTACTTCTTCACACACTAAAAATGCAAAGCCATGTAACTAAGGTGCAATTTTTTGGGACAAGGAGAAAACCTGATTATTTTACACCCTTTTTTTGTTGAAAAATTTCAATTTTAGAAGGAAAAAAACCTCTACATTCATGTGCATTGTTAGTACACTAATGTATATCATTCTATCACAAGAAACAGTTGATAAATAGTATTTTTAATCATGTAAAAATTACCTGTTAAAGAAATGCATATAGATCTGTGATAGTAAGGCTTCTAATAAGGATTTATTAAAGAGATTTTTTATATTTTTATGCCACTGTGACCATAAGCAACATAGCTTTCATTACACCATATGACTGGTATAGTATATGACAAGTATAAATTGATATATATGAGACAATAGGTCTTAGGTGATTGTTTACCACACATCTTACAGTTAATATTTCCTAGAATTCCTTTCAGCCCCTCAATCATTTTCATTGATGATACTCCTTTGCCAGTAGCTAACCAGGAAACAAACTTCAAAAACAACCAACCAAACAAAAAAAAAATCACAGAATCTTATCTTTTCTTTTGCAATTCAATTAACTAAGGATTAAAATATTCTAAATATACTTTTCCTAGGAAAAATATCCAGTTGGAGGTTAAAAAGAGGTTTAAATATCTGTCCTCCTTTAGCATTGCTCCTAAAACACGTTATTTTTATGTCATCCTTTTACTTATTAAAGTAGATACTTTCATTGTGCATCAAACACACAGTATGTAAAGCTGACATGGATGGCAAATAAACCACAAATTGTTCCCACCATTGATAGTGTAAAATAGAAGACTAAATGATTACCAAGAAATGTTATAACAGAAAATATTTTAAATACAGATGAAGTACAGAACATCTTCAAGAAAGAGATGGAGTTTTTTAAGACATGTAAATCAAAGTTGGTTCTGGTTCTTTTTTCCCTCTCTTAGCCATCCCAACCAATAGACCACAGATGAATTTTGTTCTGATAAAAATAATACATAGGTGAATGTTCCTATTTTTAAAAATAGGAACATTCACCTATGTATTATTTTTGAACCGTTCATTTTGTTTAATTTTTTATCAAATAGTTCTCTAAATGTCAGTGAGAGGGGGCGTCATTAATTTTTTGGTTTGCTTCCTTTTATTTGTCTGTAAGACTTGAAAATTTTTCTTTTTAGGAGTTATATTAATGTAGGTTTTTGCAGTTACAAACTCTCTGTGAAGAGACATTATTTTTTATGTTTCTCTAAATAGCCACCAATCAATTTGGAATGGCAAGTGAAATGTAAGGCTCATCTATGGTTTGCTTCTGGGTTTTTTTGGGGTTTTTTTGTTGTATTAAAATCTAGCTGAGTAAATCTATTAGTTACAAATATTTCATACAGTCTAGGCATGCCAGTGTTATCAAAACCATACAAGAGTTAGACCGTGCTGAGATGTTGTCATAGAAAGATGTCTACGCCTCTTTCTTTTTCTGGATGGCTTTGTTCAAATTATAGTAAAATTTGACAGGAGATGAAAAAATCCCATTTCCATAAGATCAATAATAATTTTATTCTAGATTGATGAAGTCTTTATTAATGTAAATGGATGACACTTTAAAATAGTCTATTATTAATTTGTGCAGCAAAGAAAAGGTGCTTTATGCTGCTCTATATTTCTGAATTATTGCACAAATCACAGATAGCATCAGCACATAGATAAAGACACCAGATTATATTTATTTATGTTTAACCAAGAAAGAGCTGCAATCCTATTTTTACTTTGCCCTTCCATGTTTCCTTTAATAGTGTAACATTAACCTAGTCATATAGTGAATATCAGAAATAAATATGAGAAAGGATCAGAGCAGAATAGCTTCAAACATTCTCAGGGTAACTGTTTTGTGAGAAACACCTCCCACTGTGTAAGCTAAACGATATTGACACGAGAGTAACAGCTCAATGGTTGGAAAACTATGGTATTTCTTTGCAAATAATAGAAATAAGGGAGTCTGGGGAGGTTACACTTAGTGCCTTAGCATGCTTTTTATGTTACAGATCAACAATCTGCATCTCCATCTTAGTAGCCATTTGTTCACAGAGCAGTTGAAAATTTTCTCCCCACATCTGCTAATGCGGAGCTCACAGCTGGAGTATTTCTACTCATGTTTAGAACAAGAAAAAAAGCAAGTGGAAAGAAATATATTCTGGAAGCACAAGAACAATGTAGTTTTACTAAAAGTACTTAAAATGACTCCTGATTTCTTTCTGACACAGTAATTTCCTGGAGCAAGTTCAAAAATGTCTGCTTGGTTTATTGTGATGCCCTCTACTGAAGTCAGTGTTTCATGAAAATTCAATTTGAAGTACAGTTCAAAGCAAGGGGAGAAGTAGATTAAATGAATGCACTTTCTCTAAATAGAAACTGTGGTGATATGAAATTCCATTCATGATTGTTTTCCAATAAAGATCCATTAGTAAGGTAACAAATGACAAAAAAAAAAAAAAGCATATGAAAATCTCAGTAACAGGTAGAATTTCCTCCATGAAAGCCTAATTGCTCTATCTTTTCCCTAAGACATGGAGATTCTGTTTTGCCTAACTGTAAGATAAGCACTTCTGCTATTAATTGACTCTTCTTTTCCATTTGGAATTATGAGCTCTTCATTATATGACCACAAGATATGTAAATTGAAGAAAGAGATGATACCAAAGGAAGATAGATTTCAAAGTAAATAACTTGATAGTACTCACAAAGAGAAGAAAATACACAACTCAAACAAACACCTGGTTGAAAATGGTCATAAAAATTATCCTGTTGCTGAATAGCAGTTTTAGTTACTTTTACCATGCTAACAGATCTCTTTAGATGCACACACTGCATCCAAATTTTTATTACAGCATCAAAAATTACTCCACCTGGCCTCTTTTTATATGTGCAAGTGTTTTTTATACATGCAAGACTAGCACAGTGTTACCTAAATTACAGCATGGAGTATTTACCTTAATTCTATCTTCTGTGTAATTTCAGAAAATACTCAACTGTGCTAAAATGCATATTTATTAGAGATGTTTTCCCTTTGCTCCTTATCTCTTAATTGAACTGCTTTCTTAAAAAAAAAAAAAAAAAAAGCTCTGCATTCAGTGTTGACAACTTTTGTTCTGCTGTAACAACAGAAGAAATTGCATTCACAGACATGACACAATTGGCACTTTTCTACTGTAATCAACTAATTGTGCAGGCTCTTCTGTGCTTTATGTGGTGTCTTTAATAAATGAAATCTTGAGGTAAAGAAATAGCAGAGACTGCTACTGGAAATCGATCAGTCACAAACTGGACATTAAGGTGTTCATCCTCCAGAAAAGAGAGCTTGTTGCTCCTGACAGGGCACTACTGCAGTGAACATCACTCTCACATGAGTGGGATTGAGGTCAAGTTGCCAAGAAACAGCCAGTGTTAGGAATATAAAAGTCACATGACAATAGAAATAGCACCTTGAGTGCTACTTGTAATCTATCTCTTGATTACAAATTGCACAGGTGGGGTCAAGTGCAACCTGCTGATCTCTTTAGAACAATTATTGATAAATGAATTGTATGGCTCAAGTTATAATGTACAAACAGACCAGTTGTTATGTTAGTGGAATCAAAAAGTCAAATAACATCTTATTTTTCACTTAATGTTCCTCAGTTCCTCTGTTTGACCTCACTAGTGGAGTATTGATTTTAAGCTACTTGTTGACTAGAAGGGGATGGTCATATGGTGCTATTGTCACTTTGACATTTGCTCTGTAAGAAGTTATGCATGATAAAGATTTCTGGTCTGAACTTTGATTAAAGAGAAGTCATATGTCAATAACAGTCTCATGGTTTCAAAACAAGTAAAATCAAACTCCTAGAAGGATTAAACACTGAAATATTTAAAACAGCAGATGTCTAGCTTGATCCCTAGACACAGCTATAATTCAATGACTGAACAAAACTGAGGATAGTGAGTTGGAATAAAAAGTACTGAGCAGCAGTACTCAGTACCTCATCAGAGGTTTCAGCTATAGTGCACATTATTTATTAAACTGTCAATCTGCTGTAACTAGAATAGCATTAGATAGAGTTCCACAGCAACCAGCTCAGGATCATCTGGGAGTGCTGTATCAGTAAGTCTTGAAATCATTATCCAGATGCTTCAGGGTAAGGCAGTGGCTGCCAGTAAAGTCAGTGATAATTCTGACTAATTCTGACTAAATACGGACATCTTTTTTTCTTTTCACACCAGAGCAACTGGTAATCACCGTATGGAATAAAGTGACAATAGACTGGGAGTTTAAAATGGAAATGTCATCCATCCCTACAAGCATGGTAGTGACAGTGAAAACCACTGTTGTTTCTCTCAGGTTTTGAAAATGCCCTTGACAGAATAACAATCAGAAGAATCTGTTAAAAAGAGTCCTCCCTAAAGGTAATCTTAATAGTGAAGACCACACTGACATGATTTTCTGCTCACAGGCAAAATCAAGGAGTGTTCATAAAATAAAGTCCATGTATACTCCTTGCCTCTAACTAAATTCATTAGTATTGGGATTCTGCAAAAACATCTATAGAGATTTCTGTTCAGGCTAGTAAATGGCTGCTCATTTTAAATTGGTAAGTTTTAGCAGCAAAGGTGAAACATTTAGAACTACTTTTTTTTTTTTTTTTTTTTTTTTTTTTTTCCTAAAATGGACACAAAAAAGGCAGTTTTNGAACCAAACAAGGCAGTATTTTTGGACAGATTTAGTTTATTATCATATGGGTTAAAGCACAGATATCCATATTTGTGAAAATACCCTATTCATTACAAATGGTTTCATGTCAGAAGGTCTTATTGTTAGCAGAAAGCATGTTAAACCCATTGTAAAAATTGAAATTTAAGGACAGTTCTAATATCACATGAATACCAAATGAAACATGCCTAAAAATGGAGTCACACAGAGGACAGCAACAGTCCTTACAGTTACCGGGAAAAGCAGCACAGCAGGAATGAACAATAGTAGGTACCCTGCAATTGTTCCTACCACTTTTTGGTATGTCTGTCTAAAAGTCTTCTTTTAGAGCTGTCACATCAAATGACCAGGCAGTCACCCATAGGCTATCTTCATGCTCTTGGTACAAAATGGTTAAATGTCTTAAATAGTGAGTCTCAAAGCACTGCCTATAGCTGGTATCAAAGCAACGCTCCTGTGAGCCGAGCTGCACCAGACATCTGCTGCATATATCAAATATCCACCCATCCATAAGCATTTTGTATGGACAGTTTAAATACAATGAATGGTTAAGACATTAAACATTACTGAGACATTCTCAAGGTAAATCTTCAGCCACAGAACATCAGCCTCACAACATGAGATACAATTAAAGGTCATCTGCTATGGCAGAGAACATATGCTGAAGTTATCAAACATATGGAGAAAAATAAAAGGGAAATTACACTGAACACAAGGCAACAAAATAAAATAAGGATGGGCATGACGCTGCATCTATCATGTCCCTGGATATGAGTGTGCTGCAAAAATTTAACAGAAACCCCACAAGTAAAACTGCCCATACTTTTAGCTGACAGGGGAAGTTCTTGATGGTGTAGAATATGTCATCAGTAGCAAAGCACCTCATCAAAACCTAGAAAATGACAGTATCATTGTGAACAGTCTACTAGCAACACTACCGAAACAAACGAAGCAAACAAGTAATTAGTTTCAAATGATATCTACTGAAATACAGGAATCCCTGAGAAGGCTTCCCACAAATCTCAAAACAGTTTTCCACAGAAATTTTCTTTAAAGGAAATTCCCCCTTAAGTGTAGCTCAGCACTGAAATGAAGAGATTGTTTCTAACAGTTGCAAAGCAGACCAGCTGCATACGTAGCAGCTTTGCCATCAGTTTCACAGATGTTTGCAAATCTTAGCTGTCCCAGCTGTTTGATGGGTGTTCATGTTTTCTGTGGTCCAAGGGACTGAATTGCACTTCAAGTTCTTGCTCTCTGTTGCATGGGTGTGATACCACATGGTGCCAGGAAGTTATGAGGATGGGAAAATACATGAGGAAGGTGTCCTGGGAGCATAAGTGACAGCATGAAAGATAGTGTAGGGATCTCACCAAACAGAGGTCTGAACCACAGTAGTTGATCAAGGAGAGCAGAGAAAGACCACTGACAGTAACTAGGTGAGAAAAGGTCTGGGTTGGCTGGGGAGGGTCATGGGGAGGGGCAACATGTGGGGGTCTGGGCCACTAAAGTACAGCATGGGCACCCATACAGCACAACCCAGGCAAGAGTCAGGACAAAGGGAGAAATACTGGCTCACAGAGACTGTTCCCAGGCCTTGTCCCACGCCACTTCACAGTAAAGCTGGCCCTCACCACCTGCATCCCAGCCCTGGGAGAAGGAAAGAGGCTGACAAATCCATTAGTGTGTGGCTGCTTTTCTGAACTAGATGAGACTTGAACATTTACCTCACTGTAATCCCAAATGAAATGCTATTGCTTTTTTCAGATAGGTCAATGTTCTTCATTACTGGAAGCAGAAAATAGAAGGTGTGACTGTATGACCCATGTAAGTGCAAATCAGTTCTTACTATTAGTGCTTGTAAAAACTGTCCCCCTGTATCATAAGCCTGCAGAGACCTAAAGTACTGAGAGCTTGCACTGCCTCTCTCCAATAGAAATAAATTTGTATCGTTGAGAATATCCATTAAGGGCAAAGCAATATGAGAAAATTGGATGCCTTGAATATAGACTGTATTAAATGGGAGAATATGACCTACATACTTCATCTACAAAACAGATTGTGTGCTTTTTAACTTTATCCAGATGTAGCTGAATTGCATTTCTCAGCTACCAACCATACTTGCTTGGTGTGTGAAAAAACATCTCCTATGTTCAGAATTGAAAACACAGAAGGCCCCCAGGAGCCTGTTTCCCTCTGCCTTGAAGATCCTCTTAATAGCAGGCATTAGTTTAGAATTACAGGACCAAACTCAGTCTTACAGAGTATATGTAGTATTTCTATTGGATACACCTCAGATGTTCGCAATAATCCTATGGGTAGGAAAATGGGGACCCAGACTTTGAGTTTCCAGTTCACTTTCAGTTTAGGGGTAGTACCAAAGGAATAAAAACAATGTTGAAAAATTGAGCCAACACCATCCATTTTAAATTCCTTCTGCACATTTGAATCTGACGTCTCTTTGTCTTAACACTACAAAATCTTTATATGCTGCATATAGAGTTAAGTTATGAACACAGTGGAACATCTTGATGTAACTGAACACAGAATCATAGTCATAGACTCATTTAGGTTGGAAAAGACCATTAAGACCATCAAGTCCAACCATTAACCATTAACCTACTACCAACTGGTTCAGATGACAACGGATTTCAATGATGATAAAAATCACCAAAAAAACCAGTCTAAAATCACTATATTTTAATGAATAGAAAGCAGTATTTTTATAAGGTTTTGATGGTTTATGAAAATCACATTATAAAGTAAGTAACTGGCTACAAACAGAAACTTAGAAATGGAGACAATAGTGGAATTATCATTATATATGTATAAGAATAGTCAAATTCTTATACCTTCTCATAAGATACCTAAAGGGCTTCACTTTTTTTCTTTTTCAGTCATTGAATACACAGAATTTCACAACATTTTTAGGAAAGATTATCAGCTAGTGCATAAAATCAGATTATTGTTGATTTAAGTTAGGAGTAATATTGCAAAAAAATAGCTTATTGTTCAAAAGTATGATTTACTGCACATAGGATGGAACAAGGAACAGGGCTGATTTCTGATAATGAAGTACTTCTTCTTAGACATTCAAAGTATAAATGAGATGTCTGAAGAACAACACTTCAAAACAAAATCCAATGTACAGCATCCATGATGAAATACCTTGCAATGCAGTTCCATTGAATGGCAAACTGTTTACGAGAACTGAATAATTTTCAAAAAAGAAAGAGCAGTCATCAATCTCTCTCCTTGTTGAAGTTTCATAGTTTGAGCACTGAATAATCAAACAGGCCATTAAAAGTGGTGGTTAATTATAACTATTTGAAAAGCTCATGTGATAACAGATAGTGCTTCCATGTGACTGTCTGCTTTGTATATGCCCTGGTATCAATATACTGTGAGAACAACATATGGTTTCTTTGATGGAAAGTAATGGAAGATGACAGACTGTTTGAAGATGTTGTGGTGCCAATTTCATGAATAATGCATTAGGGTAACAGGTATAATCAGTGCAGTTTAATAGTCTGCAGGCTCCAGAAACACAACAGCAGCATACAGAGGAATAATCTTTGTACTGGGACCACCTGACACTTACCCTTTTTTCCCCCTTGATTTTATTTGAATAAGGCTACACCAAAATATGTCTTTTAAAAGGTAGAGTCAGAAACAAAAATGTTATGTTCTGAGTCAGAATTAATTTAGTATACATGTTCTGGGCAATTTACCTTTTAATAGTAAGCCGAAATTTCAAAATACCTTTTCTCTGTTTTAAAATGAACGTAGGTTTTAGAGCTCAAAATTTTATAGGAAGAATAATTTTATTGTTGTCATTCATGCACTGTAACCATTTTCCATATTGTGGAATGCCTTTATGCCGTTTCAAATGATACAGCACACTACACATATACCAAAATTGGTTTTAATTTGATTATTTTCCTGTACCAAAAGTAAGTCTAAGAATAAATTGAAAAAAAAAAAACCCTGTCTTGCAGAATGCTGCTAAAAGATTTTGCATGAACAATGTTCTGATTTGTATTTAATGATAATAGAAAAGCTCTGTGAAAGAGATTTACACATAGGGACACATAATCCTCTTGGCACTCAGGTCTTACATTATGATGTCATGACTCCATAGCAATGAATATGAATTAGGGTAAATGACTTGGGACACAGGATTACAGTCCTAGTACTTACACTTTTACTCAAGGAAAGATGCCTATGTTTCTGAGTTAAAAGTTCCATTTTCTACCTGACAAATGAGCTACAGTGATATATGTCCAGGTTTCAACTTTATGAGTCTATTCTAACTGCTGTATATCTGCTTCTGAAAAGACATGTTGGCAGATCTCACTTAAAAAAAAAAAAAAAAAAAAACATGATGGTTTTTAAAATAACTTTNCCTGTTCTGGTATTTCCACCCTTTCTTTGCTGCAGTTATAATTGCCTGTATGAATACTTCATTTTGTGCAGCTCATAACCAGTATATGCAAAAATCCATTATAATATGTTGGAGCCAAATTGCTATATTTTACATTTATAGCAACTTTAGAACATCTAGGGTTTTTAAGTCTGAATTCTTAGGAGCTCAAATACTGTCATTCATTATTGGAAACATAATGTTTCTTATAATGAAAGTATTTCTTATTCATACAGTTAGTAAAAATCTAGTCTTGTAAAGAGTAATACATTTGAACATGAAAAATAAAAGTTTCTCCTTTCTAAACTGGCCTTTGTAAATATATTTCATTCACACCTGGGAAATTTTGCATCCAGGTAAGGTGATTTCAGGAACAATCTACAACTCCTTTTTTTCCTACAGGTTGTGTGAACCCATTAGGACCTTTCAGCTACCCAGGCAGTTTGAAACCACCCTTTTATTAAAACCTCCCTTGTCATACCCATCTAACATTCAAGAACCCTCTATCATTTTTATGTCAGCCATTTCTGGCAGAACTGTAGCTGATTTTTATTGCTGTTGTTTTCTTTCTTGGCAATAAAGATTTTCTAATGCTAAAAAGTTCTGCTGTGTTCCTACCACAATGAAAACCATAGCAGATACAGGAGTGGTTATTGGCTTGGAGTATTAACTCTTTTAACAACATCTCATACCATTTAGTTGATTCAGAATAACTGTAATATTCTTTATAATCTAGTTTTTTTCTGTTGGATTAAGGAAACCAACAAGGGACAGACTGAATAATTTCTCTATCTATTTTATTGGTTCAGTTTCTGAACTTTTAAAATTGCTACAAATTGTATCACTTGCCTGAAAGCATTCAACTGTAAAAAAAAAAATGCCCAGCCTAAGAATATCAATTGCAATTTCCAGTGGTGTCACAGCAGCATAAAAGTGGTGCAATGAACAGTTAACATCAGAATAGCTGCCAACAGTTTAATATGACCAATTGTTTGATATTCACAGTTGTTTAGCACATATCCTCCATATACTGTGCATGAACATCAGAAGAAAGAAACAAGAGTGCAAAATGTATCTAAGAGTTTCACGGGACCCCAGAGTTCAACACAGGGAGTTCTGCCAGGTCAGATTTAAGCATGGGGTCAAAAGCTAAAATTGCTGGTTTGGAGTTTGAGGTAAGAGAAAACAGTTTTTGTAGGGCAGCCCTACATCAATTATAAGACATTTTAAAAATATTTCTATGTGAAGAATTACTGTTGAAACTCTATTGTCTTGTTGCTTTAAAATGACCAGCAACAAGACAAAAAATTCCATGCACAGAGGACTGCATTTGAAATCCCCTGCAAAAAGTTGTACGCCCAACTACAACACTTTTACATTAAATTCCAGGCATAAATATCAGCAAAGAAGAATGTAGATGTCTTCTGACAGCTGAAGATTTACCAACCCATTTGCAGTAGATTTCCCTCCTGTGGGGTGACTACTGGGGTGTGCAATATCATACAGACCACTTGTTACGACGTGGACATTGCTGATTCATGCTGGCAGCTTGGGCCTGCCTCAAAGATTGCCATTCTATGGTTGTGCTTTCATGAACCATCAAGGGAGATTCTTCAGCTCCACCTCTCAGCATGGAAACCTGTAAGCAGAGACCAGAAGGAAGTTCATGACATACCCACCAGAGCTGGTATGAGCATTGGTACTTCTAAACTTATGTCAACGTGTTGCAAATGTTAATGATTCATAGCCACCCAAATTGTGGTCAGAAGAGGCAGGAACTTTATATGACATACTTCTGTGGGAGGGCTAAAACAGCCCTTTGCAATGCCCTTGGCAGTTCTGAAGGTAGATGAGGTAGAAGTGTACAGAGAAGCAGTTATTTTCAACAGTAGGCCAGCATGGAATTGTCCAGCAGAGCTGAATTACCAGCTGGCTCTAGAGGCTCTTTCATGCATGCACACACACTCATGTGACATTTTCTCATCTGGGCAATATAATACTCCAACAGAAACTGGAAATATTCTTATCTGCTCTGCTTAACATAGGTTTTTAATTTTGCCTTATCTTAGTGTCTTTATTTTTGTCTTTACCATCTTACTTCTGGGTGCAAAGGAAGTCAGAGGGTAGATGGTCTGACTATTTTAGCTTTCCATTTCTACTACAGCAGGGAGGAGATTGGATGGGAAGAGCAGTGCAGTCCTTCCTTTATCACCAGAAAAATATGTGGAGAGATGAAGAGCCTTAAAGATCTGTGAAGACACAATGAACTGCTCTGTTGCTTGTACAACATCCTCTCCGCAGCCCCCTGACTCTCAAGAGCAAAGATTCCTGTAAGGAGTGCAGACATAGACTCTTTCCTTTGTTGACCATTTCCAGGGATGACTGATGGAATAAGAACTGTGAATAGGATGATTCATCATCTGATGAATATCCCTTATGCTTTCCATCTCGCTGTGGCATAGAGGCCACAGCTGCAGAGGCTGCACATGCAGGTTGAGCTGCCAAAGACATTCCAGCAAAGAGAGGATTTAATGAGGCTGTGTTATGTAATGTGATGGAGAGGAGTTCCAAAAAAAGATGGCCAAGATGCCCTGTGGAAATGTCAGTCTCTCACTAGCCTCCACTGACTGAAGAGGGAGTCAAGAGTTCCTGCCAGAGCAGTGGGAAAGGCCTTTGAGTGCTGGAACCTGTCATGCTGGGGAAGGGGAGAACCTACGTACACCAGATCTATATCATAGATCTATTGCCTGGTACAGGTGCCCTTGGGAACTTTAATTCCTCTTTTATGCTCAGCATCCAACACCAATGTTGCACAAGCTGGTTCTAGTTGGCTGAGACCTATGAACTGGGATTCTGGCACAATTTGAGTCATGTCAGTGTCCTCCTGATCCATCCCAAAGTCACATACAAGTACTGGAAAGCCAAACACTGAGCAGAATGGGCCTTTTCTACCAGAGCAGAGTAAGTCATTGATAGGGCCCAGGGTTCTGGTCAGGATAGAGGGAAATCCAACCTTGCCTTGTAGTATCCACCCCCTCACCAGGATGCAAGTGTTGTGGATGGGTGTTTTGACTACATTCTTCCCCTTTCAATGAACCCAACTGCACACCAGCATTCAGGAGCTGATAGATTATGGGCAGTGGCTCCGTGACTGGTGGCCCAGTGAAGCAAGTGTGGCTTGGGAACATCTTCTTTCCTTAAACTAGAAGTAGATTTGTTCTCTGTTCTTTTCACACCTGGCAGTATAGTGCCAGAAATCCTACAGATAACAAACCTCTCAGACTTTTCTTAACACGGCATGATAAGAATGATAATTTCCTTAGGCCATTTTCACTTCTCTCAAAGTGAAAACTGAAGTACTTCTGGTTTTTGTAGTTTGTTCTTGGTGAGGTTTTTTAAAGGGCGGAGAGGTAATGGGAAAAAGTAAAGGTATAAGTAGGAACAAAATAGGAATAAATGAAAATGGAATGAAAGCTGGAATAGATATATATAAATATATAAACATATGAGTTGCAAACAGGTCTTGTTAACATTTTTGTTTCACCAAAAAGTCATTTATTATAAGCTTTCTTTCTATGGACAGATGATGATAGACTACACCAAGCAGCTGTAGTTTCAACATTTGGGGAAAAAAAAAAAAAAAGAAGGAAAGAAAAATACAATGTTTATGACCCTTGCCTCCTTTTCTTTTCTTCTAATACCCAAATTTACTCTCACTAAAGGGTCTGTGTATGTATTTGCTTACATATAATCTCATTAGTGAGTTCATCATTGTCTAAGTTATGCACTTTGACTTGGAATTCCATGTAATTATTAGATTGGTAATAATGAAGATATCATAAATAGGGAGAATTGTCTAAACATGATCTCTGGAGAATATTTGTAGCAGAAGCAGGTAAATTATTTCAGGGCTATATGGATGATAACAACAGTGGCAAAGAGAAAGTAGACAGGTGTCTTGGTTTGAGGAGACAGGTGTCTGTTAAGGAAGGCAAGAGCCTCCCCTGGAATGGAGAATGCAACCCCCTTCCCTCCGAATTATTATAATTTTGAAATTAAGGGCTTTCAGGCAACGATATGAGGAATAGGAATAACAGCTCTTTACTAATATATATATATAACAAGGCAAACAACCAGCAATAACTCTGGCAATAACACCAAACAAAACCAGAACCCGGTGCCGCCTGTCAGGCCCTTTCCCNATGAGTGTAAAAGGATAATATGAAGAAGCAAGTTAGTTTTTAACTTTAGAAGGATGAAAGAGGAAGATAATAGGAAAAGAGAAGAGCCAGTTCAGAAATTGTGATTGAAGAGATGTGTGGATTTCAATTAGTGAATGGTAATTAAGGTGGTGAAAGACTGGCTGTATGTATTTAACATAGTCATGAAAAACATACACTAAAATTTTGGAGGGGTTGAAGTATAGCTAAGGGTAATTGAGAACATGTACAATAATTTGTCAAACAAGGACATAGAGAAAAAGATATAAAATACCCATGTGAAAAATCCTTTGGTGTAAAAGAGTTAACCAATGGCTCTTCTACTATAACTCCCAGCAGACTGCTCCAGGAAAAAGCTGGCACAGTATGACCACAATTTCCAAGGAAAGCCCGAAGCCTTATTCAGCCAGACCTATGCATTAATCATTCCAAATAAGTTCCTGTAAATAATATAATTCTTCCCTTATTTTTTGGAAAGCAGAGCAGCTCAGAGCACAAAACTGCACTACCTGCATATTTTGCAATTATCATACTAGAGGTAAAAAAAAAAGGTGAAGTTAACATTTGGAGTTTGCTGTTGGGTTTTTGTTTGTTTTGTTTGTTTCTTTGTGGTTTGTTTGCTTGGGGTTTTTTTGTTTGGGTTGGGTTTTGTTTGTTTGTTTGTTTGTTTGTTTTCTCACAGGAGTTGTAGTTATAATCTTGTCTTTGGGTAACAGCAAAAGTTTATCTAGAAAAACACTATCTGGAAAAAAAATTTACTACATAAATGCCCCAATTTTTAACACTTAATTTATAGTAGTAACAGGATGTTGCCATTATAGAATCATTAAATCATGGAATATGCTGAGTTGGAAGGGACCCACAAGGATCATCGAGTCCCACTCTTGGCCCTGTGCAGGACAACCCAAGAGTCACACCATGTGCCTGAGAGCACTGTCCAAACATTTCTTGAGCTCTGTCAGGCTTGGTGCTGTGACCATTTCCCTGGGGAGCCAGTACCCAACCACCCTCAGAGGAAAAACAACCTTTTCCAAATATTTAATTTAAACCTCCTGACTCAGCATCATGCTGAGATGTATGCATGTAATCTCAGGTTTTTTCCTTTTTTTTTTAAGTCAAAACTATTTGACAAAAAAAGGTGAAACACACCAATTTATTTTTACTTCTAAATCACAAGCTGCATAAGTTTTTGGTTTTTTTTAATTTCTGTTGTGAAAAATTCTTCCCACTCTAGATGTTGTCTTCTGTTACAAAGAGCACTTGAAGAAAACTCAAGAGCTACTAAAATAACAAGGGCAATCAACAAATACCTAACAACTCATATTTTGCTTCCTGTCCTTTGATAAGGTTTCACATGCATTAGCTGTGCCACAATGGAGATCAATGCCACTTGACTTGCAGTTCTGAAGCCACTGACATTATATTGGGTCATGTGATCTATCAGATCTACTTTGGTTAAAGAAATAGAGGATCTGGAGGGCAATCAAGAATTTATTATTTTCCTCCTTTTTTTTCTGAAAGATAAAACCTTTTCACATCTATGTTATGTATGTAGCATACTCAGTGCAAGTTGATGGAAGCCCATATCCTCTGTTACCAATTTTGTATATTTGCATGCACCCCTCTAAGTATTCCAAATT
Organism: Daphoenositta chrysoptera; assembly: GCA_013397915.1. Lineage (NCBI taxonomy): Eukaryota > Metazoa > Chordata > Aves > Passeriformes > Daphoenositta > Daphoenositta chrysoptera. Next base: position 1,017,844 of record VZRO01005464.1, read on the forward strand.
AAGTACAATTCTCTGTGCATCTCAGACCTTTTCAGATCCTCACACCCTTTGGGAAAGTTCTGTACTTTCCTGATCCTCATTTATATGTTTATTTGTTTTTGTTTGTTTGATAATGAAAAATGAGTTGCTCGTTCCTTCATCGTCCAGCTATGCACAGAATATTCATTTAGCATTTTGAATTACATAATGCAGACATGCACCAGGACTTAAAGAGGAAGAAATTATCAAAACTCAAGACAGATCAATTTACCTTTAGGTGAATACTAAGAAAAGGAAAAAAATAGAGCATTTAGGAAAAAAAAATAGCTGTCTTAATGCACACTTACTTGAATGAAAAAAAGACAGAATTACAAGTCTATTTCATTCTGACACAGAGAATTCCCTGTCTCAGTGTATCCCTTATATTATCATCAGTAGCTACGAGTCACTGCGTTGTGGAAGGTTTGTTAGGAAACATCATTTCAAAAGCACTTCAGCACCTCATTTTCTACGCTTGCATAAGGATTTTAACACTTCTTTATAATATGAAGCAGTGTATAGATATAAAATAGTAAAGAAATATTTCTGACCAAACAATGGAAAATCAATAAAATATTAAGATAAACTTGTATTTATATTTATAACCAGTGCTATTACTGCTGCATTTTTGTTGATTCAGTAAAAATATCTCATACTTGCACCGTTATATCTGATGAATTTATATTCACGATTCTGTTTACAAGAACCACAGTTTATGTACTCCAGCACTTCAGTCTATGGGCAGCACTATCTATAAATACTGTAAATATGAGCCATTAAGCTCCAAAGTTATTCTACAGATTTTTTCCCCCATTATAAACCTAATACCAACAAGTATGCGTGTGCAAGAACAATGCTGTGTGTCAAAAATGTAAGCAGATGTTGATTACCTCGCATGAAAATTTGCCTATGTTGAAGCATCATAATAAAGACAGTCAACAAATATAGCATAATTTACCCTTAAACTACAGAGTCACTATTTGTCATTAAGCAGTTTTACATACAAGGAATAAATCCTTTACATGTATGTTCGCTCCATTGAAATAATGCTGCTTTAGTAGGTAACAACTCTGAAAACTAGTAGAATGGAACTAATTTCATGTTTTCATTTCTGGGTTATCTAGTATTTATTCTTGATCTTGACCACCCATATTGTGTTATCATATTAAAATATTTAACTGTGAGTATCCATAATTTACTACAAAAAAACATGAATATGATCATTTAATCAAAAATGCCAAGAATGAGTTTCACTGAACTATTTGTAACCTATAATATAGTCAGCATTAACCTGAAATTGCATAAAGTGTTAGATAATTGATGCCACAGAGTTTCTCCTGCTGTTATTTAAATATTGCTTAATGATTTTTTCTATCATTATCAGCATTCATAGCAGATTTTAGCTGTAAATAGGTAAATTACATGAAGACTAGATCATGACTCAAGTTTTCTATGAATACAAAGTTAAGACATATAAACTTTGAATACTCTGAAGCAAATTTAGTACAATTGCAATTATTTGTTCAGTTGGTTTTTTTTCTGAAATTCTTTAATCTTTAAACACATACAACAAAAATTTAAGGAATTATACGTACTTACACAATAGTATATATTTACATGCTGGGGGGGGAGGCTATTATTATTTAAAGAATAATATAGACTCCCTGTCTTTAAAGCCACTTTCTTTCAACTTTTATTCATCTCTTTCAAGTGCAAAATGCTGTTCCTACTGGACAATACGTAATTGCAGTAATAATTGAATGTAAAATGCAGTTCATATTTTTAGTTTAAAAATTGACTAAATTTAAATAGATGTTTTTTGGTATGCAGCTGCACCCAAAAATATAAAACAGTTCTCAGTATAAATCCTGAAAAGAATGAATACTGTCACAGCTGGGATTAAATTAGAACACTGCTTAATAAAACATCACTGATGTTGTTACAGCTGCCCCAAAATGGCACCATCCAGTGCAGCTCACTTCCAAAGATAATTTATTCTCTGCTTTTAACTACAATCTCTCACTCTCAGCTTTCCACCTTCTGCAAAAACAACATGTAAAATATCAAGAAATAGAAATTAAAGACTACCATGAATATCATTCTTCTATTTAACTGAAATTCCACATTCTCTAATAACTATATATCTTGATGATTTTGCTTGTTTGTTTTCATGCAGTAGAAAAGAAACTACCAGCAAGGCTGAACATCAAATGCAATACCTACTCCAAATAAATCTAAATAGTATAGAGTGGGTGGCAAGCACCAGTCTTTTCTTGCCATAGCCAAAGATTAATTTGCTGATCAGGAAACATTGCATACTGTGAGATTCACAGTTTACGTTCTTTTATTTTCCACAATATGAGGACAAGCTTCCCTCTCATGCTCCCTGTTTGTTTTGGGTTGTTTTTAAAAGTGTAATTCATTTGGAACACTCTTGAAAATATACCTAGAACGCACTTTGAGTTAATTTCTAATTCATTAGTGATTATATGGGCAACACTAAATTATTGTCTGTCCATTATATAGAATATGTTTCATATAGATTATGGAAAGGTTTTTTTTTATTTTTTTTTTTTTTTAAATCTGTTGCTCTCTGTCACTCTGAATCAGATGGGATTCGTTTGATCTAGGAAGTACTTCATCCTGAAGCACAAAGGTAGTTTGGGGGTTTTTTTTGGGGGGGCAATTTTTTTCATTTAATAACCACAACCAAGCAAAAATCCCCACTAAAAACAGGCAAAGAAAAAAATCCCCTCCAATAAATGCAGCATTTGTGTATTCAGTGCTTTACAAGGGCCACCTGATAATTCATATCTTCAAGATACTTTCAGAATTAAGTAAGTATGTTAAGAGAGATGCACTTGACAAAGATATTTGAAAGCCGAGAAACTGCAGAAGATTAAATAAAAGTAATAATATTTCCAATTTTAAATAGTTAAGTCAACTTCACAGTTTTTGTGACAATATATTCATATGATCTCGTTTCTTTCCTCGTAGATCAAGAAATATATTTTTTCGTTCGGTTTTTAAATACTTAAAAACTGAAAAAAAAACTGAATGCAGAATCCAGTATTTGCGGTTTCTTTCAAATTCACAGATGTTGTGATAACTTTTAAAAAAATAATAGTAATTACAGAAAAACTGGTCACAGATGCATTTACAGCCAATTGTGCGAATGAACAAGCAAACGTCAATTACAGAGGCATATGCAACCTGATTTTCCAATACCTGAGTGTGCTACACTGCAAGAGTTCCATTAATAAAAACATTAGCTAATATAATTTAAATGCCCACAGAAATGAAGACTAAACTGTATTAAATGCAAGTTAAATGATATTATTCTCATTTTGACAGGTTATACATTTTAAAGTATACTAGCATACACTGAACATTTGCTAAGTTACTATTAGTGAAAATTTCATCCTTTTTGCAAGTAAAGTCAAATTCTTGAATACAACAAGGAACTCTTGAGCATTTACAATTAATAGGCATATTTGATAGCATCATCATGTTTACTATTGCTTTAGCATACTCCTAGTTCCCGTAATTAAAAGTCAATTATCACCTCAGTCTAGCATAGTATAAGAGAGATTTTAGGAAAAAAAACCCCAATAAACATTAATTTAAATATCACCTTAAGACACCCTTGCATTCAACAGCAGAACAAATGGGCAATTGTAAGTATATGTAAAGTGAGGGTGTGTAACCAACAGCAGTTTTCAGAAATATTGTAAATAACTTGTTTTTGTATTAAAGCTATATGGCATTTATTTCCTCATCCGTCAACCATCCTCTGCTCCCAAAGCTTTCATTAAACTTCACTGAGAACTGAAAAAGACACATACATATAAAAAATATACATTTATGTGTGTCTGTGCATGGATATGTATGCATACAACACACAAAGACACACACACATACAGAGCTCCAAATCTGACTTTTAACATTTTATGCATAACATTGTGCTCTAAACCTGTTATACTTCAGGCTTGTGCTATCAAGCTGAACAAAAATTTTTATTAATATATTAGGATAAGACATGACAGATAGACATTTTAAACAATACCTTCAGGCTTGATTTCTTTGACACTACATGGTTTCATTTGCAGCCTCAGCACTACTCTTATCTTACTCTTTTTATTATCCCTATTGAGAAATTCTATGACAGAATTTCCGAATCCTTTCATTCCAGACCATTCCCCCTCAATAGTTTACTTTCCCTCTCCAAAGGCCAGGTCTCCTTCTGTGAAATAATTTATTTCTTTTACCCAAAATAGATTTCTTAATATTGCCGATATTCCCACTTGGAGTGGTCAGGGAGTAGGAAAATGGAACTATTTCACTGAGTCTCCAAGTGTCTAGTAATTAATTGGAAACATCATGAAAAATGTTAGGGCTAATGAAGCTTTACAGGAAAGGTGAACTAAAGATTCAAAAAGAGAAAGAAATTGCAAATTACAGAATCTATCACTGCTGTTTTTACCCTAAAAATGTAAGGCAGAGTGAGTTCATATTGAAGTAAGAAAATTAAGATGGCTAAAGGTGAAAGAGTGGCTAGCATTGCAAGAGTCAACTGCATCCTTAAATATGGGAAAAGAACTGAAAACCTTGAAAACATTTTTAAAAGGTCTCTTCTGAGATGAAGAATAACCTGATTCAAATTGAACCATCCCATACTGCTCTTGACTTTTTTCTATCTGTTTTATTTCTGTTATAATATTTGCTTGCTGTGATCACAACAGAAGCTAATGGAAGGAAATATGGCCTGTCCACTAGATAAGTAAGTATATTTCAATCCGAAACAGATTACATGGCACAGAATAGAGAGAGTTACACTCAAGTGGTCTTTAGAAATTTAAAGGAATGGAAGAGGGATTTTCTTTGTAAGGAGGAAAGCATTGCATTGGAGAAATAATAAAATCAATTGCATTATTTGCAATATAAACACAATGATAAGCTTCAGTTTTAACATTGTGTTTAAGTTGTCCATCTAAAATTACCATACTCAGATAAATACCAAAAAAGTAAAAATAATTATTGAAAAAAAAAATAGTAAGAACATCTGTGTAGGATTTCTTGTGACGGATTCTTCTTGTGTAGGATTGTCTTGTGACGTAAGAGCAAAAATTCAGGGAGAAGGAGAAATTAAAAATGAAACAGTTCATCACTGAAGAGAATGAACTGTTTGACTGTATATAACACATAATAGCAAAACAGTTTTTTCTGAAGTGTTCAGTATCATATAGTCATCAACAATGAAATAAGCTGATCTATTAAGGTATAAGATGGCCTAAAAAAGAAACCATAAACCCCCAAAACTTTTATAGTTAAAAAAATGTGACACCTATTTTAGGAAATATCCTGTTAAGCTTTGGAGAATTACCTAATTCTTCATCCTGAGGAGGACAAAAATATGAACTTCAGGATATTCTGTTTAATGTTATCTCCTCAGTTTCAGACATTCATTAGCCTCAAAGAAATCAAAGACAGAAAGATTCCTGAACTATCTTATTTTAACCCAGATTACTTGCAGTTTTATATTAGAAAGACCCTCTTGGACTCATATTTAGTGTGAAATCTGTATGTGGCTGCATCATCTCTATGAAGCTATCACAGAGGCAATTTTGCCTTTTCTTTCTCCCATGCTGTCTCTCCATCTGATTAGCACTTATTTTCAAGTAAAAAAGTTTCAAAATATAACAAGTTACAGATTTTTATTATAGCTATGTTGTTATTATAACAATTTAAGAGGTTATAGGCTTGAAAAATTTGAGAATAACTAAAAAATTAAGTCCAGCTGATTTTTGAGCTTGTCATACTTCCATTTTTTAAGTTCACATAAATATTTATACTGAAAACTTTAACTTTAAAATAATGCACTTGGAAACAGAAAAGCTGTACAAGAGAGGAACTGATTAAAAACATCTCCATTTTTCTGACGGTGACATTTTTTAGCTCTGGGGAATTCCTAGAAAACCAATGGAAAACTCCTCTGGAAGTCCTTTGAATGTTAATCTGAGCAGGACTTGCAGAGCACGTGCGAAGCATTCAAACATTACTCCAAGAACAGCTATCCAGTTATCTCATTGTACTAATTTGTAATGGAAGACATGACTACCCTTTGTAAGAAAAATATCTGCACCAAAAGTGGGACTGAACTACAGACATTTTGCACTAATAGGTCTAGTTAAACCTTAGAGAGATTACTCAAGTGAGTGAGTTGCTGTTCAACAGAAAACTGGATCTTGATAGGAGTTTTCTTTAAGAAACACAATATCAGAAATAATTACTTGCATCATAACTCTTACCCCTTCAACTGCATGCTTTCAAGGAAATGCTACCTGTGTCTAGATCTAATGCACCTCTGAGCTCACTGCATGACAGAAAGGTGAATCAGGCAGGAGTTTTCAAAAGCTGTTATAGTTCCCACCGATGGTTTCACCCAGATTAGTCATGGAAACCAAAGTGGTGGAGGTGAGGGGAAAGCTATTTAACAGCTATGTCAAATTTAAGTGCATTATGTCAGGTCAGTGCTGCCCTAGGATAGTGTATATTTCTCAGATGTGATAAGATTAATGTAACTATTGAAGTCTAGAAAGAGAAATGAGAAAATTTACTCTATTCTCATTTGTATTGCAAGCCACAGAATGCTCTCAGTCTCTAAAAAACTAAATATAAAACAGAATCCTAGAATCAGAGAATGGTTTGGATTGGATGGAACCTTTAAAATCACCTATTCCCACCCCCTTGCCTTGGAAAGGAACATCTCTGACTAGCTCAGGTTGCTCAAAGTCCCATTTAACCTGATCTTGAACATTTCAAATCACAAGACATCTACAGTTTCTCTGGGCAACCTGTTCCAGTGCCTCACTACATTCATGTTAAAATTTCTTTCATTATAGCCAATAAAAATCTAATCTAAATCTGTCCTCTTTCAGTTTGAAACCATTAACCTTGTCCTGTCACTACAGGCCCTGGGAAAAGGTCTTTCTTTGTCTTATAAGGTCCTTTTATATAGTGAAATGTTGTAATTTCCCCAGAGCCTTCCCTCCTCCAGACTGAACCCCAGACCTCTCAGCCTGTCCTCACAGGAAAGGTGCTCCAGCAGTCTGATCATTATCATGTTATCTTCTGGTCTTGTCCAAACAGCGTCATGTCCTACTCGTTGTCACACTTCTTTTTATGCAGCCCAGGACACGGATGGCTTTCTGGGCAGCAAGCACACATTGCCAGATCAATTCCAATTTTTCTTCCACCGATATCCCAAAGTTCTTCTCCATGGGGCTGTTCCCAGTAAGTTTTTCCCCAGTTTGTGATATTTTGAATTGCCCCAATCCGGGTGCAGGATTTTGCACTTGGTCTTGCTGGACTTCATAAAATTCACATGGGCCCACTCTTCAAGCATGTTAATGTCCCCCAAAATGGCATGACCTTCCTTCTAGCTGTGTCACTCAGCTTGGTTTCACCTTGATGCTGAGGTGAAACACACTCAATCCCACTCTGCCATTGATGAAGGTATTAAATAGTTCAGGCCCCAATATGGACCCTTGAGGGACATTGCTTTTTACTGGCTTCCACCTGGACATTGAGCTGTTCACCATAACTCTTTGGATACGGCCATCCAGCCAATTCCTTATCCATCTAAAGTCCATCTATCAAGACCAGACCTCTCCAATTTAGTTCCAAGAATGCTGTGAGGGTCTGTATCAAAGACCTTTCAGATCAGGTAGTGCCAGCTGTTGCCCTTCCCTTTTCCACTGCTGTAGTTACTCCATCACAGAAGGCTGGGACAGGCATATTTTACCCTTGGTGAAGTTGTCTTTGATCATCTCCCTGTTTCCCACGTCATAGACCAAAATTAGTTCTTATCAGTGCAACTAATGGTGGCAGAATATAGCTTTCATTTTTTCACATACAGTCAATACAGAAATTACTGAAAATAATCACAGAATATACTGTGTTGGAAGGAGCCCCCAAGGATCATCGAGTCTAGTTCCCAGCCCTTTTCACAGAACCATCCCAAGAGTCACACCATGTGCCTGAAAGCTTTGTCCAAACTCTGACAGGCTTGGTGCTGTGAGCACTGCCCTGGGGAGCCTGTTCCAGTGACCAACCATCCTCTGAGTGAAAAACCTTTTCCTGATATCCAACCTGAACCTCTCCTGACTCAGCTTCTGGTCATTTCCTTGGGCCCTATCACTGGTCACAATTGGAGAAGAAATGAGTGCCTGCACCTCCTCTTCCACTCACAAGGAAGCTGCAGTCTGCAAAGAGGTCTCTCCTCAGTCTCCTCCAGGCTGAACAGACCAAATGTTGTTAAAAATAAGGTTCTGTCACAAAATATACAGTAATGTCTAATTTTTAATTTTTTTTCTATTTAATCTACATAAAGTAAGGAGTGCAGAATTAGGGAGTTTTTATTTTACTGTTCAAGTATTTATCTTATCTGTTGATGTCATTATAGAATGTAAATTCTTCTCTTTTGTATATAATTCTATAATTCCTTGTCAGTGTTGTTTCGGGTTTTGGGGATATTTTTTTAAATGATAGAATATAGGAGTTTATTGTACATTTTTAATGTATATACATGGGAAAATTTTAATAAGCTGTTAACATTATCAGATAACCTGGATAGGCATTTAGTTAATTAAAAAAGACCTAGTGACTCAGGTAAGGAGAAGATAATTACCCTGAGAATTGATTTTGTTTTGCTTTGTGTGTAATAGAAATAATCAATACTTGCTTTAACTACTTTTCTTTCTTTTCAGAAGATTTAATAAAAACACCCATGAAAGTCGAAGACTTCCTGCATAATTAAAAGTAACTGTGCTGTACCATTATAGAGCTAGACATTACAAGACAGAGAGATTTCAGACAGAATCAACATATACCCATGCTTCAAAAATTACTGGAGCAATCTACAGAAGTTATGTAACAGATACAAAATAAAGTGATCTTTCTGAGCAATGAAGACTAAGGCTTGCAGTGATTGCAATGCTGAATGTTGCTTGAACTTCTTATATATTTTCAATGTATATTTTGTATAGAGTTCCTAGGTGGTAGTAGGAAAAACGTATTTGTTTCTCAGTTGTGAAGGAGGATGAAAGCTGTATTCCTGTGATGGAAAATATTTTTTGGGAATCCATATGGTCTGGTTCAGTTCACACATTTCAAACTTAATTTCCTTTTACTCTCATGAGTCAATAAACTCATAATTGCAGGTACACTCTAAGGCACTTATGAGGAGTTACACTGGCTCTGCAAAAGCTCTCAAAAGATTTTCACCTATGCACGGTGAAAGGCTAAGGCTGTCATGAACATATTCAGTCCTCAACAGTTACATCTCTGCCTTTACAATCGTGAGTTAGGCACCTCTTGAGGAAATTCAAGGAGACTAATGTAATCCTCCTACTGTGGAAGGACTCCCCAGAAAGGGCCTTTTAGATGTCAGTCCTTATGTTTAGTGTTGGCAATATGATTTCACGTTTTGTTTTCAGGTTTTCTACTGGAGGGTTTGGGGTTGTAAGAAGTCTAGTCAGCTAGAGTGGCCTGGATTCACATATGTGATATCATTTGTGAAATATATTGCAACTATCTTTACATTATTCATCTTACTCTAGGATGTATAAATGACTCAGTCTATCTACCTGAATAATCTTTAGCAGAATACTAATTAATTTTTTGCTTTCTAAATGCCACTCAACTGTGAATTGTTCACTATATCAGTTCCTTTTACACAGGCTTGTGTTATGAACCAAAGGCCATTGAATAATGAGCACTCTACCTGGGAAAAAAAAAAAGCTGGAATGAAGTTTTGTCTCTCCATATTTATTTTGCACTCTACTTCTTTCAATAAGAGTGTTTTAAATAATTCAATTGTGTTTAGTTCCAACCTTTTGATTTTTTATGTTGGCTTTATTATAATTAGTAACTGCTCTTCAACTCAATATCCTATTTGAGTCACCTTTTTGGTCATTGGATTCTTTCATAGGATGTGGTACATGAAATTATATTAATTTTTTTTTGTTGTAATTATTTTTATATCTATTTAAGAGTGATTAAACTTGTCTACAACTTTTGGATGATTGGGCTGGAGGATAGAGCAAGTGGCTGACTGTTTATTTTTGGAAACCAATTTTTATTCTCCCAATAAAAATGAGTTCCTGTAGCAGAAGGCTGTGCTGAGAGAACACAGTATCAAGAATAACTGCTGTAGCAGTTATTTTTGGTATACTATTTGCCCTACCTCTGTCACCTATCACTTCACTTCCAATGTGAACATAGCTGAGTTTTTAGAATAACATCTGTCCATTAAAGAATGAGTCCTTCAGAACTGTATTATCTTCTCTGCAAAAACATCTAGAAACCTGAGATATAAAGGGCAAATGACAGCTATTCTGTTCTGGAGAAAAATATATGTTCTGACAGGATAAATAGATAAAAAATATAAATTTTTCCTCTATTGTACTTTCAAATTTATTTATTATTATTGATCTACTTTACTGATTCTATTTATTAAAAAAATAAAGCAAAATAAAAGTTATTGTTGGAATTGTGTAATACAGAAGATTTCTATGAAGGTATATGCAATGCTACTCTCAAGTGTTTGGGAATGGTGCAGTGTTTAATTTAAATAATCAGCTGTAAGGTTTACATGGAAGCAAATTTCATGTTAATCTTGGTATCAGTAACATTTTCTGGTATGGATGTTTTGCTATTTCCTCACACCGTCATACTTCCAACAGTCATTAATTAGTACTGTTTGTGTCTGTTTATTAACGGAGTGTTTCAAAACTATACTTTTTTTTTTCTTTTTTTTTCTTTTTACATATTACCCAAACTACTAATGTTATAATCTTTGTTTATTTAATGTCAACCCTGGACATGATGGTGTTTCATTGGTAATCAGACCTAGCAAGCTTCATTTAAAAACCTATTTGCAAACCTAAATGCCAACGTGTATGAAAGCAATTGGTGGGTAATTGACACCTTTAGGTTCCGTAGCCCTTTAGTGTGAAAGATTACAAATATATTTTTTTCTCAGTTTTTTGCTTTTAAAATGACAGGAAATGGGTTGTTTTCTTTGTAGCATTAACTTCATAATAGAAAATACCATTACCAAAAATGATTCATGATTACAGTCAGTTGTACTGTATGATTCAGAATGATTCAAACTTTTTGTGCATAAAGTGATATTGTCCAAATGCCATGGCTTTTTTGTAAAATTTTCTCTATGAGGAATTTTTTAATTTCATAGGATACCACCACACAATTCTTCACAGTGACCTTGTTTTCTTCAACACCAACTTCACATCCATGGAAAAATCAAGCAGAAACATAGTGCCAAACAGAAGACAAAGATACAAGCAAGTCTACCAGTGCCTAATTGTGTTCAGAATTAAAATATTTGTCTCATTTTTTTGGCGCTGAGTAATAAATTCACCAGACTATTAGTATTTTTTTAAGAAGTGTGCCTTCATTTCTTTATCTCAGATCTTCTCTACTTCATAGAAGTATTTAGCCAGTAATCACAAGAGAACTTTGGTCTCATCTGGACACTTGGAGTTCATCCATCTGAAATAAATAGAAAACAGAATGCTTTATATCCAAGTATTTAAAATGCAGCCTCATGAGCTGAAGTGGCCTCAGACATAGGAGAGAATTTGAGGAGTCTTGTATCTCAGATAAGAGTCCTAATCACTGAATTATCAGCAAATGACGAGCATTCTTCCACTGTTTTGACAGTGAAACACATAATGGCAATTTGTTGTTGTCCACTTTGTCAGTTTTGCAAATCTTCCTACCACCTTCCAGCTTATAATCAGATCTTTGACGCTCTCCCTGTAAGAAGTCAAGAATCACGAATTTTCAATTTCTTCAACAGTGAATAAAGATGCAAATTATTCATTTATTATTTCTGCTACTACATTATTATTTCAGGAAGCTTCTTTTTTTCACATATCTGTGCAGGTTTCCTGCCTTTGTTGCCTTTGGGAAAGAATTTATTAATGGCTTTTATGCCTCTTGAAAGTTGTTCTCCAACTCTATTTTTGGACTGCCTTTTATATTTAACCTGCTAGAATTTGTTGCTCCTTTCATTTTCTTCAGTTGCATGCAATTTCATTTTCCTGAATGATGTCTTCTTCAATTAAATATTTTCTATGACTCAGCAATTTAATCATCCCAACCTTCTTTTGCCTTTTTTTGAACTCCCTAAGCTATTTTTATGCAGTTCCTCTCTTTGAAATTACACATAAAGTCTTGGATTTCTTGGCTCTTGTTGCTTCTACAAGGACATTAGATGCAAGTACATTGTAATTTTTATGCTAGATAGCTTTTTGATGGCAACATTTCAAATAGTTTCCACTATGTGAAGTACTTATATATTTAGGTACAGAATTCTTACAATTTTTTAATCTATTCTAACTATCTACTTTATTTTTATTTACCATGATATATGTACACAACAGGAGTGCAAAAGTACTGCACAAAAAAGTTAATGCTCATTAACTACCATCAAGTATTACTCTGCTAAATTCTACTATCCTCAATTTATACAATGAACATGTTCTGCATTTAAAATTCCTCCTAAAAGCAATTATAAACCTGATGAACAAATCATTTTAAAATCTTGCCTTCAAAAACCAAAAATTAAAAACTATATAAAACACGTAACTTTATTGTCTTACCTGCCTTTTAGTTTTCAGCTGCCTTCTACAGAAATTGATCATATGTTGTTTTCAAAATTACTTTTAAAACCATTCTCAGAAGAGTAGCACTCTACACGTCTTTCTTTGAAAAAGGAAATCATGACACTTGCTTATAATTTCCTCTGGAAATCAGACTCTATCACAGTTCCTTGTTCGCAGCCTCTGTAAGCAAAACTGCAGAATCCCAAGCCCATCTTGTTCCCTTTGGGACAGAGAGCTCCGGGGTCAAGCATCCTCTGGTACTCAAGTGCCTGCCATGGTGAGGAAGGATATGTACAGGGAGAAATGAATGGCATTGGAGCCCTGGCACAAACTACCTAAACCTGTTGTGGACAATTTTCTGTTACTGATGTCAGAGAAATCTTTTCTAAAGCTAAGTTTTAAACCATCACACAATGAGTTAAAGCTCTGAGAATCAATATTGTTAAGGCAATTTTTATAATTAAGATGGAGAGGAATGCAAGCAGTCTAAGCACGAGCAAAATAGAAAAGGGGAAAGCTCACTTGCCAAGTAGGGAAGGTGTAACATCGTAAACAATTTATCTTTCTTACTAGTGGGATAGGGGAAGAAGCTACAGGAAGAAGTGGAGGACTTATGAAGGAGGAAGTTAAGCCTAGGAAGAAGGGAGGAAGGACAGCAGATGGATTTTTTAGTTTCAACTTTATCACTGGTTTAATCTATTTTTAATTGGAAATAAATTAAGTTAATCTTCCCTAAGTTTAGTCTATCTCACCTGTGACATTAATTGGTAAGAGTTTCCCCTGTCTATAACTCAACCCAGAAGTTTTCCATCATATTTTCAGCCCCCTCCCTTTTAAGAAGGAAGAATGAAGAGGCAGGCATCCAATATCAAGCCCATCATGAAAAGAAGCTAAAAGGTATTGGAGTGACTTATGAGTAACATCAAGATCTGGTTATGTGAATATGCATGTGTCTATTAAATATGTTCACAAAGCATCTTAGCTTCACAGACATTCTTAATTTTTGTAGGAAGGTTGTTTCAGCTAGATAACCTAGCTCCCCAACATCATCAGCATGTCCAATTAGATGCCTGACCATGAACTAGAAACTGCATTTGTAAGCTTACAGTCCTCACCACACTTTCATCTCTAAGTACATCATTACTTATGCAGTACATTATCACATGAGAGGGATAATTCATGTTTATAGACCTTGACCCACAGACATGTCACTTGATCTGCAGTTCATTTCCAAACAAGGTTTAAAAACAAACAAACAAACAAACAACTTAACTTGTAACTGTGAGATGTTGAGTAATATAGGTAAAAGTACCTCATCACTTTAAAACTAAGTAGGGATAAAAGTTGTGCAGTGTGAGATTATTACAACTTTCATATTTGTACTGTTTCTGCTTATACGTCTACTTATTCAAGACAAATCAACACTCATTTATTTTATTACTTTTTTTTTTTCTTTCTGTATTTTCTCAGAAACAACAGGTTTTGTTACAAGTGAATATTACATCAAAATCCTCATCTAAACCTACTGAACACTTTTGCTATCAGCCGTGCTCTTGTTCGGCAAAGCACTTAAATAAGCGTAGTTAGAACCTATCATCTTTGAATCAAGCTAGGAAACAGTACCCTGCAAAAAAGTAGGGGCATGTGCATAGATAGCCATACCTTTTATGAGAAGGGAGGAGAATTCATACTTTGTATCTGTTTAATCACACCTGGGGACAGGAGAAAATGCAACTGCCTCACTGAATCATGCCCCAATATAGTTCAGAGACACTGCATAAGATGTCCTACAGTTTTGAAAAATTACATTTTAGCTTGGTCCTACTTGCAGTTAAACACATAGGTAGACTCATGTACCACTACAGCATGTTTTTGAAGTTTCTTCTACTGTTTCTTCTGATCCAGAGATCCTGAGTACAATGTTTCATTGTTGAAGTGACATAAGGGCAAACACAGTGTTAAGTAAACTAGGAATACAACCAAATGAGGGTAGCTAGCAAAAGTAGCTGAAGTTAGTGTTTCTGGAAAATTCATAAAACAGATATTTAAAGAATATATGTAAGAAAAAATCAATGGAGAATTAAGGGAAAGGGCGTTCGATGATTTAGCCTTGCACAAATCAAAAGTGGCAGGCAGCATTAACTGAGCTGCGGAAAGGAGGTTCCATTTCAGACTTTGTTTTACTATCAGTTAGCTAGTAAGAAGCTAAGTAATCTCTTCTTAATTGTTTTCCTGGCAGTTTTTAATATTAGTGTTGCCCAACCTATTACTCAGATATCACAACACTGAAACCTGTTTCAGTACTGTGCATTCAATTAAAAAAAAAAAAAAACAAAACCCAAACAAAAACCAAAGCCCACAAACAACACTATTTTTTTGCAATTTAAACAGTAAAACATTTTTTATTACTGTGTTTGCAAATACCTTCTCAAGCATCTACACAAAACCATATCCATTTATTCTCCTGTAAAACCCTAATGCTTGCATGACAGTATTTGCACAGATGAGATATGCAACTAATAAGGTGTTCCAAGTTAGAGATGTTTGAATTAATGTATTATGTGGAATTTGACAAAATTTTTATTGCACACAGGATTGAAAATGAAACTGAAGTTTACACTGTAAGTTCCTGTTTTCACATTAACGATTAAGTGTTGCTGATTAATGATTCAGGTATCTGTTGTTTCGTAATGTCCTTAAAAGTGTAATCAAATGAGAACACAGTCAAGTGCCGCATTTCTGTAGGAAAACATGGGATGTGTTGTAAATGAAGGAATATCTTCAGCAACCAGTTGAATGTGTAACATAATATAAATATAAGCAGCAGTCAGAAGAGGCTTTAAAATTCTCGACATTTCTATAAACCTTTGCAAGTTGGGGTTTTTTAGTCTGGAGAAAAGGAGGTTCAGGGAAGACCCCGTCCCTCTATTAAAATACCTGAAAGGAGGTTGTAGTGAAGTGGGTGTTGGTCTCTTCCCCCAAGTAGCAAGTGATAGAACAAAAGGAAAAGGCCTCAAATTGTGCTAGGTGAGGTTTAGATTGGATATTAGGAAAAATGTCTTTATTGAAAGGGTCGTCAAGCCTTGGAAAAGGCTGCCCAGGGAAGTGGTGGAGTCACCATCCCTGGAGACCTGGCTCTCAGAGACATGATTTAAGGGTGGACTTGGCAGTGTTAAGTTTGCTGTTGGACTCAATCTTAAAGATCTGTTTTAACCTAGATGGTTCTGTGATTCGTGATATGATTCTATACATTTTTGCCATCCCTATCCAACTCCTACTTAATACACAAATTGTACAGATTTTGCTATGTATATCCATATTTGTGAGCTTCACATTTAAATGTAAACTGTTAGGTGTTATTTATTTTAGACAGTTCAATCTTCCTCTGATGTCAGAAACCTCAGATATTCATTGAGGCAACTTGCTGAAGACCTGCTCAGAGGATATTCTAAAAGTACCTCATCAGATACCATTGCCATTTTATGGATGTAGAACTAATGCACAGAATAATATCAAAATATCTGTGTTCATTTTAGTTTATTTCTTAATTTGACGTACTCTTTCTGTTGACCATGTTTCTGACTGTTTTTCATCAAGCAGTTTTCAAAAGATTACCAATAAATACCACTGGATTCAGTTGGTTCCTTGAATTCCCAGGTTTCTTACAATAAAACCTTGTTGCATCAAAAAACCCCATGTACTGGGAAAATAATGAAGAAGTAGAAAATTCTTCCTTTTTACATATTCAGACCCACAATTACCTTTTTTCCACAGATCAGAAAAATTGTAAAACCCTATGTCTTTCTATCACTTCACCTGAACAAGAAAAGAAAAAAATTGACCTTGTAGGAAGAAAAGTATGATTTATGTAGTCATACTATTACACCAAAATAGAAATTAAATTTGATCTATAAAAATGATAACACTTTGATTTGTTGTTTCGATTCAGTTTGCATTTTAGTAACAAACACAGACTTGATAAGGCATTACATCTGTACAGCCCTCAACGGAAGTACAGGTTAAACCCTTTTGTGAGAGGAACTGAGAAAAATAAAATCTATCATTAGAAGTCAATACATACAAGATGCTGATTATCTGCTGTTGCAGTAAGATCTATCAAAATTACATGATTCTCAGAACTGCTGAGAATGTACTGATATTCTTACTCCACTGGGAATAACGTGTGTTCAGTATCTCTGAAAAGAAAGTAATTTAAAATTGATTTGGATGTCTAATAATGTCTAATTGAAGAACTCTCTAAACTGAATACTAGAGTGAAAACTTGAGACTGTGAAGGAAAACATATGACATCTGGAACTGGGGTTTAGAAAATTCTTGAAAATTGATTGAGAGAAAGGAGGCACTTGTATTCATGGCTTGTTTTCTTTGCATACCTATGCTGTCTTTATTTGTTATTTATCAACAGGTATTTTCCAGGGTAAGCATTTCACATTACAGAACAGCACAACATGCAGAAAGCCATCTAAAACAACAAATTCATGTTCTTGTGCAACAGTAGTAAATGAACACATAGAAATTAAGATTTTCCTTTATATTAACTAAGATTTGTATTATTAGACATTTAACCTCTTGAATAGCATCAAGCTCAGGTAGCAAATACCATGTCATTACTGGAAAAGAAAAAAAACTAGTACGTCAGATTTCTAGAAAATAAAACTCTTAGTAGCACTCTCAGAAGATAATTGCTATGATAATAGGTACTCAGAAGCAATAGGAAAAACTAAACGTAATCTAAAGATTCAGTAGTTTGTATTTACTACTGTAGTTAGTATTTATTACTGTGGTTCTAAAATCTGAGATATTATTTTGTAATTATTTATTTCAGTGGAAGGTGTCATGTTTCAAATAAGCAATGCAGTGCTTACTTATTCACAATGTTTGGTCTTGGCATTTCCTTTATAATCATACATTTTTGAGTTTATGGTTGGGTAAAGATAACATTCTTGATAGGTTTCAGAGCCACTATCTGCAACAATGCACTTCCCTTATTTTTGCCTCGCTTCATCGTTTTCATTATATAGGACTTACAGCATTTTTTTTGCTTCTGTTTCTGTCTAGTTTATGGTGTTCTGTGATCTTTTATATGATCCTTCTTAACTACTCATATTAGATGATTACACATTTTCCAGCTTTGATCTATGCAAGTTGCAATTGGGCTGACTTGCTTGATGTTAACATTCCCTTCTGTCTGAGACAGAGTTTCTAAATTGTTTGTCCATTTTTTTTTTTTTGAAGCAAAACATATTAACGAGTATTCTGTAATTGAAAAACAGATATCCTAATGACTTCAAAATTATTGTATCTGTGCTGCTTGTGAAATGGCAAATGGCTTTGCTTTTCAAGCCTTCCTCTTCTGTCGCCCTGCGTCCACCTGAACGCCCAGAGTGACCTCGGCAG
>VZRO01005465.1:0-86273 GCA_013397915.1 Daphoenositta chrysoptera
ACCCACCCACGCTCCTGAGCGCATCTGACATTTAATTCAGCGGAGAGCAGCGGCACACAAGCACACAAGTCAATAGAGAGCAGTTTTTGCCACACGATCCAAGGCACCCTGCCCCCAGCAATTCTACTATCAGATGAGACTGACAGGCAATTACGTCAATAACAAGCAGGAAAAAAGCCTGTGACTAAGCCACGCATTAAGAAGTTTACTTAAAACCCAACGCCCTCCTCATGGGCACATTCACTTCTCAGTCCAGCTACTGTATTTCATGGTATTTCCAATGAAAAAAAGAAAGCTGGGGCTGCACATCAGTCTTTTTTTTTTTTTTTTCCAATACACTGCATTAAATATACACTACTTGTTTCAACATGTCATTTTTGGCTGGGTACAAAGATACTTGACAGCAACAAGATGTGCAGAAAACCGGAGGGGATAAGTATCTAATAAATGAGTATTCAACTGCTAGTGCTTGCTATTTAAAATTAGAAAGAATAGAAGATGTTTTCATAAATAGCTGCTGGGTGAGGTAAGAAATGAGCTGTGAACAGACTAGCTAATTTTTAAATATATTTTTAGATCTAGAGTTTATGCTTTGTCTAGACTATTGTTGTTGAGGATTATAATCAAAATAATAATGCTTTAAACATATTCTGTGCTCATAAGAAAAACTTCTCTGACAGTGTGTCCCGAGTCAAGTGTAATCATCACATTCCTCTGCACAGAACTTGACACAGGGCAGCATAAACCATCTTGAGAAACAGCAGAGATGGAGGCCAGTGGAAACCTCAAACGAAGAGCAGGGAGGGCAGCAGTCACTGCAGTCAGAGATCACAGAATCCCTAAGGTTGAAAAAGATCTCTAAGATCATCGAGTCCAGCCATCACCCCAACCCTGTCACTACCAGTTCCACAATATCTGATTTTAGGCTACAATTTTCCAGACGTGTTCTTTCAGATTCTTTTTTTTTTTTCCTAAGAACAAACAAACAAAATAAAACAAAAAACCCCTTTCTGCTGGGGAGACAGAGAGAAGGAGAAACATCAATACCTAATACTTACAAATAGCAACATCAATAGCTACAATTAATTCATGTGCTTTTACCTTTTTAAGGGAAGTTTTCCTCTACATTCATGTGCAGGCATTTTCTCTTATCTGGCTTTAGATCCCTCTAAATAGCACTGGGGAAGAGAAAGATTTTTTTCCCTGTTTTTTAGACACTGCCCAGCTAAGCCTTATCCAATTACAGATCTATCAATCTCAGTTGTGGGGCTGATTTTTCAGCTGGAATGATGCTCCATACTGCCACATGTAGGAGCCAGCACTAGAGCAGATAAGCTTTGAGCTATCTCAGATATGTCTACCCTACATCAGAGCCATAAAACCACGATGTAGACACGGCCAGCAAGAGAAAGAATGTATGATTTGTGCATCTCAGACTAGGAGTCCATGAGGAGGCATATTGCACCCTGTTAGTGCTGAAAATCCCTCTGTACACCCAATTCAGCTGACATACTATATGTGGAGGTGGTAAAGTCAGTGAGACAGGCCTTCCCTCACCCTCTACTCAAGACGTAATCACTGGAGTAGCCGGGTGTCTTTAATCTCCACTAGAAAGGAAATGTGTTCCCATTTGTCACATAGAATCAAAGGATTTTATTGTGCAGCCAAAAGGAACAAAAACTCTTTTAAAGGGGAAAAAATCCCCTACCCTACTAAAGAGAGAGAAAAGAAGAGAGAGAAGCCCACAGCAGTTACTGGATGAACTGATAAATTCAAAGCAAGAAAGGAGATCAAATTGGTATTAAGGGAGGGCTGCAGAAAGGGCTATAAGCTAAATAAGGGAGATCGAGCAACCAGAGGTAAATACAAATCCCATGACAAATCTGAAATGAGATTCAGTGATATGGCGAGGCAGAAAGTCCCCAAGACTGCGTCACTGTGCATGTGCTGCAAAAAGAATGCCAGAACACAGCCTGCTTTGTTTCAGACAGGGTTATGCAGGAGCCAGGTGTAAGGATTATACGTGCACCTGACCCCTTCCCCCATCATTAACTTTCAGAGAAAGATGGGTTTGGGAGGGTAGATCAGGGGAGGGTCACAGACTGATCAAACAATACCAAACACCTTCTCAGGAATGGGACAGGATCTCTCCCAACCCTACAAGGCCAAAACATGCAATGCAGCAGGTGAGAGAGACCATAAGAAGGAATTACTTTATACCTATCCCTCTCAACTGGAAGTAACATGTGAGTGTACCCCTGCTAGAGAACATAACTTTTTCTACAACCAGGAATTTTAGAAATATCTCACACCTGTTTTTTGTTCAACAATATTTGAGAAAGTTTTTCTGCAAAATGCGAGTGTCTTCGGGACTCAAATGTAGGGCACTTACACAAATGACAACATCCAGCCTCCAAATTTACCCTGAACACTTTGTCCATTTGAAAACCCTCCTACCTTCTTCGCACAAAACCACCTTCCTCCTGGTACTCATTTTTCACCACATCTCTTATGCAAGCTCATTTGTTCCTTGTTTCCACGGCTTCCACACACACACAGAGGAAAGGAAAAGGCCAGCGGCGTGTGAGATAGCAGCGTGCTGTCCTCAGGCCTCTTACCAGGTTCAAACAGATCATTGCTGCAATTTATTAAACTCAAGTGGTTAACATTTCATTTTATGCTCGATACATTTAAACACAGCCCTTCTTCCCCCAAGCCCAAAACACTCACTGTTCTGAAGAAAAAATGCTTCCTATTCATGTTCCTCTAAATGACAGTCCGGCTCGAGCCTTGGAACAGCTTTTTCCCTGCTTTCCACGCTTATCTAGTCAAGGTCTCCTTAAAGCGCCTGTCCCCACAGATATAAATATAAGGAAAAACAGGCTTTCAGCCAGTCTGAAGCTGGAGAATCAGATTTCTTAGACTATTAGTCAACTTCATTAAGTGACTTCAAAAATAAAGGTCAAGCTTTTAATTTAAATTTTTCCTGGGTAAGCATTTGTTTCTAAATTTACCTTTTAAATAATAACATTAGAGAAACATGATAGGCGAGAGAGGTTGGGAGACAGCGACGGAAGTAGATACATGGTCATTAGGGAAATGGCAGAAAAGGAAAAAGAAAGAGCCTGAAACTTTAAAATAAGCAGCTAAATAATCTTACGTGTTTCCAGACAGGATAAATGGAAGTACAGGTAAAACAGCCCATTAGAGAGCTTCAAAAGCAGTTAAGTGCATGTACCGCCTAAGTATTTTATGAGATCCATGCAAAAAAAAAGAAGAGGAAGAAGAGAGATTTGCTGGAATCAGATCTAGCATGAAGAACTGTAACTGATAAAACTGTAACTGATAAAACTGGAAGATGTCTAAGTACCTAAGCCTGAATGATTTCAGGTATACCCTGCAGGGGAAATGTTACGGCATGCAGTTTTATCAGAGCCTACTGACACAACAACCTCTCCCCAGGTACAGGTCTGAAGATATAATTTATGCATATTGCACCAAAATCACATTGAAATATATCACCATTGCCATAAATTCTGGATATAACTCAAGTGTCAGGTCATAGATACACACATCTTAAAGAAAACCAAAATAAAACAAGGTACCAGCAGTCCTGGCAGTTTCAGGAGCAACTTCCCAGCAATGTGCCAAGCAAAATGTTTTATTCGAGCTCAACATTTTTTATAACCTACAAAGACTTTCTTAGACACATACAGAATCACTGTTACAAGCCTACATGGATCTGACTAATCCATTTTCACATTTTTTACTTAACTTCTTTTTTTTTCTGTTTGGGTGTCTTCAGTAAAAGAACTCTCTGTTAGACAAAGGCAGAAGGAATGCAATCAAGAAATTCTGTAAAGCTGAACTACAAGCAGCTGTGTAGAAAGATAAGATCCAGAAATATTTGAGAGGCAAGGAAACAACTTTATTATCAAGCAAGGTCTACTTTTGTAAACCCCTGATTTAGACTTGTAAACAGTTGTAAAGCTCTTGTAAAATCCAAGACAAGGCAGAGAGGCTTGAGCTGCTTTGCTACAATCAGATCTTAGAGGAAGAAAAATGGAAGAAAAAAAGAACCCAAATCCTAACCCTGGAAGTGATAAAGGAGCAGTAGATTTAAGAGATTATATAGGATTTAATTTTCCAAATATATGCTGGAGGAGGTGATGCTTTGGGACATATTAAAAAAAATCTGAGCATCAACCCAAGGGTGTCTTCTCAGCAGAAAGTTCACTATGCAAGAAGCAAAAATGAGACTTTTGCTTTGCTATCTCAAAATATTGTTGACAAGCTTGTGCACTTTTTATTTCTGAGTACTTCAGATGCATATGGAAATCTTCCCTTTAGGTAAGTAAAAAGATAAACTAGACTATCCAACTAAAAAAGAAAAACCCAGTCCTGATGCAAGTGAAACCATACCTTACAGTTTCTTTCCGTCACAGTTGACAGAATATGACCTTCCTAAATAATGGGTTACTAAAAAAAAATCTCTAAATCTCTGAGTGTATGTTTTATTACTAAGCTTCTAGGAAATTTATCTTCAATATGATAATTTCCTATATATACTAATTTGCTTTTCAGATACTAATTTTTTTTACAATCTGAGCAGAGTGGATAACACATCCTTCAATTCATGGAACACAAGTGCTGGCAGGGTGAGGAAAGTTCACAAAGATTCAAAGTGGTCCTGATGCTCACACTGCTGGAACAGAAGATGAAGATGAGTCCTGTCTTGAATCCATTGCTTGCCAAACCTGGACACACACAAACTCATGAAGTTTACAACAGGTGCAGGGGTTTCCTTCTGGGGATGCTCCCGACCATACAAATTTCTTGGACTATTCTAAAAGGCCACCATCCACATCCTCGTACTTATTGTCAATTATAAATTGATAGAAAATATGTCAAAATATATGGGTTTGGGATATATATCTGGATAAAATTCCTAACTCCAGAACAAAATTACTAAATCTATTTCTCTCTCTTCAAGATTTTATTGGAAAGATCTCCCAGCTGATCTGGTTCTTCCCCATGGCTTGGCTGCAAACCATCCCTAAACCCTTACCAAAGAAAACTCAGCACAAAATTCAACCCTCACCACCCTCCAGTCCCCAAAATCAGTTCCAGATGCCATTTGCTGCAAATTCCTGGTTTTTCTAAGGTCCTTCTACAGGAACAAGACTGGAATTTTATGCAGCAGTTTTGTAAATGAAAATACACCAGAACTTTACACAAAGGCATAATAACTTCCTCAGATGTCTCCGCAGGGTCCAGGGTAGCTGGCAGTGTCTGGAACCCAGCCTTGTTAAAAACGGAGAGAGTGAAAAACATAACGTCCCTCTGTAACACTCCTGCTTGCAAAACACTGCCCAAAACATTGACTTCCCTAATTAAATTATCTCATTAGCATGAAAAGCAAACGAAAGAAAAGCAAATGCCAAGAGCTGCCGTGTTAAAGGCCAGTTTGTGGAGGGTTTGTGCAGAAGACTTGCACGGCAGAGCCGGTGGCCAACACCTCAGCACAGGGGCTGGCAAAATGACAGCTGGTGGCCAGGGTCCAGGGGTGCCTGCTGGGGACAGGTGGGGACAGGAGACAGGGACACCACTGGGTTTCTTCTGGGGAAATGGGCCATCTTCTCAAAATGCAGTAAGTGGCTGCCAGGACCTGACATACCTAATCTTGGCTAAGACTTCATAGTTAATAAAGCAGAAATGTAGAATAAGCTACTGTCAGTGTTGCCAAATGTCACAAAAATAAATCTCACGAAATTTAATTAGCAGGATTTTGGCTCTTTTGGGGATGGTTTCTTAGGTGGGTGAGGGGGTGGCAGGGGAGGGCGACTAGGTCTTTAAATTACATTTTGGACAAGGCAGGAGAAATTTCCTTTTATTTACTGCTATTCTCAATTTTCCAGGCCCTGAGGAAGACTGATCAATCAGTCAAAATTATTACAGGAGAAAGCTCTCTGCCAAGGTAAGGGTTAAATGCAGCATATTTTACAGGATAAGATCTCTGGATCACCTGTAGTGCTGCAAAATGCCGTAATAAAGAAAATGTACTTCAAATTTCCCTCTTAGAGGATATTTTTGGATCATCCCTCCCTGTCACTGTTCATATTTAAAAAGCTTCAGCCACCACCAGGTGAAGTAATAAATTTTCTCTTCCATGACTGATGTCCTCTGACCACACAGAATCTTCTGACACACATTTTGTTAAAAGAAGACATGTATCACTCCCCCAAATCAAGAGCACATGTACACTTACAGCACGAAACAGTCCCTAACAATCTGGTATATAAAAAGAGCTGATTCCATGAAAAAAAAAACCAAAAAAAACCAAAAAACCAAAAACAACAACAAAAACATTAAATCATAGAATCAGAGTAATTTGGGTTGCAAAAGACCTTTAACATCACCAAGTCCAACCATTAACCACTGCCAAGTCCACCACTAAACTCCACGTGCCACATCTACATGTCTTTTATATTTACTGAACATGAGACTAGCACGGTCCACAGCAACAGGCATCCAAAGACCTTCGAGGCTTTAACATGAAGGGTATGAAAGTATGAAGGTGCAGTTATCCCAATCCTCCAGTAAGAAAGTGAATTCCCACAGACTACACAAGATCCCTGACCCACGAGGAGTAACTACAGTTTTTCCAGTTTCTGGTGCCCTAAATGTGTGATTGTCACCAGCCTCCACTCACAATGCCTCACAAGCTCGCTCCTCACTTCAGGAGACACCTGCATTCTTTCTGCACTTTTAGAGGTCATGGAGAGCCTGGAGAGGAGAGTTTCTCTGCACATTTCCATCTTTTTGCTTCATGGCACTGGTACCATTAGCACTGGTCCATCAGTACCAGGCACCCCTTTTCCTGGCTGGAAGTACTGGGCTGGAAAACCTGGGGCTTTCGGATCGAAACGTTCCCTTCTCAGTGCATGTCACTGGAGTTGGCCAGAGGCCACACTATCTGTCCATCTGCAGTCACAGCTCATCACCTCTCGTGGCCTAACCATGTTTCATAAAATGGATTGACTTTATTTTCAGCTGGTTCGATAGAGTAAGTATCACTTACATCCACTTGCTATTTTTGTTTTGTTTTGAAAGGCGATGCGTCAAGAACCAGAGGGACAGTGCCACCATCCTAATGAATTAATACCACAGCCAGTATCAAAGTTAACTGCATCTCTGCTTGCTCCTCTGCCTCCTCAAGTTATTCCTGTTACCACTTCTTCCACCACCTTCTTGCTTCTCACTTAAAACTGCCCCAAGTGACTCATGTTTTATCTTTGTAGCTGTTGGATGAAGGCTGTGTGCTGAATGCAGGAAATCAGCGGCCCACCTTTTCTAGGCCAGAGGCCTGCAGCTTTTAATTAGCTGCTTTAGAAATAACAGGATCAAATAAGAAACTGATCATGAACCACTCACCGTATCTCACTCAAGATACATTTGGTGATGTAGAACCTTTAAATACTACAAAGAAATCAAATCAGGTTTGGCAAGCACTTTTTAAAATATGCATTCAAGAACACCAAGGATCTAGTTAAGAAATAACTTGAAAACTACTAGGTTTGCAAGCACTAGCCAAAATGTTTGCATTTTATTCTGAATAGCAATAATTCATTTTCATTGCATCAAAGCTGTCAAAAACTCTATATGCAGTCTTGTAGTGAGGCTGTTATATACATGCCAAATGCCTGTATAGCAAACATCTGGACTTGCTTCTGTTCCAGTATTTGCCAAAGCATAAGTCTATCTATTGTTTTTTTCTCGTGACTTTTATTTTTTTTCTCTCTCTGCTGTGCCTCAGGTCGTTTTTCTTAAAATGAAATCATTAAAACAGGCAGAAAAAGCACAGGAAGGCGGAGTAAGAAGAGCTGTAGCATCTGAGTAATCTTCCAGTGGGACTAATTTTACTAAGTATTTGTGCTAGTGCTACCAGTCAATCACTACAAGTATTATTGAGAAGCAAAAAATATAAAAATTAAACCACATATAGAAAAGAATATTGGCATAGAAAAAAGGAAAAACACATACGCTATTCTATAAACTAGAAGCTCCGTTTACTGAAATGTCCTCAATATCAATATAAAATGTATTAACATGAAAACCCAACTTGCTGTTCCCTTATTTTGCATTCATTTTACATCCGTACTTCTCTGAGGCAACAGATCAGAATGGTGCATTGCCTTCCCCTCAGGCCAAGTGTAATAAACAGGCAGGTGTAATATAAGGCTGCAGTGTCTCAGCTCTCCTCCCCAACAATTGATCTTCCAGCCCAACGGTGTAATTCCGTCTTGGTAGCTCCCCTCGCATGCCTCATTCCTGATCGGTCAATTATTTCAAATCAAGCAGAATTAAAGTGTTATTTTTGTGAGGGAGGATGATATTCACCAGTGACCAACGTGAAACTAATAAACTAATTTCCCTTTACTGCCTTGGGCAAAACAGAAAAATCCACTTCTATGGGAGAAAGACAGCAGCTGTTTCATCAGTCTGTTGCCCAAATGTGTTTGCCATTTACTATCTTTAAATTGAATTTTTGCTCACAGGACAATTTTGGGAACAGAAGACAACAAAAAGAAAACAACAAAAAAGGCAGTGATGAGGGTGTATGACTGTTCAAGACAGAGCTGTGCAGTGCAAGCTTCCTGAGAGGAGGGGACAGCACTCTCCTGTTCTCTGAAACAGAGCGTATTCCTCCTGCCAGTAGCAAATTTATCCAGTAGATGTCAACACCAGCAAAAAATATGTGTAAAGCCAACCTTAGCAGCAACAGTAGTCACTTCAATTTGCAGTAGCGCATCAGGGGACAGTTTAATATTTGGAAGCATCGCATATTTATTTGCTACCGTCCCATCCCTGCATCTTCCTGAATGGATCTGGCCTGGCTCATCTGTCCATAAACATATGTACAGCAAAATAATTTGTTTTTCGCTTTTAGAATGATTTTGTCTGGTCTGCTGAAAAATTGCTGATGAGTATGTGATTACTTTCGGATTGGATCGGATGAAATTTTTCTGAGGAGGAGCAGGGAGGAGGGTGGGAAAAATACTGTGCAGTGCAAAGCAACTACTGGAAGCAAAATCTTCATAGTTACTAAATATAATCTGAAGAGGTCTGTTCCCTTCTGACCTTCCACTTGCGTGGTTAAGCAATGCAATAATTTCACGGATTTTGCTTCTTCCTCAAGAAGCTTCTCAGCCTACAAGAGCGACCTGCGATTCCCATGCCGACCCCAGGTCAATAGATACTTGTTGTTCCTGTGAGGTGTTTTCCTTGTTTTGCAGTACACCAAGGACAGTCTGCTGTAAGCCTTTTAGTGTTATTATCACTCAAAAGACTGCATTTGCTGACAAGTTTTAACCATGCAAAAACACAAGGCCATTGCTGTTGACACTTTTAAATCTACTATTAAGATCTGACTGTTTGAACAGCTTGTGTGTAGAATCTGAAGTACAGATTTCTGTTTCCTTTTTGTTTATTTTTAGATAAACCTTGTGTTTCTACTCTGCAATGTTTGCATTTGGCTGCTGAGCATGCAGTAACTGCATACACTATATGCATTGCTTAGAGACACTTTGCCTTGCAGCCCATCAGGTTTTTGGAATAGATGAAAAGAGAAGGGAAATAACAGATCCTTTTCCTGATTGATTAATCTTTCTTCACATTGCCATTTCCCCATAAACATGAGAAGGATAACCAAAAGTATGTTGTGACATCTAATAGCGAGACGTTGACGCAAATTATTTTACTACTGCTACAAAACTTACTACGGAGTTTGTTCTCAGAGATCTAAAACATAACAAGGAGACATAAATGAATGTATTATGGAGACATCACTATGAGCAGCTATTCCTCGTGTGCAAACCTTACAGATTTTATGAGAAGCATCCATCCAATGATGCAGCTGCAGCTTAACTAATCAGTCTGGCTTGAAAATCAGGCTCTCTGTGAGGGCACAAACAGTGGTCAAAGGCTGAGACTGAGAATTACCGTCATCTAAGCCATTCTTAGGCACCAACAGAAGCAGACGTGGGAAGATCAGGCACAGGTACTGCACCCCCAGTAAATAATGCAAACAGATGATGGCACTTGAGAGAACGAAGTCAGAGATCTGAACACCAGGGAAAAGCATCAAATGCCAAATCCAGCCCCACACGGCATGAGGCACCAGCAGCACACCCTGTTTTGGGCAGCCACGTCCTGCTCCACAGCTCTGGGTGCCGGCACGTACTACTCAAGACAGAGCCATAAATAGTTTGGAGATAAGACGCCTATCTTCGGAGGCACACCGCAGTTTCACAGCCAGGGATGAGCAATTCTTTTAATTACCGTCAGCGTTTTCTCCGAATCCCCGTCTCAAAGAAGCGATGGAAACTTTTGATTTGCTGTGACACCTTGATTGCCGCACAGATGAGTCACCACACCACTCCTGTTAGTCTTACGAATTTATAGATTTTTAGGCCAAAAAGCGCAGGAGGCTGTTACAATCACTCTGCTCTGACTCTGAACAGCACAGTGCTCCTGGCTCATCCGGCAGCCTGCCTGCCGGGCACAAACAGGGACCAGGAATGTTGCACATAAAATTGTAATACGTGCCTAAGCCTGCCCGTAAGCACAACAGTTCCCTCTCAAAAAAACCCGAAAAAATGTAAAATCCTTGATCACTGAACTCATGTACCTGCCAACACCTTTCTTCCTAGCAGTTTCTCTGACGTGGGGAGGCTGCAGGGATGGTGACAAAGGGGGAGGCAGGGGTGGCCCTGTGCTGCTCACAGCCAGTTCCATGTCCCCACTGCAGGGAGCCACGGAGCCCCGCAGCCAAACTGGTGGGGCCTCTGTGAAACATTCCTAAGAAAGGGCAGGAACACTTCACAGGCAATGAGGAATAAGGAAAAAAAGTGTAAGAAACAGCACTGCTGATACCAAGGTCAAAGAGGGAGGAGGGGGAGAAGGTGCTCCCAGTACTGGAACAGTAGTGACCCTGCTGCCCATGGAGAGGACCATGATGGAAGTTGATCACAGAATCATCATAAAATGGTTTGGGTTGGAAGTGACTTCCAAGATCCTCTATTTCCAACACCTCTTACCATGGGCAGGGACACCTTCCACTAGACCGGGTTGCTCCAAGCCCCATCCAACCTGGCCTTGAACATTTCCAGGGATGGAGCATCCACAGCTTCTCTGGGCAACCTGTGCCCGTGTCTTGCCACCTTCACAGTAGAGAACTTCTTTCTAATATCCAATCTAAACATACTCTCAGTTTAAAGTCATTACTCCTTGTCCTATCACTACATGCCCTTGTAAGAAGTCCATCCCCAGCATTTTTTTTCCCCCACATATCCACACGGCAGCCCATGGAAGACCTCTCCTTGTGGAGAGGAATCCATTCTGAAGCAGGATTCAGGCAGGAGCTGCAGCCTATGGAGGAGGATCCATCCTGGAACAGGTTTGTCTGGAGGAACTGCAGTCCTGCAGATTTTTAAGTTTTTCTCCAGAATCTCCCAAGGCAGTTCATGCATTCATCCTCTGTAGTAGCAGGGAGGAGGGACAAAAAGGACCCAGTATCTCTGTATCTGCAATATATTAGTGTATTTATGAAAGACATGATAGAGAAGACCTCCTACATAATTTCAAAGGCTGGGTTTTGCTTAATTTCATGCTTTGAAGATATGTGCATTCCCAGTTTCCTTCAAAAATTTTTTCCATGCATTCTATTATTATCTTTTTGCCTATCCCCTTGTAAACAATTTCTGAGCTGACGTAAGTGAATGAGCTGCTTGGAATGATCTTCACAGATGGAGTGCTCTACCAATTGCTTTCCTGAATAAAGTACATATCCATACCATTTCCTTGATCTTCTAGGTAAGTAATCACATCCACTGAGGATGGATTAGACATACACTTCCGAATAATGCCTGTCTATAACTAGATGTCTTATTTCCCAGCGTTCACATAATGGCCCCATTACATGCTTGATTACTGTGGCCAGGCTAAACAGAGCCATTTGTTTAGAACTTTCCTTTCTTTTCTTTTTTATTGGCAGAAAAGTCCAACTTTGTTGACTGAATCTATGATGTTTGAAGGTATTTTCAATGTTCCTGAAGAACGCCTCTGCTAATTCTTTAGAGACAGACTCTCCAGTGCATTTTGTTCAAAATTCTTAATACTCAATTTTGCAAGATGTCCTTTCTTCTCCTGCTTTGGTCTCTGTTCCTAAAGTTACCATTTCTAGCAAAATTTTCCCACACAAGGTTACCCACTTCCTTGTATTTTAAGACAATGATAAGCATTTATGTGGCACTCTTTTGTCTTCAAAGCACTTTACAAACATTAAATATTTAATGCTCATGGCATCCCTCTTACTCTCAACCCCATTTTACAGGTACGGAAAAAGACTCACAGGTTAAGTGATTTTGTTTCAAGTCACATCACAAGTTACTGACAGATGTGAGACTAGAATATATGAGCTCTGATTTTCAGTTCCATACTCAAAACTAGACCAGCCTTGTTCTTTCACTTAAAATAATATAAATAATAATGAAAAAACCTTGCTCTTGTTCAGAGAGAATTTCTCTTAGGAGGTTCTAAAAGCAACACAAAAAACCCCAGGGAAAGCATCCCAAAATGAGCCAGGAGGGCAGCTACCAGCTTTGCAAACTGTATCTTCCCATGCCAGTGTTCTAGAGGGAAACCCACAATTGGACATTATCAGGAAAGGGACCAACATGTTTTCAGGCATTTATATACAGGCATACACACACACATATTCTCAACCACTGCCTAAACCAAGAACAGAGACCTTCCAGCCAGAGAAGAATTTGCAATTTAAAAACTGAAGTACATTTCAAAATGGCATCACTAAAGAGCTTCGGTATTTGATAAGAAGGTTACAGTACCTTCAACTGCACACAGCAAAAGCCTTTTTAAAATAAAGTACAGGAATAGTGAAGCCAGGCATTTGCAACTAGATAACACGGAGCTAATCGGGCAGTGCGAAAGGTGTGCCCTGCTGCAGGGAGCATGCAGGAGCCAGGCAGCTTTTGGAACTCAAATAATGAGGGTTTTTTTTTTTTTTAGCTTGAACATTTTTCATAATCCAAGCAGGAGGTCTAAACACAGGCTGTATGCAACACTAACTGTATTTCCCTTTAACAGGCTCCTATGGGAACAAATGTTCAGTGTCAGGCTGGTACTATACGTCCATTTAATTGAGCTGAGAGAACTCCACTGCCCTCAAAGAAAGCTCATCTCTTCTCTCCGTGGATGTGGCTATAGAGCTAGCAGATAATATCTCACTCATTATTTATACAACCACGTAATTATCTCCCAGAGACTCCCCATTTTGTAGAAGTTTCTTTTTTGGAAACATCATCTGTTGGCTGAATGGAAAGCCAAATCCAGCCTCAGATACTGTGACAGTGAGTGTCAGAGCATCCTTTGCTCCCACACACGGGAAACAGCACAGGAGTCTGCACTACCGCTCACATGGGGAACGTGCTCCTGGCATTACACTGGATCTGTTTAAAATTTCTCTTGCAAAACCTAGGCACGTGTGCAAGATCCACAGTACACAAAACACGCTTAGAATTTTAGAGAAACATGGTAGTGGTAGGAGCCAAACAGAAACAAAAAATAAATCTGCACACTGCACAATTGACTCCTTTGTGCCATTGGGTTCTCTCTCACTGCTTACAATGCTCCAGTGCCACCAGATCCAAACATCCTGGATACCTGTTTAACCATGATAAAATCTTCTCAGGTCAAGAATGTTATTATCCCCTCCTCTTCAGGTGCCGAGCTGAGGATGGAAAGAATATGGGCCAAAACCAGAAGAAGCCCTCAGGTAGGGAGAGCAGAGCTCAGACATTACATCAAATTTAAACATGTGCAAAACCCCTCCAGGCTTATGTACCTCAGAGCCTGCAGGAAGCCACATTATTGCTAATAAAGCTATTTAGGTGCCCAATGTCCTGCTGCTGTATAAACCAAAGGGAACATCATTTGGCCGTTTATCACTGCAGGAATGCAGGAAAATTCCCAAATGAGGCACCACTGCCCAAATCCTGTGGTGTCATGTCATGAGCCCCTCCAAAACACAGGGATGCTTCGAGTTGAGCACCAAGGGGAGGCAATACAGTGTGAATTATCCTGCTGAGGGATCTGGTTTCCACCTTTGGCACCCTGCATAACTCAAGCACAAGGCATTACAGAAATCTGCTGGGCTCAGAGTTTCCATGCCAGGAACTGGATGCTGATGAGCCCGGCATGGCCACGCTCAGCACTGGGGCTAAAGCTCTCTTTCAGGTGGTGCTGCTGGATTTTAACTCCAGCTTTAGACCCAAGACAAGGAGTGGGTATAATTCTCTGCTCTTTGAGATGTCCTGTGTGACTCCAGGCTCAGCTCAACAGAGCACTGGAGTTCGCTGGAGAGAGATAAGGAAAACAACCAAGGATGTGCCAAATGAACACCATGTCCCCACCACTGTTCTAGCAGAGCTTTCTGGCAGGCTTAGCCAACCCCCACATCTCAGCCAAAGCTCCTGAGAGAAGGCACTGGTGTTTCTGCAATTCAGCAAGTGTGCCATTACCTTCCTCAGGCAACCCCATGCTCAGCTACTGCACGAGGCACAGCTGCCTTCCTGCTCCAATGAAGGCTGATTTGGTTTTTTTCTTTTCCCCATTTAGTTATGATTATAGGATTTACACTTATTCTGGTAAAATATTTTGTAGCACTGCCATGAAAGAGCAGAGTGGAGGCAACACACACATATTATGAAAGATCTGGCATTATAATATGTAGCTTTTCTGTTATAAATTACATTGACCAGCTAAAGTACAGGTTACAGTAAAGTCTGCACAAAGTCATATTGTGTCAGTAATGCACATATGGAAGGAAAAAGAAACAACAATTTTCTCGTACATTTTATTACACTTAGCAAAATGGCCAAGATTGAATTCCTTGTGGAGGGAAAGCCAAACCTTATTCATGAAGTCACCGTGTTTTCTTTTTTTGATGAGAAAAACAACTATGCAGTTGTCACAACTGGGGAAATACCACATACCACTGGATTAAAGTCCTTTCCAGGAATGTACAAAACACAGTTTGCCGTTACTGCCTTTTTTTAATCTTTAACCACTGTCTCTCTGAAGCAGCCAAGAAAACTTGACTATCGTATTTGCTGGCCCTGCCAGTCCTTTCAAAGGTACTGTGCCCATCCCTCCACCCTCCAGTGCCGTGACCTGGGGGTAGCTCAGGGCTCTCTACCCTGGCAGCAGTGGGCTCCCAGCATGAGAGGAAAGGGTTGAGGAAAGCTCAGGGAAGGAGATCCCAAGTTAGACTGGAGGAGGGTGAGGCAACAGCATCCCACCTTCAGATGCTGCTTAAAACCAGGACTCTGCAGCCCCCTGCTGCCTTTCCCAGTTTTCTTCCCCAGTGTTAATTAATCTTTCAATCAACCTTTCCCCTGCATTCTCACCACATCTCCCATTTCTACTCATCACCTTTCCTTCCACAATGTCCACGTCCCTCTCCCTCCTTGTTTCATGTCCAAGGAAGAATTTCACCAAGACCTTCCCCGGTCCTCAAACAAGATTGACTGAAATAGGTGGTTTGCAAAACTTTCTTTACTTGTCTACTCATACCTTTTTGACCTTGTTATTTCCAACTTAAAATCCCTAAGTGAAATCATTAGGTGAGCAAGAGTGACCCAATGTACCAAGAGTTTGGCAAGCTGACACCATTAGAAAGAAACAGAGGACTTGTATCCTATTCTCAGATGTAGAGAGGAGGAAACTGAGGTGAAGAAGCAGGTGGGAATGAAGTGGTGATAAAATGGAAGTGACAAGCTTATAATTTATTAAGTTTCTAAGCGTAGTTTCATCCAAAAACCAGGGGCAAAGAAAGTTCCCTCCTAAATAAGGTATTGAGCAGAAACCTTTAAGAGAGCCAGCAACCCCATTCTGTTCCAGTTCAGCTGTCTACAGCTAACCCCTCACAGGGGACTTTAGTTTTGGACAATTAATTTTATTAGCTTAGGAGGAAAAATGTAAGCAACCAGCAGGAAAACCTGCCAATCGACCAACCATTTCTATTTGTGATGGAATTCATGGAGTTAATCCCACAGTGCAGTTTGTTCCAGGAGCATCCCTGCCACATCTCAGTGCTTGGGTGCAACAGAAGGGCCAAAACAGGAGATTATGATTTTGTAAGTAAAAAAAAAAAGCACTGGGTCTCAATAGAATCATTTTAAGGATGGCATACATTAATTTATTCTCTTCTGCACTGCCTCTGCATACCCACTGCTGGCAATGTGACAACATATAAGCAGTCAATGTTGTGCTTAGTAGCTTAAGAGCTCCAAGACAGATTGTCATTTTGCTCATTCTTCCTGGGCCAAAATGTGTTTTCCCAGAAAAAAAAAAATAAAAAATCCCCTCTTCCCAAAACAAATACACCCCCCTTTCTCCCCCACAGCCATCTTCAAATTTTGAGAAGAACTGGAGTGGCACCACCCTTGGAGGAGGCAAAGTAGGGAACGCATCCTCAGGAGGTTTTTATTTTCGACAGAGCCTCTCCCCAAGACAGCGTTTTGCCAACACACGGAGAGTTTTGAAAAGGAAGGCAAAAGCCTGCCATTTGAGTGAATTCAGTGGGAAGGCAGCACGGTGCAGGGAGCACCGGGGCAATTTGCTCTTGGCAGCCTCTCTGGCTGAGCGGGTGGGCTGCGCTCAGCGCCAGTTAGGGGCTGCCGCTGCTCCTCAGGTACAACGCGCTGCGACTCGGCTCGGACTGCTCCTCCCTGCTGCATCTGGGTTTGCTGGGGCTGCTCATTCTCCCCCTTGGCAAGGGGGATGTTTCATAAAGCTGGCCATTCCCCAGCTAAAAAGGAGCTGTATCATCCTTGGGTGTGTGTACACATATGGTAGGAAATTGAATGCAGCTAAAGTCAAAGCGACTCCTGCCAGAAAATTTTGATGGCAGCATTGTTATTGGGGCACGAGGCAGTTCTCTGTTTTCTGATGTGGGTGAAAAGGGAAGAGACAGCATGGTGGGCTTAGCTCTGAAGTTAAAAAGGGGATTATAAGAGCAAAGAAAAAGAAGCAATATTCAGATTTCTAAATTCCCCGTTCCCAGTTCAAGGTCTAAGTTTTGTTTTGGCTTGTGCTGCTCTACAAATGGAGCCAAATAGGTTCTCGATCCAGCTTTTGATTTCCTGCCATGCTAAGCTACAGGAATGTTCACATCTAGGCCCTGCTTTGGTCCTGTCTCTAATTAAGGCAGCTTATTTTTTCAAACATGCTACCTGAGACCTGCTGATGTTGCTTCAGGTCATGCAGCCATGCTTCAAACTGCTTTCTAATATACCTAATAGTGCCACAGTGATATGTTCAGCTTATTACTGTAACAGAAGCAGTTGGGTCATGGTATTCTCTGCAAAATACTTCTGTAATGGAGTGGATTAATTTAATGAATGCCATTTACTGCAGCAGAAGTGACAATGATTTGATGTTTTGTTACAATTAAGACTCATTAGCCAGTGACTTTTTTCTTAGTTGTCTGACACCATAATAGATGTAACACATCTCAGATACAAAAGTTCTGAACTTCTTTCTAGTCACTTTTAATAAACATGAAGGAAGTGTGAATGAAAGTCTCGGCACTGGGCTGCTTGAAGTGACCCGTTTGAGGGATGCCACAGACACCTCCCTGCCTGAACTACTGACAGGAAACTGCACCAGCTTCCAGGAAATCACTGGATCATACCTGGCACTGAAACTTTCAACCAAACAGCTGGAAGTCTAATCCAAAACACCTCACCACCTGGCTAAGACACAAAAAGGCTTTTGAGAAAGCAGACAGAGCCAGGTCTTGATGCCTTTAACAAGATCCCAGAGCTCTGCCAAGACAGGAATCCCCGCATTGGAGAACCTGCTTGAGGAGGGCCCAGCGTGCTTTGCCATGGGACTGATGGAAAACTCAAACTCGATTTTAGTAACAATCTCTCCTTTCTCAGTCAGCATCTGAATGCTGAGGAATGATCCCTGCACTCTTCTACCAATGCAAAATCTTTTGTTCCTTGGGAACACAACTCCCTTGCTTTTGTAAATCCTGAACAGCAGTATGCAGAACACCCAGAAATAGAAACAAAATCCCCTGATAAAGAAAAAATGTGTTGCCAAGCAAAAACAGTATTGGTCAAACCAATGTCGCTAGACTCCAGGTTAAGTTTTCAGGCTACAAGAAGCCAAAAGCCAAAATAATATTTTAGCAGATGCAGCATTTCCCAGCATTGTTGGGGACACAAGATCACGCTCAGCTGTACAACCTGCAAACATATCTTACTCAGCACAGAAGGGAAGCTACACAACTAATTCAATTGTCGAAGTCAACAGCACTTAAATCTGGATAGCACAAATGGTATATGTATTTATAAAAAACCCTCAGCACTTTACAAATATCCCCCAAATCCTCAGAAAGGCCCATAAATGTAAAATGTTTAATTTAAAAAAGAAAATTAGGTACTAATTGAAGAAAAAAAATTCTTAAAATTACAAATGATACATTATTCCTTTAATATTCAACAATGATATTTTCTGAATGTTTTCTGAGTCACTGATACTTTTTCTTTAATCAAAAAAAGGAAACCTAAAATTTTTAGCTTTCAGTTAAACCAAAGTAATAATTTGGTTTCACTAGATGCTGTATAGAAGACCACTTCAGAATACAAGGCTGAGTGAATAATCCAGCAACAGCAAAATGCACACGCCCCAAAAACAAGTGCAAAAGAATGAAAAGTGGCTTGTCTTTGAAACCTAGAATAAGAAGCATGAAAAAAAAAAAAAGCTGGGAAATCCAGGAAAGAATCAATACCATGTCTTACTGTTCTTGTGCAAATTCAGAATAATTCCCTCCCATTCTGCCTGGCATGGACACACATACAGACATACAAACACAGTGTTGCCAAAATTCCCAGCTGATGCTGCTGATGACTCCTCAGGATGGACAGATCAAGCTCTGGCAGTGTTATGATGTAAGAGGAAAGCAACAAGTAGGAGAGATGGATGAGGTGACTGAGCAGGCAGGACTGGAAGCCTGAAACCCAGATGTTTGACAGCAAAAAGCATCATGTGGGGGGTGCTTTAAAGCTTCTCCCACCCACAGGCTTCTCCAGCTCTTTGAGCAAGACTTTGGCAGGAAAGCTTCTCCCTAAAACTACTTGTAGAACCGGGTATTTAGACACTGTTGACTGCAAGCTGAAAATCTATGCAAACTCCCAACTCACTCCCACCTACCTGCAATCTCTGTTAACTCTCCCTTGCAGAAGCAGACCTGAGCAGTAATGAGCAGTAATGTGCTAATGAATGGAATACAAAATCTGGTTTTCCCTTCTATTGTAGAGTGAGGATAAAAATCACACTCCTGCTCCCTCATCCCATGCCAGAAGAGTTATAACCCCATGAAAATCACTTGAGTTAAAGATAAGCTGGGAGCTTCAACTTTATATTCATTTTTATCAAATCCTTGAAACTGCTTCATGGGGTTTATTTTAATAGGTATTTCTACTAACAATAATAACCCCCCTTATCTGTACTAAGGAAGAGAAAAAAGCAGATTGCATCATAAATCTTAGTCATGCCAGCTAATAATCTTCAAAATCATCCTTTTAACACGGATGGCACCTATTAAGTCAAAGCACTTTTATCCTGCCGGTTTAGGAATACAGTCTCATCCCAGCTCCTGTTACGAAAATGAAAGATTTTCAACAAACTGCACTGGCAGCTGCAGAATCATAAAATCCTTCAAGGGCCTGTGAAGCTGAGCTGTAAGCATGGCACCCCTTATCTGTAATTAGGGAAAGGAGAATAAAATCTCTAGAACGCTCTATATAACCCCCCAGCCCCTCACTGCAGGGCTTTGTACCTGGGTTTTTCTAATAAAAGAGTTTTAAGTTTCAGCTGCAATGTAATCTTGTTTATTAAAAGCAGAAGACTTATGGCAATGACTGCGTCAAACCTGAACTACAAAAAGGAACATGTATTTGCAGTCTTTTTACATAAGGCACACTGATAAACATCATTTATTTCACAATTGCCTCTGATATGCCATACAATGTACATTTATATATGTTTAAAGCAATTTTATTCCAAGAGATGTATATCTGATTTCGGTGGAGGGTATGTTTTCCAAGATGCATTAAGGTCTAACTAAATTTATTTTTTAAAAGCAGAAGAAGTGCAACTTATTACAACAGTGCAAACTATTATTGTCATAACAATGTAAAGTACCCATGGATTTAATACTACAATGTTCTATTCATCACAATCTCATTTGGCAATAGTGTCATTTCACAGTATTTTATTATCCAAACATTTCTTCAAGAGTGATGCCATCTCACAGCAGAGGTGCAAAAACCAGGGCACGTTCACTCCAAAGTATCTGAATTGCAGTTCTTTATCAAATTCTTTGAAAATAAATACAGTCACTCAACTAGCATTTCATTCTTCTTCTAAATATAGTAAGGATGCAAAGTTTTCAGCTCTAGAGCATGGAATATATCATAAAAGCAGGGCAGATTATGATATTGCCAAGATGGAGAAATTGAGACAGAGAGTGAGTGACCTACTAAAGTCCCAAACTATGCCATGAACAGGGTGACACAAGAGGTTTGAGATTCAAGTCCAGCCACTGGGCCACGCTGCTTCTTCAGCTCTCAGATGCTACCAGCTGTATTTATAGCAACTATTTCTAATTAATGCATCGGCACAATGGACTAACATCAAAATCTCTGCTGTAGCAGGGTGATTTGTTAGGCCATAATAGCATGTAATTGGGTGATTTATGCAGATTAACAGGTGATTTGTGACCCTCCTATCAAAACTTTCATCATTTCACTGGTTCTCTGTGAACTGACTTTCTCCCATGCCACAGCATGAGATATTCAGTATCCCTACGAGGAGCACAGGGTAGGGATTGCATTCACAGCCATGTAAAACCTTTGGAATTACCACCGATGCTCACCCAAACTACAATTCCCCCCAGCCAATAAGGGACCCTAAAAACAAGGGAGCAGTCTGGGACCCATTCTTCAGAGTAATCAGTTGGGTCATATCTTCCTATCACTTACGAAATTGCCCAAGGTAACACAGAAGTCCAGGTCCAAACAGGATCTTATGTCACAAGACTTATATCACTCAAAAGAAATTTCCACCGTGAGGGAGAAAAATTGGATCAAGACATATTAATAGAAATGTGAATGCCAATATCTGAGCGTGAAAGTATTAACTCTCAGATATCCTCTAAATGCCCCTTTTTTAAAATCCTGGGAGTTTTCATAGTTTAGGTGCTATGAACTATAGTGCTGAAATTATTAAACTGGATGTTCTTACCACCTTTCCTGCAGCCTTAAACCCCCCTGACATACATGCCAGGCATCTCAGAGCTCAGACCATGCCACCCTCTCCTGCAAAACCCTCCACAAGGCTGCAGCTCCCCACTCTCACCTTTGGGGACCCGCACTCCTCACCCCCACCCAAGTGTCCCCCCCTTTCCCTGCTAGCTGGCTGCTGTCAGATTTGCTGCTCTCCTGCAGCTCCCTTCCCACGTTTCCCTCTCTCAGATCTGGCTGCGATCATGGAGCCTAGCAACGTTAATCTGCCACTCATTTATCATATTTCAAGCTCAGATATACAAATCCTCTTCCCTTTGTCCGTTCGCATCGTTGTGATTCCGCTCTACGGTCTCGATTCCTCTTTTCTAGTCCTTTGCTTCTGGGCTGTTGTTTATTATTATTTTCCTATCTGGAAGTTAATCTCTCTGAAGCCAGAGTCCTTGCCGCTGCCTTGCTCCGTTCAGCATGAAGCGGGTGCTCTGTCAGGGCTTGATAAACCATTTGTCATTCAGGCGGCGGATAATGCGGCTGCACACATGCCCATTTTAAGCAGCATATACTAAAGGCACTGAGAAGAAAAGTGTTAAAATACCACTGAAAGATTTATAAATATATGTGGATTTTTTTTTTTCTCCAGGAGAAAGACTGAAGGCAGGAGTTGCGTTGCTGGGCCAGGCTTGAAGAGGTATTTAAAACTTGTAGCTCCTTGTTGTTCCAACAAGGGCTTCAGTGACCCTGGACTTCTGTAGAAATTCCCCTTTTGACACCTCCAGCTGGACAACAATAATTACAAAGACACATTGAAAGCCAGGAACTTCAATTCTTTCTCAGCTTCTTTCTCCATACTGTAGAGTTAATACTTCTCTTTGTTGTCCACCCATGACTGGAGGTCGAGTTAGTGAATGGCTGGGAGGGGACAAGCATTAAGGACCCACCTCAAATACAACCATTTCTCCCTCTATGTCCTGGCAGCAGCAAGGGTGGCACTGGCAGCTCCCTGCAGGTTAAACAGAAACTTCCCTTTGACACAAATAATTCGGTTGTGCTCTGTCTTTGGACATCACCCTGTGCGTCACGTCACTGTCTGAAGAATTAGTTTTACTTTCACACCCTCTTATCTGCCATCTGACATGGTCAATACTTGTATGTTGAATATCTCGTAACTCAAGGGAGACATAAGAGACATGAAGAGCTCCTTGCTTTGACTCCTGCTGTGCAGGAGAATTATGGCTCCATTCAGAGATTTTTGAGATGCCAAAAAGAGGGAACTTACCAAAACATTTGTTGAATACTTTCCTAGCAGCTCGGCCCAGGAGGAGCTGGAGAGAAACCATCCTCCCACCTCGGTTGTCTGCAACTGTCAGTCCAGCTAATGGGCTTTTAAGATCATTTTAAGAATATAAAAACCAAACAAAACCACCAAACCCAAACCAGAGGCAGCTAAAGCAAATGATGTGTTTTAAACCAGAGTTTTAACTTGAGTTCCCTGATCACTTTGTCACAGGCATGTTGGGATGGCTATGGGCAAACACAGCCAGAAACTAGAATACAGAAGGACAAAACTTCATTTTCAGAGCTTTCATGAGATTTGTGGTAAGCAAAGGCTGCTCAAGACCCTCAGGGAGGAAAAAAAAAATTTAAAAATCAAAACAACTGTGTTCAGGAGTTATGAAGTTCTCCTTGATATTACCACCAACAGGCAGAAACCTTCCAAAAGCAGAGGCTGTGAAGGAAGTGCCTGT
Organism: Daphoenositta chrysoptera; assembly: GCA_013397915.1. Taxonomy (NCBI): domain Eukaryota; kingdom Metazoa; phylum Chordata; class Aves; order Passeriformes; genus Daphoenositta; species Daphoenositta chrysoptera. The sequence continues at coordinate 23,144 of VZRO01005465.1, forward strand.
GGGGTCTGGAAAACATGGAGACCAGGGCAAGTGCAGAGTTAGCAGGCATTTTATACCATCTGCTTTAATTTCACCAGGAAAGAGTCTGGGACTTCATCAAAGCAAGATATGCAATACATTCAAGTCTTTTTTGTTCCTTTTTTCTATTTTTTTTTTTTTTTTAATTTTTAATAAAGTCTAGCCTTTGCTTTTCCCTTTTTACTTGTGACAGTCTGAGAAAAACTGACAAGGAGGTCCGAGAGTTTTTCTCTGTGCTTCTAACATTTTACCTAAGGGAGTAAAACTGCAAATGCTTGAAACGGGTTTTTCAGTTAATACATTAGAACCAGTACTAAAAAAAAAATTATTTGAAAATAAACAGCCTCCTGCCCTTACTACTGCCATAGAAATGTATATGAACATTCAGATTTCAAAGCCAAATTGGCCACAATTTTTTTTGTTTGGGAAGTGGCTTTTTACTATCTCAATACAGGCTATATTTTTTCTGAAATTAAGGCCATCCGTACACAAACTTGCACAACTATAATTAAACTCATTTTTTGAAGTCCAGTTTAATTACTTTGGTGACAATACTTGCATATCAGCTTTTAGTTTTATAACTAATTAAAAATGAAAAATTTACCTTTTAAAAACCTCTTTCCTTGAAGTAATTTGCATTTACAACAGTCATCCAGTTAGAGGTTCTAGTATGGGTTAGCTATCTGCTTCTGCCATGGAGAGACACTAAAAATATCTGCTTTAAATGAAAATTAAACCATTCCTCAAACTACCCTTACATGCCTTTTCATAGGCATTTTACTTTGTATCTGGAACATTCCCATATATTACAACATTCATCAGGGGCACCAGAGGTCTGGATGGCCACTCTAGTTGACATTTATATGAGACTGAAAACTAAACAATAAAGCGAAGGAAGAAGTAAAATACAGTGTATATCCTACTTCGTCCTGGCAGGTTTTACCAGACAACTGGACTATAAAACCCAATCTGTTTAATTTTCTTTGGAATCTGAAGACAAAATCTAGTAATTTTTGGCAGTGTTCATAGTAATATTTTTTTTCCTTGTAAAAGCTGTGTGAGGTTGTGGAAGAATAGGGTCAGATTTGGTTTGTGAAATCTGGATGCAGCTCTGGCTTTAACAAGTCTACTCTCTCTGTATCACACCAGTGTATTGCAAGGTTCCTTCCCTAAGTGCATTAAAAATGAAGCTCATGCTACCAATGCGCTGTGTCAATTATGTGTATTTTGTCCGTATGCTGCAGAAGTGATTCTGCTATTTCTGATCTGCTGAAGTGGTTTTTAGTTCCTTGTCTTCAAAGTAATCCTATACTGATTTCTCAGTTAGTACTTGTGAAACCCAAGGTAGGGGAGAAAGGCTGGGGAACAGGTCTAATGTATGCACATCAATTTTTAAACAGTTTTTTTATGTTCCCCGGGATGAAAGCGCATGCGGCTTGGCTCGTTTACCAAAGTCACAACATCCCCCAAAGTCTCCTTCCCCCAGCTACAGCTCTGCCAGTGGGGCTGTCTCACTGGAAATCTCAAGCCTTAGCAAGGTCAAGGGCTGCAAGGCAGCAGCCTGGTGATCCCTTCAAACGGCTGCTACAGGGATTATTTTCCCAGACTGCTTGCCCTCCCCATTCTCCACCATATCAGGGTGTGCATCTCGCCTCTCCATGCCCTTTTGGACTGTAATCCCTCCGTGCCCCTGGCATGCTGACTCCCACCTTTGATCAGCCAAGTCAGCCCTCACCACCTCACCCCAGCACTCCAGTACCACTCATCTGCAGCCCACACTCCTGCAAAGTTCACAGAACAGCTTGTTCCAGGGCACAACAAAGCAAAATCTCTCCCTCCTTTCAAAATATTTGGTGCCATGCTCAGATGTGACCATTTGACAGAGGGTGTGCTCTGGCTCCTGCTTATCCTTGGAGTAATTGCTTTGCTGTGCCTCAGCTCACATGCCACCCCTGGCCAGGCTCAGCCTGTATTTCCTGGATTACACTTTGCACACAGGATACTTGGAGGCAGCTTGAATGCTGGTTTTACTCCATGTGCACACTCCATCTAATATAAGGAACCCATGACCCTGGTTTGGGGAATTTTCTGTGGGATTAAGTAAAGAAAACATATAATCAACTATATTTACTACTAATAAAGTAATGTTAAGCACGAGCAGGTGACACCTTCCTCTGAGCCTTTTGCACACCACCGTAACCTTTTTCTCTGGACACAGCATCCAATCTGGCAGTCAGGAGTTTCAGCTACTCCAATTCCATCGGCAGCTGACTGGCTACAGTGATCTCTGCTGCTCAGCTAAATGTTACTTTGTGCTGCTCCCCAGTATTAAACACCTTTTATCACAGAATCATAGAATATGCTGAGTTGGAAGGGACCCACAAGGACCACAGAGTTCAGCTCCTGTCCCTGCACAGGACCATCCCCAAGAGTCACACCATGTGCCTGGAGTATTGTTCAAATGCTTCTTCAACTCTGTCAAACTTGGTGCTGTGATCACTGCCCTGGGGAGCCTGTCCCAGTGTCCATCCACCCTCTGGGTGAAAAAGTTTTTCCTGATACCCAATGTAACCCCCCCCGACTCAATGTTATGCCATTTCCTTGAGTTCTGTCTTATCCTACCTCAGGAGTCACCGTGTGTCTATTGGGAAACTCATCTACAGAGTTTCCAAACCATGCTGGGATCTCCTGCAAAAAAAAGGAAACCAAGAGGGGCTGGAGAGCTCAGGGGCTTGGGGACCACAGTGGGTCCCAAGTATCTAAGTGTGGTACGCCTCTCATCTAAGTAGACTTGATATTGCTGCTGTTTTCCAAATAAAGTCAAAAATTTAAAAAAAAAAAGTAGAGCAGAAATCCACATGAGTGAATGGAAGCTTGTCTGTCTCAGTACTACACCGTGGCACTCAAAACAAACTCAGATTTACTAAATAAATATAATATTGAGTTCTTATCTTTAAAATACTCTGGGGTGTGTACACACGTATTAAAAGTAAGTATGATTCTAGGGTAAGTACTGATTAGATGTTTCATTTCTGCATTTCACTCTGCTTGGAAAGTACACTGCTCTGCTCCAATTCTATTCATAAGTGGTTTCAGTTTCTGTCTTTTATCCAATGGCACAGCTCTACAGTCATTAATTTTTTTAAATATTTAATGTAGCTGAAGTGCTATAATATGGAAGAGGTTTCCAAACTGAAACAACAATTGTAAATATTTTCCTAAAGGAAACTGGAGGAGAGCTCTCGCTCAATCAGAGAAGGCACTTCTTTAGTATGTGGAAAAACTCCTGAAGTCCAAACAAAATATCTTCCATTGGTTCAATTTTTCCATTTTGCTAAAAATTTGTTTTTAAACTGTGAGTGGGAAGAGGGACTTTCAATGATTAAAACCGAATTTGCAGGCCAAACTACTGAACACGGCTGTTTCAATACTCCTGCAGAGACATTCATTTGTCTGCTGCCCTGCTAAAGGAAGGAAGGCTCTGTTGGATTACCACAAAGGCATTGCTATGGAGTGAGAGAGGTGGAATTTCTCCATCCACAGCTTAACGCCATTTGTGAAGAAGAGGTGGATCACTGCAATTCCTGATGCATTCAGCAGATGCTGTGAGGGAATTATACTAAAGATCACAGCATCTTTTGCAGGAACTGAACTCCGTAAGTCTGGACACAGAAAAGCTTGAAATGCTGCCACATCACTGGGACGACCTTTGACACGTGGCAGTAGCTGTTACATTCCAAATCCTTTATTTGACTAAGCCTTAAGAGTCACAGGGTCGCATACAACACAGAACTGCAGAGGCTGGGAGGCACCTCTGGAGATAGTTTAGTCCTCCTGTGCCACGCAGAGCTAGGTCAGATGCAGGAGGAGTCCCAGGGCCGTGCCCAGTCAGGCTCTGACCAGCTCCAAGGACAGAAACTCGAGAATCATTCTGAGTAACCTGTTCCAGCATTTGACCCCCCTCATAGTAAAAGGTTTCCTCTAGGTTTAAATGGAATTTCCTGAATTTGTCGGTAATGTGGACCTGAAATTCGAAGGTTTCCTTTATGTTGAGAATGTAAGAACAGCTCAGAAAGGCTGCACAGCTCTCCAACAGGAAGGGCTGATTCCATTGCCTAAACACAGGCATTTAGCACCATTTGTGACCCTCCAGGGTATATGAGACATCTTTTCAGAGCCAGCAAGGCAAATATGACAACAGACCTACAGGAAACCCATGCCCATATGGCATGGCAAGCTGGAGGCACCACAGGAGACTGAGGCATCTTAAATGGCACTGGATGCCTATGTTGAGCCAACTGAATAGGGACCCAAGCATTTAGGTTCAGAAACTACTCATTTATTTATTTCAAATGCTCTTTTGCTTATACTGTTTACAGGGTGACATTTTCAAGTTCCACTCCATGACCACATGGCTACAAACCAAAATTCCCAGCTTTCACCAATGCATTTTTAGCACCAAGTCACAGGAATCCAGAAGAGTGAACAACAGCTACAAATACACAAAATATTGAGACTCAGTTTAAGCATTCTGAGCTGGGTCCTCCAACACATTCTGCCTGAACATGGTTATCACCACTACATTTCCCTTTAATCAGCTTTCTGCAGATTGCCTTTTGAGCAAGCACTGTGGGCTACCAGCAGGCCCTGCAGTCCACACTGCCGGTATCTCTGCCTTGTGACTTTTTCACTCATTCCTTTCAAGAGCCTGGAAACCTGTAACATGATTAGAGAGCTACACACTGGGTAAGTATTAGTTACAAGCTTCATGACCTTGCCTTCAAGTTTGGACACATCTCTGCATTTAGATACCACGAGTCCACGTTTCTTTTTGTTTTGTCCATTTCTAGTCAAACGAATCAGATAGAATGGGTAATATGGTTGTATAAAAAAGGAGAGGTTACACACGAGGGGTGAGAGGGTAGAAGGGGAAGATGGACAGGCTGCAAACTGCAACACAGGAGCTGCAGGAACCTCTCAACCTTCCCTTGAGGAAATGCAATGCAGAACTTCACATTAAATAACACTGCAGAGCTTTGAGACATCTGACAGTGCTGGTTTCTTATGGAAGGGCTATGCCTTCCTCTGTAAACAAACTCAATGTATGGCTCCCAAATTATAATATTTGCTTCTCAGTTGGATGAAGAGGCTTTTTTTCACTATGCTACTGCCTGGAGATATTTTTCCCTACCCTCGCTCCCTTCCCCCCGCGTGCTTTCTTTTTAATGTAAACATTACTCGAAATTATTGCAATACAGACGAACAACTATTAATTAAAAGTGAGGAAGATTTATTGCATTACACAGTGCTGCTGTAAGAGATCAAACAGCAGAAGGATATGGAGCACAATGTGCTGCAATTGGAGCCTTAATGCCTTTTAGATCACAGCCCTGTGTGTTTCATGGGTGTCAGGGTGCTTGCACCCCACCATGACTGGGTTCCTTGCTTGCTTGCAGATAAACCTATAACATAAAACCATGGCTTGTGAAGAAGGGTCAGATAAAAACACAGTCTTACAAGAAGGCTGTAGGAAAAAAACATCCCAGCTGATTCTGGAGCAATTTCCTGTCCTTGTGCTCACTCTTACACTTGGCGTTAGGAGGCTTTAGCAGCCGGTGGTTTCATTACCAGGGGTTTCTCAGCAGAAATCGTGATCCACCCTGTGCTGTGCAGAGCTAAGGAAGATTTGCTTTGAGCTCAAGTGACAGATGCTCCTAGACCAAAAGCACGGGGCTTCAGAGCTGTAGCCCCCGTGCTGCTGCTGTGCATTTGCAAATAGCTCTGGGCACACGTAATGAGAACCTGGTTGGCACTCCCTGGTGAGGCTTTTTACTATGTTGTTTCTGCAAAACTGCTGCAAGATCTATCAAGAGGTTTTAAGCAGCTCTGATGCCTGCAAACATACAGAGTGCTGGCACTTAAGACCAGTCATCACTTGGCAAAATGCAGAGGGTACCTCACTGTGAGGAGTGCTGTAACACCTCGGTGAGATCTGGGCACGAAACCTCAGGAACAATCATCAACCTCCACCTACAGCTAAAACACAGAGGACAAAACAAAAATCCCCAGATTAAGCATTTATTAATCAAACAGGAATTCGGATGATGCAAGATTCCTGATTACATATCATGTACAGAAGCAATAAGCTACATGGAAAAAATCAATTTCCATGATTAATAACATGATCAATCCTGGTCACGAACAGCTGTTAGGTCTCTAAAACAGATACTGAACTGAGACCAAACACATTACCCAAATGGTTACCTATCAACCATAAAATAGGAACAACCTATTGTTGATTCAGCTCAGATCTGGGGCTAATGATTTGGGGGTTAAAGAGCCATCAATCTCCCGATGAATTCATTGAGACATTCTCTGACGGTCATGCGTGTGGGGAAAAAAACCTCTTCCTAACAAAAAGCAATGGAAGACATTTTCTACAGCTGATTTGTTATCTGCCCTCTTTTCCCTGACTAACACCATGTGCTGAGAAGCCACGACCTGTTTCCAACTTGTGTGCTCACATACTTACTGCAGTGACAACTCTGAGCCTCCTCTTCTGAGTGTAAGAAAATGTCTGCACATATGCAAGGCAAAGAGTTATTAATTCTTCACAGCTTCAGCTTCGCTATTTTAAAGCTCACACCAGCTTCAAGCTTGGGCATGCTGATGGCAAATGAGAGTTACATTTCTAATTATCTTCTTCTTTACCAAAATAAATAAAATTTACAGATTCAGGGCTATGTATGCACAAAAAAGATACTGCTATTAGAGACAGGAAGGCTGTGCTAGAACACCCCTAGGCAATCAAAACAATTCCTTTCTCAACCCTCTCTCCTCCTTCCAAAGACCTTCCCATTTATAGCCTGTCACTTACAGACACACTTCCAGCATTTAAAAATACTCCCGGTGTTTGTGGAACCATTTTCCAGAACAAAACGTTATCATTCATCAGGAGCAGAGCTGTTTGCAGTGTGAACAATTCGCTTTCGTTAAGTACCATATGGCTGCCCGTAGGAAAATGCCAACATGTTTCAACTCTACAGCTGGGCCACGGTTCCTTTATTCATCGTGCAGATGGTTGTAATTGACACCACTACTAAAACAGGTCTCGAGCACTTCTGTAGGATCATTAGAGTAATTAGTTATTAAATACAGTTACCATTTTTAGAAGGAAGGTTTTAAGACTTGGCATGTAAAATGCAATATTTTGTTATAATGAAAGAGACAGGCTAAATGTTACAGGGAGGGGTAAAGCTTATGTGATCCTTTTTAGTATTTTATCCGAGAGGCTGTGGAAATTGCTAGAGCAAAGTGAAGCACACAAAATTATTTGCTAAGGAAATCAGCTGAAACCAGGAGTATTCTTAAATAACCTCCTCGTGCCACTGCATACTAAACTTCTGCAGAAAACAAACCCAAAATTCCAGGGGCGTAAAGTGAAACTTCGCCTATCACCAAATTTCACCACTGAACCCAACCTTAAATGTGGGATGTTAAGTACAGAAAAGATGAGTGTTGATTCCATATTCTCGATATTCTGATGCACATATTTTCAGGATTAAAATCCAACATGTGAGTTTTTTTAAATGGAGTTGCAGGGTCAAATGAATACATTATTATATATAATAGGTCTGCACTGTAGCAAGATAAGATTTGGATAAAGCACTTTCACTCATACACCAGCAAAGAAAATTCCTTGTAACAGAAAACTGGGTTTGTTTTTGAATAAGATGTTTGGGTAAAGCCTCATAATAAATCACAGTGGGAAATGCTATCATCAGAGTCATAAAGTCACATCTCAAAACTTCAGCAAGGAAACAGGCAGCCTTAAAGAGCAGAATTACACGTGGCTTCTGAGTGCTGCTGGTCTTCAGAGATGAGAGGAGTCAGAACAAGGAGGCTAGGATAGCAAAACTGTTACTGGTAATTGCAGTAGCTTCTACTCCAACAAAAACTCAAGTTTTTCATTACAAACCGAGTACTGGGTGTTCCAGACTCTATTTTAAACATTCATTGCAGGTGTAAATCTGGTAAGGACTCTCAGACATAACCCAGTATTTTCTTCCATGGCTGATGAAAATAATCTAGAATTGAGGGCCCCGACTGTACTCTACAAAAGATACTGAAAAAATAGCACTGAGACATCACGTTACAAACCTCCTCTAAATAGAATTAGGTTAGAAACCAGACAACTTCTAACCACAAGACAGGAGAAGAGGGGAATAGCTTTCCAAAAGCAGTTTCAAGCTGAAGGGTTTCACAAGGGAGCACAGTAAGTTCATGACATGGCTCTCTCTCAGCCAGGACTCGGAGGCTCAGGAGCTCTCCTCGGGCTGCCTCTTTCCATGCTTTCCACTTCTCAAATTCGATTGAGTTAAATACATTACATACAACTTTCATAATGAATATCAGAAAGCCTTTATATAGCACAGCAGACAGTAAAGCCATTTGCTAAGGAAAAATAAATGCTGTTGAAGTGAAGTTATTTATCTCAGGTGGCTTCTGTTGAGTGCCTGCTGCTGGATTGGGTTTTGTGACTCTTCTTCAGATGAGCTGTCGAGCAGAGACTGTGAACCCCACGGCAAGGCTGATGGTAATCATCCTGGGAGCAGCAGCACTCACCCCATCCTGGCCAAATTTGTCTTTTGATGATAACCTTCTGTCCACCTGAATTCCTCACAGAGGTTGAACTAAAGGTGGGGTTCCTGCAGGGTGGCTGGGTGCTGCTCCAGGGGATGCTGTGCTGCTCCTCCCTGGGAGCTCCGTGCCTGCCATGCCACACTGCTGAGCTAAATGATTGCCACCTATACAATTCACACTGTTGGTGCACATTTTTCTTGAAGTTATACATTGGCTTATTAAAAATTGCTAATTTTTTTGTGTCTTTGCATAAAAAGGACTTTAAAATGTAGATTTTCAGCTTTGCATATTAAACTTTCTTAGCAAGTCTCAATTCCCCAAGCAGAAAATTATGGCAGGATTTTTAGCATAAACACATATTTCTCGCATGCAGGAATTGAATTGCCTGATGTAAGAAATATCAGTTCTGGGTATTCTACTATTTACTTGGAAGCTATTATGTGTTTTTCAAAGTTTCAAGCAACTTTCTATCAACTAGATCTCAAGAGTTTATATGGTTATGATAATCAATATTAAACAGAGCTATCATGGTAGAATTCTAATATTCAATCCACCCCTTCTTCCCTTAGAAGAGGCTGGGGAAATCAATACTCCATTGCTAAGAAGGGGTTATCATAAATTACCAACTGAGCATTAGATTTCTATGCAATGTTGCAGTTACGCAGCTGAATAAATCCTTCAGTAAACACGAAAAACATAAAGAATTAGTAAAGTCAGTACTGCTGTCTCTATTATAATACAGAGAAATTAAATCAAAAAGTGTTCACTAAATAAAATCTGAAAATGCACAGAAAACTTGGTTTATAAAGGGCAGGCTCAAGAAACACAGTATTATTGAGAAGGAGGTTAACAAGGCTGTTGATCAGCACCTCTAAGGACAGGTCTTTAATCCATTGGAAGATTCAATGGGAAGACAAAACCAAAATTAAAACCAAGACAGAAATAGTTAATACTTATTAAATACCAGTTGGTTTCATGTAGTAATTAATCACTGGGAAAAAAAAAAAAAACAAACCATAAGGATGGTGTGGACTTTTAATCGCTCAGAATTTGTAAACCAGACAAGTTAATGTCCTAAAAGATCTGCTATAGCTCAGACAGAAATTAAGGGTTTGAGGCAGAGATTACCAGGAAAGTACATTAGACTTTCTAATCATTAGGATGTTGATTAGGTTTGTGCTTTGGGATTTGGATCAGGCCCTCAAAAATAGATTGAGAGGCATTTTGTTGTTATTGGGGTTTTGGGGTTGTTTTTTGCCCTTTAGTCTTTATTATTCCTATTGGGAAGTTAATGCAGAAACTTGGTAAAATGGTGCTTTAAAATCTGATTTCCCATTTCCAGTCTGAACTTTATTCAGGCTACATTTATACTCATTTGTGCACTGAAAACATTCACACGGTGCAAAAATAGCTGAGATAAAGACATAAAACATGCCAGGGTGTAAGCTGAAATGTCAATGATTTATTACAGGATGGAGATCCACCCACAGTGACTGGACACAGCAACCTGAGAGCCCTTCCAAGCCTGGCATTCCCAAGCCTTAAAGCCTGAAAACTTCATGGAGAACTTCAACATCTCTCTGCTCTCTTCAAATTATGTCTACCCTGTGAGACACAAAGCAGTGAGGCATATTCACCTCTGCATCTTCAGAATGGTGAGGTATAACTGACAATTTGACTACCTGCAGAATGGTTCTCAGGCTGTGGAGAGGGAGATTAAAAGGAGGAGGAAGATCATGTCTCATCAGAGCAAGTCAGTATAGGAAATAACAGGGAAGGAGTCCAAATTTAGACCCTTGATACCTGAACATGCAAGGCTTACTATTTTGACATCAATTCCAAATTTGAGGTCTAATGGAGTCCAAAACAATACAACTTTCTAATTGATTATAGAGTGAACACAGCTTGAAATCAGCACGGAACTAGAAGTGTTAACACAAACAAAAGCCAACTTAAAAAAAATAAATAGTATCATTATGGCCCCTTTATAATGTCAGAAGGAAGTTGTTAAGCTGTCATTCCACAGATGTTCATCCACACATATACAAGAACACAAACAAATCTCATGGGATCCCTAACTTCATGTGTGGCATACATAAACGTTAAAATTCTTCCATCATCACACATTTCCCATTCCTCCTGCTGCGATAACAACAGAGGGAATAAAAGCAAGCCACTTCCAAAAAAAGGATTAATCGAGCTCAGAAAACACAGACGAGCTTGTGAAAGAGCTAATGAAAAAGCACAACCAACCTGGAAATGCACAAGAAAAACTACACTGAAATTACAGAGGAAAAAAGTACTGGCTTATATGGGTACAGCAATTATTCTCAACTACTACAGGTCTGCATATTCACATCTGTTCTGATGGATGTTTCTTTGTCTTTAAAAAAAGAGAATAGCAACAATTTTACTATATAATTACCTTCTTTCCCTTCAATAAACGTTGATTTTTTTTTAATTGCAGGTAAAATGACAAAGCTTAGCCATTTAGGCAAAACAGCTTAGAATTCATTTCCTGGTTTAAAACACTGGCAAACAGCAGTAAGCTTCTCTACAAAACTTTCTGAACATCAACATCTCTTTGTCCTTGTTGATGATACCACAGAGATCATCAGGGAAAGAGAATGCTTCTCATTGTACTCAGGACACAAGTGGTAGAATTTAGGAGAATTTCTCATCAGGAAAAGTTTGGAAGCAGTTCTTTTTTACTTTTTAATGTAGGAAATTAATGAGGAGAGTTGGAAGTCAGATCTCCAAATTCAACCATTTCATCAAGTTGTGTGGTTGCTCAATGAGAGCAGACTGCAAGGCTAAATCCTTGAATGACTTCAGATACCCTGTCATAAAAATCACTATTTCTAGATAACAAAAGATGCTCTCATCAGTGAAAGAGAAAAGCTGTAGCTGAAAAAATTTCCCTGTAGGAAGATTTGAAGAAAAGGCACTAACAACAGTTGACCAGAAAACAAGGAGAGTATTTTGAAGAAGAAAAATCCCCATTGCCTGGGATCAAAAAGCAACTGAACCCCAAACCTGATGGCTTCTGTGGTTTACATATTCCCAGTGTGCTGTTGCATGTCATTTTCATCCTGTACAAATTTTACACTGCTTCTCCTTAGGAGTTTACTAACTTTCAAATCCTGTAGCAGTTGGGACTGTATGAATAACAGGGTTTAGAGATAAAATTGGTGGCTAACCAAAATAAAACAAAGCATAAAGCTAAAGAATGCTTTCTTTTTTTATAAAAAAAATGTTTGGTTTGGCTCAGTTTTAGCAAAAATAGAGATGCTCCTGGAAAACTTCCCCCTTTCTTGGGCAACTCCTTCCCAGATTTCTGCTTTGGAAGCATCTCTGCTCTGTGTTAAAGGTGGGGGAACAGCCAGCAGCACCATCAATGGCTCTAATCCTGAGGCTGAGAAGTCTCTCATTCACTCCAAGTCTATAAATGCAGAAACACCGTATGGAAACCAGAGCAGCTTTACTGGCAGAGATTGACAGAGGCTGTCTGGTGCTCACAGTGCTCTGCGAGAGGTGTGAGATCTCCCTTCACATCCCGTCACGGACCCACACAGAGCAACCACCTCCGTCTGGCTGCTTGGGGTTTTTTATGAATGGCACTAAATTGTCCTTTTGTCAGAGATTTTAGTCAGCCCAGTGCTGGCAACAGCACCAGCACTGACTTCTGGAGGTGTGAGGGCAGCAGCCTGGTTAACCCCACATGGCAACTCAGCCCCACACAGCCACTCCACCCCAGTGGGCTGGGGTGAGATCAGAAGGGTAAAAGTGAGAAAACTCAGGGGTTGAGATAAAGAAGGTTTAGTAGGGAAAGCAAAAGCCACGCACACCAGCAAAGCAAAACAAGGCATTAATTCACCCCTTCCCGTGGGCAGGCAGGTGTTCAGCCATCCCCAGGAGAGCAGGGCCCTTCACAGGTAGCAGTGACTCGGCAAGACAAACATCATCACCCTGAACATCTCCCACTTCCTTCTTCTTCCCCTCAGCTTTATCTGCTGAGCACGACACCACATGGTCTGAGATATCCCTGGGGTCAGCTGTCCCAGCTGTGCCACCTCCCAACTTCTTGTGCCACCCCAAGTCCCCTCACTGGTGGGGTGAGGTGCAGAAACAGCTTTGACTCTGTGGAAGCCCTGCCCAGCAATAATGAAAGCATCTTTGTGTTATCAGCACTGTTTTCAGCACAAATTTAACACAGCCCCATACCAGATATTGTGAAGAATATTACCTCTATCCCAGCCCAAACCAGCACAGCCAGCTAAGGAACAACGCCCTGCTCTGCAGCATGAAAGTCAAATTTATAGCCTCCCTCCTCTCACCGAGAGCACAGAGCTGTGAGCTCAGCACACCCTCACAGCAGGTGGGAAAGCTGAACATCTAACCAGCTCAAAATCTCTAACAACAGCTAATAAGGCCTGGAGAAACTCTGATGTGGGCATGGCGATGCTGTCCAAGCTTTTATCAAAGGGTAAGTAATAGTCTTGTAGACTGAGAGGCTCACGACACAGAGGGAGCAGGAGAATTTTACTTGGTGAGACTACAGAGGAGCAAAATCTTTCCTAGGGGCTCGTAAGGCTGAGCTGGGCTTGAGCAAAAACAGTGGGTTTTCTAATGTCTTGTGATAAAAAATCTGCTGGTCCATGTAAAACTTGCAAAAGTAGTGAAAAGAGAAAAAAAAAAAACACCCTGAAAAAGGACATTAGAAACTGCAGTCCTGCTGTAATATTGCCTAAAGCTATTTGGAAGTTACAATTGTAACTAATCAATGAAAGCAAACAACTTTCTTCGTAATAAGAAGTATGAGCTGAGGAGAGCTAAAAATAATGTTCAGATATTTTAAATCTGAGTTTTTCCCGTAAAATGCCATTACTGAAAGTCACCACCATACAGACCAGAGAAAAGTCTTCACACAGTCTAAGAACTTGATGAGCCTTTTAACAAATGACCAAGTCTACTGTTCACTAGAAATTAAATCTTCCTCTTAATGTTTGGGTTTTCTTGAAGCGGTAGAGATGAGACTGAAAATAACAATGGGGCGGGGTGGGGGGAAAGCAAAGCAAGATAGTATCTGGGAAAGATGAGGAAGAGAAAAACCAGTGGATAGTTCCCTGCTTTTAATTCACAGTTAAGTATTTATAGATGGCAAGGGTCACTGGTAGTCTCACTAGTAAACAACAGCAGGTGGTTGAAACTGTACATCTAGAATTTCATTCATTTTTACTGCTGACGAATAAATTCAGTGAATCAATGCCAATGTAATATAGTGTCTGCACAGAAAAACAAAAAAAAAGTTTACAAAAAACAACTCTCAGGAATTACAAAGGGAAAATGCCATTATGACCATATCTGAGTCCATCTATGTCACCTGGATTTAACTCCCTATATATTTAAAGCTCTTCTTGTGGAGTTTTCTGCCTTGCAGCTGGTTTGGTTTTTCAGGTTTTGTTTTTTATTTTTAAAAGCAATCACAAAAATATATGTATTTCCGCCTGTATTTATTTTTGTACAAGAATTAAACCCCCAGCGTTGCTGATCGTTCCCTTGCTGCTTACTCACTGCTATCTCCTAATAACCCTCCTGACCTCACTGTCTCCCTCACACCCGAATTAGCAGCACCACGTTATCTGATAGGGAATCTCATGTTTCACTATTTAATAGGTTTGTGCTCGTTATCCACTTCAGCCACTTGCAGTAAGGCCCCAGCCACAGTGACAGCCCCTTCTGGAAGTGCTCAGCCTCTCAACACTGAATAAAAACCCTGCACATCTGAAGCACAAATATGTGAGTAAGCAAGTAGTGCTTACTGGTGACTGTCATCACAGCCATGCACACAGCTAAAGCACGTGAAGATAGTGATTTAACAAATATAGGATGCCTTACTCTGCAAATACAGGAAGATGATGCTCTGGAAGTTTCTAAAAATGACCTGAAGCTTAAAGCACTTGTTTTGAGATGCAGGAGAAAAATAACCACTGAAGAGCCCCACTCCAGTGTAATTTTCTTGGTAAAGTTGGGTTTTTTTAATGTGTATGTCTGCGTGTATGATACAAGTAAAACTAAAAATAAATAGAAGTAGCTATTTACAGAGCCTGAATTGGCTATTAAAAAGCAAGGCTCCTTTGTGTGGCTGTACCATCACATCCGTGAGAAGCAGACTCTGGAGTGGGTCTGACCACCACTCAGATTGTTCCTCAGCTCAGGGAAATCTGATCCAGAAACTCAGGCAAGATTATGGATCTTGCCTGTCCATGACAGAAGTTTTTGCTCTGGAAGCAGCACTTCATGGCAGGACACTGTCTATCTGTAAGATGCTGAGCAAATTGATACTTCTCTTCCACACGAAAGAAAAAGGTGCTTCAGTGTAGGTGAATAAATGGTATGAAAGTAAAGGTCAGGATTGGAGTTGTAAGCTGTGAAGTCTTACAGGGCACTGAAAAGGTTTCCTGGGACACGCAGAACAAAGCATCTCATGCCCATCCCATCCCACTGGCTTGCCAGCTGGGGTTAACCACGTGTGGTTTGGCAGGAGGCAGAGCACAAACACAAAGCCTGGCACCAGGAAAACCTCACAAGGAAGAGGCACAAGAGCACAGTGCTGCATATCCCCAGCAGCTCTGACCTCTCTGCCTTGCTGCCCAGCGTTGAGAGCAGCACTGATGCCCTAACTTGCTTCTATACACACCAGCTTCTGGAGGAGTCTGGCATCATCATCTCATGCAAGTCACTTTTTGAATGTGGGTTTTTTTTTCTTGTTTTTATCCTGCCCTTCCCAGAGCTCATACTTGGAGAAAGGACAGCAAGGTTTCCCAGCCCACAAACTTGACACTGCTCTGCCCAAGCAAGTGGGCACAGCTATACTGGCTTTACACAGCTGGGGCAGTGCAGGGGCTACACCTGTTGGCTCTGCACAGTTCAGGCCGTGCCTTTAACCTGCCTCTTGTGTAAACCTGGCAGTGAGAGCAGGAATGGAAAAACAGCAGCTCTGCTGGGCTCCCTGTGGCAGTGGCACAGCAATCCTGTGCCAAGCAGGGACAGTGGGAACAGCAGTGGGCTGTCCCACCCCACAGAGGCTCTGTCTGCCCCACAGCACCCACCCTCCTGTGCAGCACAAAACCCCTGCGCCGACAGCCTCCTCTCTGCGCAAAATGGGAACCAGGCTGCCCTGCCCCAAGCGAACCCGGGGTATCCTGTCATTCTCTCTTGGGGTGACTTTATGATGGGTATCCCCTATCACCACTCTATGCCCAGAAGATGAATTCTGTGCCTTTTAGACTGGGTGCAAGAGGAAAAAGACTGAGCGAACTTTTCAAAACAATTTCTCAAGGACACACGCAGCTCTCTCTGGGCTCGGCGGCGGAGTGTGGAGGGCAGCGACCTTGCTCTCCAGACAGCTCTCAGCTTCTTTTCTCCAGAGAGAGAGTTTTCCTGGGACCTTTTTTCGGTTTTTTTTTTCTCCTTCTTCTTCTCTTTGGGACTGTTCTACAACATCGGACCACACCAGGGGAGAACTCCTTTTCCAAGGCCTCCTGGAAGGGGCCCATCGGCCCAGCTCTGAGGAGGGAAGAGGCCACACCCAAAGAGGACCTTGAAATTTTTCCAGGTTTCTCTCCACAGCGAGAGATTTTTTTGTTTTGTTTTGTTATTTAGCTTTGTTATCCTTTTCTGTGTGTTTGTTGAATAAATAGTGTTTATCTCTTTCACTTTCCTTCGAGGAAATTTTTTTCTTTCCTGAACCTGGGTTTGGGGGAAGGGCAGTGGTAACCTGCCTTCCCTCAGAGGATATTTCTCCTCTAATTTGGCCGAACCAGCACACATTCCCACACAGCCAGAGCCCTGGAAAAGCAGGCCCTGGGCCCAAGCAAGCAGCTCACAGTGAGCTTCAGGGCTGCACAGCTCTGCTGCAGCCATATGGCCACAGGTCCCCAGCCCAGAGCAGGTGGCAGGACCTGAGGGCACAGGGAGGGTCAGCATCTCGCCGCAGATTATTTCCCAGCTCCCAGGATTTCTGCCCACTGGACCACGCTGTGTCTGGTATTACTAAGCTGCTCCTGAGCTGGCCCGAGGTCAGAGAGCACACCAACTTCTTGGCTTGTAGTGTCCAGCACAGACCAAGCATCAGCTCTGCACCATACCCAGAGCAGTGACTTCCCAAAGCATCATTTAAATTAAGAGACCAACAGAAAAAAAATCAAAAAACCCATTCTTGGGTAGCCAGGCATGAATACTGAAAGAGAGCCAGTGCTGAGAAATCATTACCTGGCCCAAATATTGCACCAGCTACTTTTTGAAAGCATAAATTAAAGAAATGAATATGATTCTCAGTCCTTCCTTTCTTCCTTTTCCCTGTTCAAAAAGAAGCCCCGGGTCAGTGACCAACACTGGCCACACAGCAACTCTAAATGCAGGGCATTAGGCTGCTCACAGAAAATGTGAAGACATGTATTTAAGAGAACAATTCCATTTTTTCATCAAACAGACTGGCTGAAGACACATATTTGCTGCACACTTTCTACTAGATCAGGATGCTCAAAGCCCCATCCAGCCTGTCCATGAACACTTTCCTCATTTTAGTGGTACCGCCCTGGATCTGGCACAGCCTTATGGGTCAGAGCATAAGAGATGGGACAGCAAATACGAACAACATAATCTATAATGAGGGTTAATCAAATGTAAAAAAAATCTGAATTGCAAGACATTTCCTATCTTTTACTCATAGAAGCAAAATTCAAATGCAAATCCCCGTTTTTGTGCTTTTCAGACACATAACTGGTTGCACCCATGAGCTACAGCTGCCTCTGGACTGTGGGAAAATACCTGGTGTCACCGTGGGTCCCCAGCAGGCACCCACCCTCATGGTCCTTGCTCTTTTGCATGGAAAACATGGCACATGAGGGATGGTGAACACAGTGTCAAGCCACTTCCAGGACAGGCACTGTCTTCCAGCAAGAGCTAGGAAATGCTACCAAATCCAACAAAATAGTGCCCAGGACAGCTCACTGTCCATTTAAGTAATTTTTCTGTTTGCAGCAGACTGGGGACTGTCAGTCTGACAGTGGAACATTTCGCCTAGAATTCACAGCTTCTGGTGAAAAGCAATGTCCTGTAACTTGTACAACACTTCCATTTGGGGAAAAATTCAGGCATTTTCTATTTTATTCAAAATTCTGCCATATGCACATTACTTATTTATTGGTTTATTTATTTATTTAGAAGGTATAGTATGCAGCTGGAAGCTCTCTGACGGGTGTTCTCCCCCTGGAGAAACACCCATCACAGTCCCCCTTGTGCTGTTCCTGGCTAAGCTGAAAGGCTGTAATTCATCCCTACTTTTGTTGACCTTTTGTCACTTTATTGCCTTGATATTTTCCTCTCCCTTGTCTTGCTTCCCTTTCCAGGGCTGCTTTTTCAGCATCTTCTCAAAGAGAGAAGATAAACAGGGGAGGTTCTTCTGAGCCAGAATCCAGGGGGAGCAGAGGGGACCAAGAGCAGATCACAGGCAGGCACCAGGGCTCCTGCGTGGGCTCAGTGTTTCCAAATGATTAGAGAGGGGATGTCTGTAGCCACAGCAGTGGGCTATGGGATGGCTCATGCATATGCAGCTCCCAGTCTACGTGCACAGGAGCCAGGTGTGTGCTTCAAATCACTCTAAGAAGGACTTCAGCTCAAGGACTCTCATTTTTTATTTCCCACTGTGCCTAACCCCAGCAGGGAGAGTGCTGACTTCTCATGTTTACAAGGAAAAAGAGACAACAGAAATACAAATGGCCACTTGTGGGATGCTTCAAAGCTACCAGACTCTGCTTTTATATGGAAAACACAAAAGAAATAAGAAGACAGGTTGTAAGAGGACAGTAAGTGGAAGGTAGCAAAATCAGGAAAACAGAAAGAAAAGGTAAAAAAAACAATGTTGGGAAAATGTGGTAGAGAGCAAAACTTGAACTACAGCTGGCGGGATACCCTCTGAATCTGTCAGACCAGGAATTTGAGAAGTTACTGGAAACTGCTGAAAGTGCGGGACTGCATGTGATGAGAAAGTAAATTTGTTGTTAGAAGTGGCTACCAAGAATGTGAAAAGCAGGAAAACAGTGGGGGATCAGCAGTTTGTGCCTCATGGCTTCACAACAATAGGGCAGTAGGGAAGGAAAAACAGGAAAATCCCACTTAAGAATGGCTGTGAAGGGAAACTATAACAAGCAAAAAAGGAGAAAAAGAGACTGGGATGTTTCAAGTCACAGAATATGCAGGAAAGAAACCTCCAGTATGGATCAGGGAAGGATATAAGAAAAGCAAGTGTGCTAAAATACCAAGGTGCAAGAAGATGCCAGCTTCAAAGAAGAGAAAATTCATTACAGTTTGAAGGTCAGGTCAAGGTCAAAGAAGAAAAGCAGAAGAAAACAGGAAAGAAATAGCATATGAAAATCAGCAGAAGCCATGAGGGAAAGTGGTGCCAGCAGACAAAGAAAATGAGAAGGAAGAGGAACCAAGCATGGTGCTGAGGAGAAGGAGAAATGGGATGCTGAAGCAAGCAGCAGGAAGAGCTGCTGAACAGAGCAAGAGCTAGAGAGAGACAGATGCTCACCAGCATCTGCAGGCAGCACAAACCTCAGTTTATGCCGGAGAAACATTTCACTGTTCCAGAAGAGAGAATTTCTTCTGGTACCTGATATCATTTCTTCCCTTTCTGAATACAGAATAGATGCACTTTTAAATAGGATTTAAACCTAGCAGCAGCAAGTGTTAATATTTATATAACTAAGTGGCCTTAAGCCAATGGAAAAACTATACACTGAAAAATGTGTGATTATCTGATATTTGATAAAGGTATTAGAGGTTACCAAGTTTTTAAAACGACTTTAGTCATTAAGTAATGATTCTTTCAAAAGCAATGAAGAGCAGGCACTAGCTGAGGGCAGTAATTAGCACGGCCTTCTTTGAAGTGTAAAAAAATCCCATGGTCCACCTTGCAAGACTGGCCGTGGGTACTCACAGAGCAGCCAGCTCCGGGGGCTATTGGCAAGTGCCCAGCAAAACCCAGGCAGGCTCCTGGGAAGCTGGACCAGCAGCAAGCCTGCTCTCAGTCCTACAACACTGCATTGCCCCACATGCCTGTCCTGTCCAAGAACCTTGGGGATCAGGATCTAGAGCAATTTCCTACCACAGCAATATGAGCTTGCAAGTCTGTGGGAACAAGGGGAAGAATATCCACGTTCCTTAGCTTCTAGGAAAACAAAAAAGCTAAACCCAGCAAAGGAAAAGGAAGAATGAGGATGTAGATAGAACAATGAGAAAAATCTTGCCATAAAAACTTTTTAGTTTTGCTAGTAAATTTTTTTACTCTTAATAATAGATATGATTTAGACGAAAAGGCCCTCAACTTGCCTTTGGATATCCCTCTTCATCTACTGAGTAAACTCCAGCCCACCTATGCATACGCTCACCAAGATGTTTTGCAGGAGGAGAGGTGTGAAGAGCTTTGCCTGGAGGGACCAGGTCTTCAGCTCCAAGCCAGATCCCCTGGCTCTGGCGTTGTGTTTCCCTGTCACAGCGCTCTGCTCTGCTGGCAGCTGAGTATAATGCACTAAAATCCTAATCTCTAAAGCACTGTGTGCCAGGGCTTCGGAGATCAGCATTTCAGTCAGTTTTACTTTGCTGCTGCCACTGCACACCAGAGAGTGGCACAGCGGGGGAAAAGCAACACACAATGGGCAGCGATGGAGAGGCACGCTCGGCCGGGAGGGGTGGGGGCAAGAGCATGGTAATGGGAATAGGGAGGATAAAAGAAAGAAATGGGGGAAAATAGGACTATTGTGCATGAATAGGAACCTTGGGCCCTCTCCTTCCCAGCAGCCCTAACAGCAGCATGTCTCCAGCCTCAATAAATCCGCTGTTTTCTGAGCAAAGCCTTGAATGACCTGCAGGGTTTTTTTCTATGTCTTTCCTTGAAAATGGAAAGATTAGGAAATCTCTGCTACAACCCATCTGTGCATGTGAGTATCTGTGAATATTTTAAGATTACTCCCTCCTGCCTCTACCATGTGCTTTAAAATTAAAAAACAAAATGATACTGCAGAAGCTGGAAGAGCTGAAATCTGACCCAGGTACTATCTGAGTGCAGGCTATTCTGTCATCTAGACCAGTCTGGCACAGTGCACATAGGGACACAAATAATCGACTGACTGAGCAGAACACTTCCAACTTCAAGGCACAATGGTCACAGCTAAAGGAAAAAAAACAACACCTCAAAGTAATAAAACAAAGTCTATAATCAAACACTAAAAGAGTCAGGAGGATCAAAAGTAACTGGGCAATAATTTTAGTATCACAGAGTTCATGGCATGCTAACTATTGAAATCCACTTGGGACAAAGCCTTGTTGCCATCAATCAGAAAAGCAGAGTAATTTGAGCAAGTCTTTGACAGCATCTTAATGTCTTTGCTAAACCAGCATGGCCAATCCATGCCACCAAAATCTACTTCACGGTACCTATGTCAGGCTAGAGTACCGTTACATGGGATTAGTGCAACACACTGATAATGCTCTTTGGAATAAAAGCTGCTTGAACTTTGTCCCTTAAGAGTGTTTAGACAGTCTAGTGGTCTGCTAACCCACATGGGCTTGTCCATGGTTCCTCCACTACAAACAGGCAGAAAGCATCTCTGTGCCTCTTCTGCAAACTCCTTCTCATCCTCACCCTCAGTTATCTGTCGTGCAGGTAAGAGAATGCTCATCATCCTCACCCCAGAAGCTGTTTAGTCACTGATTTGGACGTTGCTGTGTAAATGCTGTATCAGGTGATGTCCCTTTTGTAATCCTGCAGAAGGATATTACCTTTTATATCAGGGCGTTCTGACAGATATGCTCTTGTGGATTTAGTGTCTGTGGTTTAAAACATTATTGCTCTGGCCTTCTGCAAAGGTTACTGATCTCAGATCAACAGTAGCCAAATGGGATGTGTGTCTCTGCCCCAGCAACCACAGCAACTGCTGGTAAAGGTGGACTTGAAATAACCTATCAACTACAGAGCAACAGCACTGAGATACCAGAGCAGCAGCTGCTGCAAGCACAGGAATTGCCATAGAGAGGCATGGTGAGAACACCTGAAAACTTTTACAGCAAGGTGCATCAAAACCCAGCTGCCAAGTGGGAAGCCAGAATTCCTGGGGGAAAGTTGTTTTATGGAGTCCCTACACCTCCCCAACTCTCTAATGTCTTGCTCCTATCCTTGCACACCACTGTGTCGTCCCTTGGTTTGAGCCATTGCAACCACCTGTGGGTCATCCTGCAAAGTGGTGAACTGGTGCAAGTAGAAAAAAACACCACCACCCCTCCCCTCCTCCCTATGCTGAAGGATTATTTTTAGCCCAGACCAGTTGATAATCTGGTTCACGGCATGTCTCAAACTACAGCATCAGCACAACTGAACAGGCAGCTTGAAAAGGCTGCAGGGAGGATAAATACACAGAAAAAGGGTGAAGTCTTCGAACCACTGCTGCTACTGAGGCTTTCAGACAGCAAAATCAGGGTACTTGACTGGTACCTCTAAACTGCCAAATAATCCATTATCCAATAATAATCTAAGCAATCTAATCCAGAATTCCCAGATTTCCTCCGCTCCTGGTGCTCTTCATTTCATTCCATGTAAATGTTTTTGAGATCAAGACTACAACCAGTGGTGGAGACAGTAAGCCCAGACTGGGATGACTTTATAGGGAAAGAATTAGCCAGCAGTCTAACACTGCCGGAGATGGATTTACATCTGAAGGCGTCTCACACATGGTATAAATGTCACTCCTTCCTTGCTGCCCCCATTTCTCCCAAAGTCACTGGAAAACAAAAAACTCACAAAAAAATTTGGAGAAAGAAAGCTAAAAGTGGAACCAAACCAAACCAAAGTAAATAAAAATGTTTTACCTGGCTCCCCTGGGCACGCAACAGCAGGCCTGGCAATAATGAGAGTGAGGAATGAAATTTTAAAATGAATGCAAGAGGGAGAAACTGCAGAGAAAATTGAGACAGAGTTTCAGTGTTATTTATCCCAGACAAAGCATACATGCTCAGCTCTGAGCAATCCATGGCATGGGAACAGCTCCAGGATGGAACTCCGACACAACTAATCTTCCTTTTCTATTCCCTTCTGTGCTTTTGAGAAGGAAAGGGGAGAGAAAGCAATTTAGTGTAGTGGTGCAACTTGTTTACTTCTCTGTACCTGCTCAGCTATGTTGGCTGAAGTATACTCTGGGAGGTGCAAAGGGAAGGAAAGAGAAAGGGAAGGAAGGGAATTACAGGAGTAGAAAGAAGAGAAAATTGTAGGACAGGCCTCCAATTTTGCCACTGCCCCGTGGTCCATGCAAGCAGCATCCATATGGCCACCAGCATGCCAGCAGAATTACATGGGTTAGTTGTCCAAGCCTTGCTGTGCTTGTTCCGTTTAAGCTCTGGCTCATTTGGACACGATGGAAATGCCCAAATGAGCAGCTTAGATGGCAGATCCAACAGGGCACCGTGTGCCTGGCCTGATCTACCACCCCCTGCACCTCGGGGCTCCTCCTGCTGAGGCAGGACATGCTCAGGTTTTGGGAATCCAGCTCAGGGCACGGCTGTGCACAGGGGCACCCTCAGCCTTTGCTGCAGCCAACACAGAGGGAGGCTGTGGGTCTCTGCTCCCTGCTCAGGTCCCAGTGACTGCAGAGGGAAGAAGGATATGCAGAAAATGGAAAAGGGGGAAGTTTATTAGCACATGCTCTGTCATTTCTCCTGTCATTCTCTAAAGCTTTTACCTTGTCCCTAATAAAAACTAAATGTTATTACAAAGGCAGAGATGGTCTCTTAGGTGAAGAAAACAATAAAACCTACCAAATCACCAACTTCTGATTGCTTCATAGGCCCCTCATTAGAGATGAGAGACCAACATTTACATGACAGAACACTTTTTATTAGAAGCAAACCATTCTTAAAATACATTAACAACCTACATACTCACTGGCTCTTTGTAGTCTGCCTAACACTTCAGAATGTGTTAAAATCACACATAAAAGTTATAGTAGCCTAACACTCAGGAAATAAGAGTCCTTTAAAGGTTTAATTCAACCACTAATGGATTTTTTCCCAAGTTAGAAAACATTTATATATTGCTGATTTACTGCAGGTGTGGTAACTGAATTTGGCTTTACACATACCAGCTGCAAGCAAATCAAGGAAAAGGCTTCATAAATCAGTTTAAGGCACTGTAGGCTTCATGGTGCTTGGACTGGGACAGAATTTCCCCACACAAGCACACAAAACAAATGGGAGTTTATAATTTTCTCTGTCATAGCTCATAACTTTTAAAGGTTAGAAATCAAAGCACCACACAGTGGAATTTTATATATCTGAATGGGATGGATACAAGGCATGCCAGAAAATGATTTATATCATCCCCTTTTCACACAACAAAAGAATGAAGAATGCAATGGTGACAAAGGCATTGCCTAATTTTGTTACTTGGTAAATACCTCCTCTTGAAATTTCTCTAGATAGATCAAGATTTTAACTTTCTCTTTGTTTTACAGAGACTGTTCCCCAGCAACTACTCCAACTTTTAAATGCATCTTCCAATGCACTGTATTTTGCAGGGTTTTTTTTTGTTTTTTTTTTTCAACAAGTCGCACTGGCTCAGAGTCAGACATTGTAAGACAAAAAGCCACAGTGACTTTATCCAAGAAATATGAGGTGGCAGAGATCCAGTACACCCAACACTCAAGGTGAAAGAACAGCATGGAAAAAGATTCACAAATTAATTGTCAATTACGGAAGACTGCTGGAGTGAACACTAGATGCATGCATGGGATAATTTACCCAGGCACCTGCACAACTGAGATGGGGATAGTGCTGAAGCAATTACCCTATCTTTTAAAAGAATGAGATACCATCATCAGGAAAGGACATAAAGGAAAAGGAGCCAGTTTAATTTTTTCAAAACACATAAAATCAGTGCAGTTAAACACCAAGGACCCAAGTGGACGACGGTTCTCTGGAAGAAGGGGAGGTTGGATAACCTGATTGAAGGAAGCTGCCTGTAAGGAAGTGAAATTAATTGCTCATACAGTTTGTCCACGGCATGCAGGCAAAAGACATTCTACCCACAGCTCCAATATGGGCATCCTGTGGCAACAGGTGGAAAGCACCAAGATCTCATTTCCCATTCCGTGTCTCAGGGAAGTCACCAGGTGCTGAGGGCTTCCACCTCCTCTGCCACACGTGGCTCTGACAAAGAGCCTGGCTGTGCTCCACAGCCAGCTATCAGTCCCTGGACACACTGCACAAACTCTGGATCCTTCACAAACAAACATCAGCAAACCATTTCTTGGCCCCTGAGACTCAAGGATGACACAGCAGATTCACTTCTGCATCTGTGTCCTCCACACAGCTCCTTGGTCCTAGCTCCCGCTGGCACGGCACAGGAGTGGGGGAAGAACTAGAGATGAGAGGCAGGATAGCAGCTGCTCCTCCTGGCTCTTTGAACACAGGGAAAACAGCTTTTGCCCAATGCATGGGGAGTGATATCATCAAGTTAGGAAGCCAAGAACAGAAGGACTACATCAAAAAGGAAACAGGAACAAGAACTTCCCCTTACAAAGCAAAACAGTCTTGCTTTTTTACAGCAAAATCTTTGCCTAAAAAGCCCTCACAAAACACCTCATGGGAGGTTTAGACCATTTTCAAGGGCTGGAAGAAAAACAGTCCTGGGGTTAGAGTGGTAACCTGGATCTGGGGAGACCCACTTCAGTTCTTTCCTCTGCCAAGCGTTCTTGCATGACCTTAGGCAAAAACACTGAAGCTGTAGTTAGCAGATACCTTGGCTTCAAAGGCAAAGTCATCCTAAGAAGTTCTTGCCTTCCCCTGCCTGCCATTTGCTGCCTCCACACTTGTGCTGCCCCAGGAGCCCACAGGCACTACCCTGTAAACCAAATTACTGAACAGGATGACGTTAAAAGCAAGTTTTGGTTGTATTTTACAGGCAGAAGGGCAAATTTGCAGTGGACTGATTAAAGGATCCACAATTCATCAGCTACAGCAGCAGAAGAGGTGAAGCTGGGGAAGCCCATCCTTGATGGCCCAGGGGCTGGAATAAGCAGGAGAAAGGCTGCAAAGACAAGGTGCTGTCCAGGACTGGTGAAAGAACCTCCTCAGCAATGTCAGATGCACTTGGACAGTCTCAGTCACTGGTGTTTGTGTAGATTGTGGCTCCCTCTCCCCAGCTGCCTCCAGCCCCTTGGCAGGGATGGCTGCCCTCCTAGCAAGGGCAGCAGAAGGAAAGACATGTCAGCACTTCCCCTGCTGCTGCCTGGAAGAAGAAACAGCCAGGAATTTGCAGAAACCAGCACCACAACTGGATGCAATGCACTGTTCAGCCTCCTCCCCAAACCCCGGATTCCCAGGCATCACCTAGCTGGGAATGGCAACACCCCTCACATTCCCAGGTTGTTGGAGGGGATAAATGGAGTCAAGGTGCTGAGACACCCTGGGTAAGTGGGGGCCATGGGG
The DNA here is from genome assembly GCA_013397915.1 of Daphoenositta chrysoptera. NCBI lineage: Eukaryota > Metazoa > Chordata > Aves > Passeriformes > Daphoenositta > Daphoenositta chrysoptera. Next base: position 49,346 of record VZRO01005465.1, read on the forward strand.
AAACCAACAACAGAAAGCAGCAGCCAGGCTCATTTTGGTAAGCTCCCATTTTAAAAGCTGACATGCAAATCTCTACTTACCCTACATAATATGAACATTCTCCTACAAACCCAGCTCCTGATTAACTCAGTACATCACTTGCCAGCGCTCTCTGAATGAGCCTGTGAGCCCAATTAGCAGCAGATGCAGCACTAACACTCCTCACCTGCTGTGCTTACCAGTCTTCAGATCAGGAAGGGAAGGGAATATATCAAAGACTTGCGAAGGGAAGGAAGCTTAGAAAAGGCTCAGAAAGGATGAGGGAAAGAGACGTCTGCAACAGTTCCTCAGGCAAGGAAGCAGAGCCCTATACAAAAGGGAAAACATTGCTGCAGATCATGAAAAACATCCAAAGGGCTGCTGGAGCCTCCCAGGAGTGTGGTGCAGGGTGCAGCCAGGAGTGCTGCTGGGGCTCTGGGACCTTGGCCTGGCCTGAACCCTGGGGAGCTCTGCCACATGAAGAGCTCCTCTCCCCGTGCTCTGGTACATCAGCACAGGCACCTAAGTCATCCTACATTTTCCATGAGTCCTCCTTGACCTGCCAGTTTTCTTTAGTGTCCCGAAGAATAAGGAATGAGCCTCTCAAGCCTACAGCTGCAATACTATTACAACCCAGACAAATGCCACTTAACTAAAGTTTTCTGAACTCTCAAACTCCACAGCAGCATCTGAGTTTTATTTCTGAGCATCTCTACCAATGAACTGACTGCTCTTACCCACCAAAGCATCTGTCGGCTTCTGCACCTCAACCACTGGCACTGGTTTTGTAACAATAAGAAAAAAGAACATCACATGCCAGTTTGGATTTTTGGTCAGAGGAGTAGAGAACCTGCCTTTGGGAAAGGTCCAAAAAATAAGGTTAGAAGTAGACGGATGTGAATGCCTGAAGCTTTGACATGGTGAGGAAAATAGATTTAATGCTATATTTAATGCTATAGTTTTCTAGCAACCAGCAGAAGGCAGCCATATACTCAGTGCAAAAAGCCTAAATCTCTCCAACATGTTGGGCAAGGAGAGCCCAGGCATGACACATAAACCAGAGGCCAATTTAGCAGCAACTTCTACATGTCCATCTTCTCTAAACTTCATCTATCCCAGGAGAAAAGAATAATGGATTTCTTCCTTTTACAATAGTAAACATATATCCATTACATATATAGCACACACTTGGTGAACCTTTCTTGCTGTTACCCTCAAGACAGTCATTGTGGCTGTAGGATATAGATGTAACAAATACTTTGAAAGAACAGTCTTAAAGCAAGGTTTAGTCAAATGGACCATCTAAGGATCCCACAGCTGTACAATTTTACTGCTCTCTAGATATTAAACTAGTGGCCTCCAGTGACTGCTGACCAGCTCCCAAGTGCTGCCCACATGTCACCCACTGGTTTGACAGCAGTCTCAGTGGAGACACATCACCCAGTCTGACCAAACTGGACTGTGCAACAGAGAAAAGCTTCCTGAAGTTACTGACAACAGCCTCCATAAAAAGTCTTCTGGTTTCCAAAATACACCACAAATGGCCAGCATTTCCAAGGAATGCTCCCAACAGAAACACAGTGAAGGAGATGGTTTTGTTTTCTTACGGATGCATTCCCTTATCTTTGAAATGGGAATGATGGTGCATTTTCAGAGAGAGGAAATTAATGTCTCTGTCGCTGGGCTTTACAACTGTATTTGCTTTTCAGACGTCTATTCCCCATCTTCAGCATGTGAAACTACTGCCTCGGGTTGACAAAGGAAGCTGTCAGTGGTGACCATGCCACCAGGGTGAGACACTCTAAACCACATCTGAATTTCACCCTAGCAGGTCTGGTACACAGATCAGAGGCAGGAAAAAAACAGTGGAAGAGACTTTTTTGGCCAATACAACAAAGACATTTTAAAATTACTTTTCTAATCTAGCCTTTCAAAGCAGAAGGAAGAATGAAATCAGGCAAGAATTCTAATTTAAATTGAAAAGTGAAGGAAAAATCTGTCCTTAATACTGAAAATAAAGGAGAAGAGCTGAGGCAGCACCCTGCTCTTTAGTTCTCTAGAGGACAAGTAACAGCATACAGCAGGTCCAGCAAAGGTCTCTCATGGGATCTCCTGGCTGTTCCAGGAGCCTCAAGACCTGGCATGCCCATGAGGGCTCCTCCTCTTTGCAGAGGGCGTGGTGTACTTTGGTTTTAAGTCCTTATGTTCTTCCAAGTTATTAGGATAAATTTAGCAGGTAGCAGCATGGAGGAAGGGACAGAGAGTGGACATCTGCAGGCATCTCTGGACTGCATGTGTAAGACAGCTGCTGCCTGACCTTGCACAGAACTCAGCCCACATGGTGGCTTGTGACCTTACATTTCTTGGTGTACCTGTTGCGTACCTGAAGAGTCTGACATTTTTGAAATCCTCTCCACCAAGTACCATTTCATTTTCACGGGACAAGAAGATGCACAAGCATCTGTGAAATGAATTCCATCCAGCTGAGCAGATAACATCATTGTGCCATGCCTCCAACCTAGACCACTAGCTTTAGCTGCAATTTCAAAAGACGTAAGTAAGCCAGTCAAGCTTGGTAGGAGTCCAAACCAACCTGCTCCTCTTGTTCTTGGACATGCTGGTACATTTTTCTTGACCCAGCATCACGATCACATGATTCAGTATAATTTGTGTTACTACTAGGCATGTGTGAGTCTAAGGGGCAAATATTGGAAGAATGGATTTCAAAGATCTGACATTCAGATTGTGCCAAGTGTGCTCTTACATGCACATTCTGTAAGACAGCAAACATAAGTCCCACAAAAAATTTCCCATTTTAAGACAAGCTATCACTACAGTTCAAACTTGTAATATATGAAGCATTTTGAGTTCAAAGGAATCTGGGTCATGAAACTGAGGAGCAAAATTTTCTTTCACAGGGCCTACCCTTCATTGCTTTTGATTTAAAAGCAGAGAAGTGCTTTCAGTTCCCAAAGCGGTCTTTTCAGAAGTGCTCCTCCCCTTCCCTCCCCTGTTTCTGCAGAGGATAAAGGTGTTGCCCTCGTGGCTGTCCAACACACACCACCACCAAGGTTATCTCCTACCTAGCCACACACCTGTATCCTGACCTGCTCAGTACAGACACAACCTTAACAGACAAAAACCACAGATCAACCCCCTCTTTTGGTGAGTAACCTCATTCCTCATTGTACAGGGATTGTAACACGCAGGATTTACCCAGAACTGAAACCATCTCTCCTGGACAACAGTGGGCAGCTCTCACTGAGTCAACATCTCAAATTCTGAAGGGTTCACTTCACTGTGTCTAGATGGTATGAACATGGATGACTTCTAGTGGAACATGTCCCTGGCATGGCTGGGGGGTTGGAACTACAGGATCTTTAAGGCTCCTTTCAATCCAAACCATTCCATGGTTTTATGACTGATGCAGTTGGCAGAAATGTCACGGCCACCAGCCTTGGCCAGCACCACCAGTACAAAAATGAGAACAGGGCAGCAGTAAGGCTCACCTAAAATCAAATTAAGCCCTGCTCGTGGTGGATCACATTTCTCTGTTCTTGACTGTTGCAACAACCAGGAGGATTGGGTTGTTGACTGCCCTGAAAACATGAAGTGTGACACTACTGGAGAAAATCAAAATATGTAAATATTATATCCACATTTTTCTATCCCTACAAAAACAGTTAATATATTATAAACTGTAAATAAATAATAAAGACATGAAGCCAAGCACACCCAAAAATATACAGCTGAATATATCTGAGCTGAGACTTTACAGCTGCAACTTGGGATTTTATACATAATTTTGGCTTTTCAGTTCTTCATTCCTCATGTGGGAAATAAAAAAAAAGAATGAGCTCTAAAGTGGACTGCTAGAACACTGAAAAAAAAATGAACTGTACGATCCATTTGCACTTGGCTTGTTGATTGTTGTTTTTTTAATCAGAGAGGGAAAAAGACCCAATTACTGTTCTGAAATGAAAGATTCACTCTGGATAGTCATTGACACTTGTCAGACTGCACTTTATAGCTTTTCTTCATGACCACCAGCACAATAAGCACTCAGTGTTTGACTTTGAGTGCAAACATTTTGAAACATCAAGTACATGGAAACAGTCTGCATAGAGTATGTTCCTGATAGTCCCTACGTGTCCTCCAATGTTATTCAAAGCAAAATATTTGTTCCAAGACATGTAAAAAAGGGGGAAATTTTGATGTGATGCTACTTCAGATTAAAACCAAGCAATTTAATTTTATGCTTTATATGCTCTCCAGTCCCACTAAGTATAATTATAGACTTCTGTCTACTTACAAATCTCTCTGTACAATGGAAAAAGCAATAAACACAGGTTCTGCCAGCAATCAGATAACACTTATCGTAAACAATAGCTTTTACGATCTATTTGAAATGGGTTCAGCTGCTACAACTTAAGATTTGGTTATTTTTGTTTTCTTGTTGGATTTGCAGCAGGTGGTAAGGACATGATAGAAGTGTTTAGCCACCAGAGATTTCAAAAAAGGGACTAGTATTGCATTGCATATGAAATATGACAGAGATTTATTTTACAAAATCAGTTTTCCACCTCCCAGGGGCCTCTAACTAGTTTGTAGAAGCTACTTCTGAAACTTTGTTCTTGGCTCTCAGCTCTGCCAGCACCACATACAGCCTGCTGCCACACAAAGGGTGACCCACATTCAGAAGTGACTCCTCATCAGTTCTGCCAGTTTCTTACGCAAGTGGGAAATTGTACAATGCCCCGAAGTAAATGTTAACTGCTGATAGGGGCTCAGCAAAGATGGATCAAATTTCCTGCAATTCACAGAAGTGTGATTTACTGCAGCTCTGGAAAGGTGGGGAAGAGCCCTCAGAAGCTCAGAAGTCTGCATGTCCTGCTCTGGGTGAATACTGCACCATGAAAATGCTACACATCACGACTGTGTGAGTAAAATATCACAACAGTGATCCCAGCAGGAGATCAGTCACAAGACAGGGATGTACCTGCAAAGAGGACACAGGCTTAGAAAGAACCTTAAAGGCTGGGTGGGACAGGGTAGTTCCCTCTATGGATCCCACCTCTTCAGAGATGCAGTGGTTCCACCTTGCTTCCCACAGATGTGTTCTCCTACCCATCTCCTCACTCCCAGCAGCCCCAAAAGTGTCCCACATGGGACACAAAAATGCTTTACACACTCTCCAAGTGAAAAACTGCTTTCTGTCCCATTTTCTCAGTCTCAGGGAGAGCAGACCCAATAGGTCCATTGACAACTTCCAGGAAGACAAGGGATGCTAGCATCAATGTCAGTGGTCAAGGATTCAACAGTGATGAAGCCACAAAAAATCACTGCAATCTAAAGTTCTCTCCCTCCCTCCAGGTATGTATCACTTTGAGTTGCAAGATACTTAAGGTTTGTACTTTGTTTATTTTCCTAAAGCAGATTAGCAAGAAAATGGAAGGCTAACAGAACATTAAGGTCGAGAATTTAAATGAAGTAGTTAGGAAAAACAAGGCTGTAATTCTCCTAACCACTCTACGTCAACCATCTCGCACATATTCAGAAATTAGTGTTGTTGTAGAGGCTGGGAAATTTATGTTGCAGTATACCTGTAATAGGAGAGTCACGTTTATTGCAGGAACTTTTAATTTCCTAACTTGTACATTAAATTCCCAATAAAGCTTCACGCTGTCTTTTGGTGGTGGTGTTTTTTTTTTTTTTTTAACTGCTATTCCCCATGCTTTTAAAATAAATGAATGAAACAGTGTTTGAATGCTGAAATAAATGCAGATAACTTTTGCCAATTTTTACATACAATTTACAGACTAAATGTATCGATCCACCTCACATCTATACCTTTCACATCAATTACTGAAATAACCATAGTTAGCGTGCAGAATCCAACAGCACCATGTAATTGGAGCCTTGCATATTTACATTTAGAGAAACCTTATGGATGTGTGACTAGAACCTCAACAACTTCCAGAAGTACTTCAGACAGCTCAAAAAGATACAACACAGCTGAGGGTCAGGGTGGGAAAGGGGACTTGGAAATCCTAAAAGCTCCACCCAGAGAGAACTGGTTCATGTTGTGTTAGCCTTCCTCCCCACCCTTCCCAAAACCCCTCCTCAGAATCATGACTAACACAGTTTCATTAGACAAGTTTTCTCTGTAAGTGAGTTAATAAAGTCTGTGGGCCAAGAACACAGCAGCAGCTGCCCCAGCCAAGGTGCCACCTACGCTTGCTTGAGAAGCACTTGGTGCCTTTAGTGAGCACAGCTTTGACTTGAGGTTTTCCCACCCAACTTGAGCAGGACCCTTTTTGCATGACACACTTAGCAAGGAATTTCTACCCTGATTAAAACTTTTTGAGCCTCCTGCAAATGGCCAGCAAAATTCAGTTAAAAATGCTCTGCTTCTAACAACTCCATGAGCAGGCTTTCTTCAGTATGACATCAAATGCAAATATCTAGCACAAATCATTTCTACCCTAATTCATATGGGTAAAGGGAGAGAAAGCCCTACAGTTCCCCCCCGTCCACATCTGCCTTCAGGTCAGCATCCCTGCCAGTACAGAATCCTCACTCCTACACACTCCTTTCTTAAGCTCACATTTGCTTCAGGGAGGAAAAGATGCATTAAAAGAGGGATCCAGGACAAACACAAGACCTCATAGCTGACATAACACAGCAAATATCTTCAAAGCTTTGTCCTTCCAAAACTAGGACTAAGGAACAAAACTATTTAAAAGCTATTCTTCTTCTGCCTAAATTTGCAAGCTAGTCCAAACAGCAAGAGAACAATGACCCTCTCACCTCTCACAAGAACATATTTTAGAAATGGAGGTTAGCAAGTGACAGACATTTCTATTTTGCGGCCTCGAGACGCAGAGCAGATCCCAAACACCATTTAACATTGCCACACTCGTTCATAGTTCAGCCCAGCTTCAACAGAGGCTCTACCTTTGAAATGACTGCTACGGCTCATCCTACTTTCCCAGACCAAGGTTTAAAAATCCCAAAATAGCTTCAGCGAATGTGCTTGGTACAGACGTGGGGAAGGGCAATCTGGGTCGTCTTCTCCTCACAGAACGATGCTGAAGTCTGGCCAGACTCCAGGAATGCACATTTCCCTGCAGATGGCTACAGCAACATTTAACAGTAGGAACCATAAAAGACTTCCACTTCTAATTACGTATATTATGATTTTTTTTTTTAAGAGGGTGGGCTTCTTCCCTCTACCCTTTTTTTTAAAAAAAATCCTATTTAACGGTAGTAACCACATGCTTAGATCTCCCTTTTTGAAATTTATTTAGCTTTAAGACACCTCAGGCCAAACAAATTTTATCTGTTCAATATATTAGAGCCCAGTACACTTCAGAGCAGACAGAATACTGCCACAGCACTATGTAAATCAAACCCACATGCTAAGGAAAACAGTAATGCAATGCAATGAGTGCCAGTCCACAGTCATTCAGCTTTAAGTGTCACTCCCACGTTTACCATATGAATAGATGAAGATTCCCTCAAAGCAACAGAATCTTAATTCTCTCCCCAGATTCAAATGTATGCATTCAGGAAACACTTCAAACATCAATATCTTTTCCTCCTAAGGCACACTTCTTGTCTTTAATTAGTTTCCATTGGTCAAGTGGGTTTGCTTCTATATATCAGGCTATAGGAATGTTTTAAGTGATGCTTTATGATTCATCCTACACTGTCTAATATGATATTTTTTTCCTGTTAACCCAGAATAAGAAGGAATGGAGAGAAAAAGGAGAGAAGGAAAAAAGAAGAGATCGCCTGCAATCATATTGTTACACTGTGCACAGTTTATGGCTAGCTCACATCCAGTTTGTGGTTGTGATAAGAAATGTGTAATCCTATTATACGGAGAGCAGTCAGAATGTACAAATAGGTCCTGGAAATAGGAAGTTCTCCTGTAAGATTATTCTTCTCACCATAATAGTTCTGCAAGTAGGTCTAGACGGGAGCTCTTCGCTCTTCTCCCCACTGCTAATGGAAAGCCAACTGTCAAAACAATTCACAGCACAGGAGCTGGGATTTTTGCAGAAGACAAAAAGAAGTGGTTCTGTGCATTAGTGTACAACAGCAGCGTTAATTAGAACAAGGGCTCCCAGCCCTCACAGGCTGGCACGTCAGGAGTGTATCCCATCACATCAAGGGAGCCTGGCTTGCTGCGATGCTCCCATGGCCTGTGAAGTTCCCAAATCCTGCACACTCTGCAGTTTTTAAGAAACATTAACTGCTCATCAGTGACAAAAGCTGGTTCTCGTGGCATTTTGCATTGCTGCTCCCTTAAAAAGACACACAGAAACCATTCCCCAGGCACAGGGCTATTGGGCTGCTAGAAGTGTTCTTCTTCATGCACTGGAAGTAGAAAACCAAATGCCACCTATGCAAGTCAGGATCCCCATGGAGTTAAATTCCTGAATAATTCCAGCCCGATTATCTATTTTTCTCATTTCCTTTGCATGACAATACTGCATTACTGTGGTTATGATTCAAAAAGGGGGTTTTGCATTCCCCAATGTGCCCCACAGGCACAAGTGCTTTTGACGTAAGTGAGATAAATTAAAATACAGGAGAGTGCTCTCCTGAAAGACTCTTCACAAGGACCCTGGCAGCAGGGAGGTGATGAGATCCATGCCAGAAACAGCTGTGCCCCCATGTGAACCAGGTCAGTGACTAACCTTACTTCTGTCTAACCAAAAAATAAGTTCTCAGAAAGAAGGGCTTTTTCCTAGGAAAAAGGAATAAATAAAACAACCCACCTTCAAGTATGTCATGCAGGAGCAAAGGACAAGTGATAGGACAAGAGGCCTCAAGTTGCAGTAGATGAGGTTTAGATTGGGTATTAAGAGAAAACTCTTCACTGAAGGGGTGGTAAACCATTGGAACAGGCTGTGCAGGGAAGTGATAAAATCACCATTCCTGGAAGCATTCAATAAACATCTAGATGTGGCACTTAGGGACACGGTTTAGTGGTGAACCTGCCAGTGTCAGGTTAATGGTTGCACTCAGGTCTTTTCCAGCCTTAACAATTTTATGACATAGTCACATGGTTGCAAGGTAAATACAAGCACCATGAATCAGCTGAAGCAGCAGCAGGGTACACCAGCTTATTATGAACCCCATCAGACTGTGGGTAAAGTGTTACAAGCTCCTGAACAACCTGGTTTGGTGTATTTGAAGATACCAACCTAGCCTGGGTGTATTTGCATGGCACTGCAATTCCCTCTGTGACTGCAACATCAACACACTCAGTAAGTACCAACAAAATGCCTTTAGCATCCTGTTTTCCAACTTGCTGCAGCAGCAGAGCTCACAGGTAGAAAATGTAATTCTCTTCTGGGTAGAAAAGGGAATCTGAGATGAGAAAGAAAATACATAGTTCTATGAAAATCAAGATACTCTACAGTCACAGGCATAAAAGACAGTGACTAAATGCTGTCCTTGGTCAGGGGAGCACACACCCATTTCCATTAAGGATGCAGGAGAATACATGTGTAAACTGGAATTTGCGCATAATAAATAAGCAAGGTATGTTGTTTTTTTAATATTAAATAGTACCCTCCCAACAAGATCACCAAATTCCAGATTTTCTCAGCCACTCTACAAGCCAAGCATCAGGCCATGCAGACACTGAGGGCAGCCTTGGGTTGGACTGGATATGAGGGGCCTGCCAACCTCGGTGGGTCTGTCAATCTCTGATAATTAAATAATATTTATTCCTTGGGAAAAAAGGTTGAATGTCACAAATTCTAAGTATAAAATAACAGTGAAGGAATCAGATTTAAATGACTCTGTTGAGTTAAAGTGGGCAATAATGCATATGTTGCAACCCAATTAGCAAAGAAGCTCACCCAGATGTCGTTAAAGTGCCTTTTGCACCAAACTACCTTCACCTGATCTGACAAATGGCAAATTACCTGATGTGGCTGGACTCCATTGCACATTAATTAGAAGAAAACAGCAGAAGAAAGAGATGGAAGGGAACTGTACAAAAGCTGCATAATTTTCCTATTAATAGGAAGCTAGTGTTTTAATATGAACCTAGCAGTTTGCAAAATCCTTCAGTAAGAGGCAAGTGATGAGTAGTTCAAAGTAGAGAAAGACAACAAAAAAGAAATCAGAAATCAGCCTGTTAAAAAAAAATCATGAGACTTATTAAAAGTGAAATATGGATTCTTTATTTCTTCTGTGATTTTTAGGCTGTTGTTTCATTTTTTTCCTAGCTTCTTCTCACCACAGTTAGTGCTGGCACTGCAGAAAGCAGCAGCAGACAATGATGCGTGCTCACACAGACACAAATCCTCAGCCATTATTCAGCAAACAAAAGCAATGACGTAGCTGCCCTGTGTGGTAGGGCAGGGCACTTAATCAAAACAGCCCTTAAAAAAAAAAAGACTAAATCATAATCATCTCCTGAGGGTCACTCAATGTTTCCTGCAAAGCACACACACCTGTTTGTTGATCCAAGTGCCACTTTGGAGACAGTTCAGGAAGACCAGGAGGGCGATGGCAGCTCTGGAAGGGATGGACCAGCTGATTTGTGTGGTCGGGGTCCCGTGCGAGGACAGCACGGTGACAGTGCCCTCCCCGATACTCAGCACTGGGCACCTGCTGGGAGGGTGACACAGCCCACAGCCTGGGGGTCAACAATGACACTGCAGCCCCAGGAAGTCTTGAGCACCACCCCCAAATGTTTCAGACTCCAGCTGTCCTCTCCATATCCATGCAACGCCATCTCCAGTGCACATCCCTGGTACTGCTGTGAACATGGCACTAAATAAAGGTGTGCTGCTCGCAGCCAAGCTGGGTCCCCTAGCTCCCTTCTACATTCTACATCCCATGAGTGACCTCCTGGAGACCACTATGTAGCATCAAGAGGCACTGTCATGATGACAGAGAACAAGCTGTCACCTGGGGGGTACTTAGAGCAGTATTTTTGGATGGAAACCACCGTAGTTTGCTGACGTGCTTGCTTTAAAACACTTCTATCCTTGCTTTGGACGTGTAAGGATGATTAAGAGTCATCCTCTGACTTCTGTTTTCTGTGCTGAAATTACATTGCTGTTTTTTGATATCTGGCTGAAGCGTAACTGATGTCCTTATCAAAACAGAGCTATAGAGAAAATGGAATCCACCCTTTTGCAAAATCCTTCAGCGAGGATAAATCACATTGCCTCTGTGTTCTATGTTTTACACATCAAAATGCACACAGCAACAAACCAGCAGCTGGGGCTCCAGCATAGTGAACTCACGGATCCTTCCATATCTTCTCCATAATTTCCTGACAAACAGGCAGGCAGATAACTGAAAAATTTTGTCTGAAAATTTCTTGATGATTTGGAAGGGGTTCCCGATACTGTCAATGCTACTTAGGCTGTGCAGGAACAAACATTCCCCTTGTACAAGCATATAAGATCACAATACACCTTTCCCATGTATGTTGGAATGGGAAAGATCACTTACTAAATTCTTCATCCATACAAAAGACTACAAAAAATAAAGATGTTTGTCTAATTACAGGTCATTCAAAAAGTCATGTTACACCAGGAATGCCTAAGGAAAGGCAAAAAGGAATTGAATGCTTTAATGACAGTGTGCATGACTGTTCCCTCTTCTTCCTTTTGTTCTCTATTTTATTGTATATTCTGTAAGCATATATTTTGATCTCTGTCTTAATTGTACAAAAAGGGAAAATGAAGGGAGGACAAAAATGGAGGAAATAAGTAAAGGGTGCCAAAAGTGTGAGGTTAGTAGTAGTGGAAAGAAAAGGAAAAAATTGTATACTGATCGATGGAAAAAACCCCCAAAAATCATACATGAACTAAGAAAAATTAAAGATTAGCAGAAGAAGTCAGTAATTAACAGCAGATTTCCCACTGAAAAGTTCTGATCTGTGCAACTGTGGTAGTAACAACCAACTTCATTTCTTCATTTATTCATTTAACAACTAGAAATACAGGAAAAATCATCAGATGGAAGCACTTTTTTTACAAGATCTCTTTTCTTTGCGAAACAGTAAAAGCAGAGGTAGCCTATTAAAAAGCCTACTCCTGTTCACATTGCCAATATGAAGACTTCAGCCCAAGAAAATTCAAGTAGGAAGAAATGCCTCCCCACCTCTGCAAGCCCAGCCAAGTCCCCTCCTCATCAGTCTCCAAACCAAACAATACTGTGCAAGTCTACCCAAAAGAATGCAGCAGTTGCACTGAAGTCCCAATGCAGTTTTCATACGGTTCATTGTTTGAGCTAATTTAATTAAAAGAGGGTCCAGATGATGATTATCCTGGCAAAAGGAAACTGTACAGACAATACAATGGCACACTGCCACGATCACTGCATCTTAGCTCTGAACAGAAAACAGAACTAAAGGAAGAGGATGAAACAAGCCCACCTTGCTAACCTTTAAAGATGACATCTTCCAGCCATTCCCACAGGCTGGAAGGAGACTCAGCTGCTGCCCAGTCTGCTAATTTTTGGCACCCCATTAGGTGCTGTGAACATGACCCTGATCAGTTTAAGCAGGAAAATCTACACTCTCAGCATGCTGCACTGACAGCTTAGTCACACACACCCTGCAGCCCAGGCACTGAAGGTGGCATTATTTATGGTGCAGACCCTGGTGTGAGGATCAGGTGCTTTGGGCTCCACTCCCAACACCATTGTGCAATTTCCTAGGGAAATGTAGTGCTCGCCTCCACCTACGAGAGCAAGGTCATATCAAGTTTGTAAGGTCTGTATAAATATTTAAATATAACAAAATGATAAAATTTTAAGGAATATGTTAAGAGCTCAGGGCTTGAGGTTCAGCTGTCTACAGAGCTCCACTCAAGTCAGAAGCAGCAAGCCCTCTATGGAAACCTTTCTGAAAACCATTCTTGGATTAGGAATATTTCTTAAAACACTGTAGGGCCATAAATCAGTGCTGCTGATCTGCACTCTCATAGTTCAAAGTCTAGTAGTACCAAACTGAATTTCACTGGCTGAGAATAACTATTTCCATGAGCAAACATTTCTAAATTAGGGATGCTTTTGGGTTTTTTATAATGACTGGAAGATATTTTTGCATGCAATTTCACTTCTCATCTACACACTCCCAATTGAAAGTTTTCCTGTTAATGTTGTACAAGAATATAAAAAGAAAAGGAATAAACAAACAAATTCAGCCTATGCCCAACAGATGTATGTTTTCTAATAGAAAAGCAAAAACGTAAGAAAAAAAGGTCAAATGATTTGATCAATGCCAAAAAGCAAGCTAGTGTGAAAGCTGGGAGTGAAGTTGAGCACATGATTTCAGCTGTAGATTTCAGAGTTTGAGGCCAGCAGCTTAGCTGATAGACCTCCTCTTGGCTCTTGGGTATCTAAATGCATACTCCAACCTTATAAATAAATAAACCTTCCTAAACCAGAATGAAGACACTTTGGTTTAATGCTTGAGAGGCAACTAGCAACTACAGTGAGAGGAGGTTCAAACCTATTCCTTCTCCAACAGCCTTTGGGATACCACACAAACGATGGGAAAGCTAAAGAGATTTCAGTAAAGCAGAAGCTGATCGCTCTTTGTCCCAGGTACATCTCTGCAACAGAGAAAAGAGTCCACTGCCCCCAGATTAGGTTTTACAGGAGGTACATTGAGCAACTCCAACATGATTGTTTTGGAGGACAGCTACTCTAACCACTGACAGAGCCTGAAACACCACTGCAGGATGAGGCAGAAGGAATGCACTTCAAGGCTGTAATAGAACTAACACTCCTTTCAGGTTGGTGTAGTCGTCCTGTCTGCTCGTCTCAGGTTAGAAGAACACAACGTGTGGAAGAGAGACCATAAGGCAACAGGGGCAGCCATCAATCAGTCATCTTCACCTCCAGCCCTTCCCCACTCCCAGTTTCAAGTGCTTTCTGCACTAACACACCCACCATGGGCAGCTGCTGAAGCTGCTACCCCAGCACTCAGCGATTCTGAGCGATGGGAAGAGAGCCTCCTGCAGACACACCCCTTCCCCAACACACCTTTCACACAGCAACAAGTTGGAGACTTTTCTAGCTCAGACAATTCTTCGACGCAGCGCAATAAAACCCATCCACACAGCCAAGGATCCGCCCTCAGCCAGCAGTAATTAAAATTAATCATTCACAATTATTTTCATGGGCATGTTCAGAAAGAGACACCGCCAGCTCGCTGACTCCTCAAAGCTGACAGACCTTGAAATAGGCTGTGGTCAGGTACAGCACGTCCCTGGGTTTCAAGCAGTTAAACACATGCTTTGCATATCGATTCACCCTTCCACCCGCAGTGCTGACAGCCAGAGCCACCTCTGTCCTCCAGCCCAACACCTGAGCTGGCATCCCTGAGAGGGACTGGTAAGAAAAGAGATTTTTCAGGTAAGCATTGCTATGCTTATCATTATTGCTGCCCTGCTGGAACTCAGAGCCCTGTGAGTGTTAAAAGTTCTTATTCTTGAATCTCAGTGTCTTCTGAACTCAAGATTCTTCCCATTTCCCACACATTGGTATTATGTTTTTAATCACCATCTTCTTCCCTTTCAGCTTCACTGGTCACTGCTTATGCTGTTCTGAGGTAGAGAGGTTTCTAAGGTACAGAGTAGCCTGAAGGTTATCAGTTTCCATGCCTCAAAAGCTACTGAAGAAATTAAAGAGCTAAAAGAATGAATGAAATTCAACGTAAAGCATTAGACTGTCACTTTCTGGAACACTATTTACTTATACAAGCAATTTTTATGGGACTGAACATTTACTATTCATGATAGCAGCCTTGATCAATTCTGCTCCTTTGAAACTTACCATAAAAACATAAAAGCGTCTGTCTTATGTATATAAACCCAAAATGTGTAAGCAGTAAGATTGTAACCAGTGCAAGGAGAAAGCAATCTCACACCTAACAGACTGCAGATCCTTCAGTATCAACCTGTGTAGTGCTCCTTCCTTCCCAGCAACTTGAATAGTGATTTCTACAATACCTACCAGAAAAAAAAGGTTTTCAGCAGATATAGTGAAGGAGGAGCAGAGTAATGGGATTGCCTGCTTGCCACCACATGTGTTCTGTAGTTGGTGCTCAAAGCTGCATTAAAAAAAGAGACGGTGGAAGATCCAACTTCTTACATAAATCAACTTGGCATGGCTTTCAGTCAGAACACTTGAAAGGAACAGATATTGTGCCTTTGCTAAAATAGAAAATTGTCTGATAAATATGCTTTCCTTTTTAACTAGAGCGATTTTAGTAAGTAGGTATGATGCTGTGCAGGAAATAGGAGCACTGGCTGGAGAGTGAAGAGTTACGCAGGCAGGGCTCAGGAAATCTCTCTCTTTAGAAAATTATAAAAGGAGGTAAACAGAGTAAAACAACAGCAGCACTCAAGCTCAAAAGTCTCTCTGGGCATCAGCAACACTACAGCAAGTCTGAAAACATCACCCCTAACTTCTTTATGTTTTATGCAGGGTACAAACCTAATTTTTCCTATATTGTTTATTTACCCCATGCTTCTCTTGTATTGTTCACCCTGAATTTTAATCATCACAGTTTCCTAATTCACACTAGATCCTCCTTAAGCCACTTTCCCACTGAAGATGGCATTAAAGGCATTAGGACCCTAAAATTTAGGGCTTCCCTCTCAACCTCTCCTTTCTACACCAAGAGCCCTGTACTTGCACTTGTAACTTTAGACACGATATTAATATTGCCAACTCCCAGACTGGCTCTCACTCCATCCCCTCCTTCCACAGTCATGAGTATTTGCAGCTCAGAAGAGCAGTGGGGATCAGTGTCTCCTGCCAGGCTGCCAGGGAAAGCCCAGCCAGTGCCCCAGCTTCCCCCCTGCCAGGCCATTTGACTACAAAGCCTAATTTTGACTTGTGCACTTTATACATTTTTTAACCCACCTCACAAAATTTTAAAGTTATCTGGGAGAACGAACTCGAAGGTGTGAAGCAGAGAAATAATTAAAAAGGGCGGGAGCCTGATTTCATCACATATTACAAGCACTTATCCCTTTGGAAAGTCAAGACTAAATTAATCACAGCTAAAATATTTTACAAGCTTGTACAAACTCAACAGGGACCTTGACTGAACTGCAGCATGTGGGGAGAAGAAGAACAGAGAAAGTGGAGAGGGAACTGTTAGAAGAAACAAGGAAACCCCCAAAACAATCTGAGGAAATCAGAAATAGCACAATAGAATGGATTGGGTTGGAAGTGACCTTAAAAGATCACCTAGTTCCAGCCCCTCTCCCAGGGGCAGGGACACCTTCCACTAGCCCAGGCTGCTCAGGGCCCCCATCCAGCCTGGCCTTGAACACTTCCAGGGAAGGGACAGCCAGAACTTCTCTTCAGGAAACAGCCAGAGCAGGGAGAGCAGTTGGGAAGGCACACGTGTACATGGGGAAGATGCAGCTCCTCGAAATTCCCTGGCTGTTCAACATCCAAAGAAGACATCCCAGATGTGCAGGCACCAACTCGCTCTGCCCTGAGCAGGGATGTGGAGCAGCACTGTCTGAGCAGAGATGAAAGCCCTGTATCCTCTTCCAAGAGCCAGACAATCTCACTAGGAATGGATTAAAGTGATTTAAGTAACTATACATTTAATAAGGTGAAAAGGGCAACGACACAGTTACATCGTGATTGTTCTAAACTACATATTGCTTTGCAATTTTGTTCCTGTTTTAAATACAAAAGTAGCACTTTTTGCCAGAGCTGACATGGTATAAGGATATAAGCAAGGCAAAGAACACAGACAAAAGTACCATCTTTTATTAGTCCATTGACAGAGAATACAGATGAGCTTTAGGCACCAGGACCAGCAGACATGAGATCTTCACAGAGCAAGGACCATTGCTTTTTAAATACATAAAAACAAATAGACATGTTTATATACACACATATATAAAATCTTCCTACCTTGCTTTAAAATGCGAAACGCTTTCTCAGTGCTGCCAATAACAAAGCTCAAATTTCCTTCGGTTGGAGAAAGAAAATCACAGCTAAGAAAAACAGACCATGGAAGACCCCAGCAGCAGCTGAAGATGCCATTAGCTATTACCTACTGTGATTATGGAAAAATGCTATTTTTTATTCTGCAGCCTCTCTTTGCCATTCTTTTCATCCACCTTGAAAATGATTCCAGGATTTAAGTAAATAAGGTCATCTGGGGGTTGTATGCTCTTGGCTAAACCTCCCTGGCCCCTCCCATGGGGAAAAAATAAAAACTCAAAATCAAGCAGCAACAAAGAGAAGTTTTCAGTTTTCTAATATTCCCTTCCCCCTTTCCTAAATGCAAATTCAGAGCAGTTCCTGTAGAGACTGTAAACACCCACACAACTTTCCAGGTGGGGAAAAGGTAAAAAACCTCACACCAGTAAATCTACAAGAGCAATTTCTTTACCCTTTCTTTGCGATGTCACTGGATATAAAATCTGTTGCTGCCTTACAGACAAACACACACAGAGCTTTTGGCACAAGGGAGAGATGTTTTGGGGCAGTGTGAGGATTTGATGGCTGTCTTAGCTTTCCTTGCACACTGAGCAGTCTGCATAACCTAATAGCATTAGCTTACTAACAGATATATTAATAGGTGTGGGGGGAGGGAAAGGAAGAAGGGGAAAAAGCCACTAAAACACATTCCACCTACACATCTCACTACTAATCATAAACTCAGGTAGAAAGCAAATTGCTTCTCCAGGACCAGGAGAAGAAGAAAAGAACAAAAAGACTGAAGGGGGGGAAAAGCACCTATTTTCATCTTTTTCTGGAAATATACCAATTGCTGTATTTATCAATCCATGACAAGGAATGAGAAAGTAAAAAAAAAAAAAGGCAAAACAAAAAAACCAAGTGAAGAACTGCCACAACACCTCACAGTTTGTAATTTCAGAATGATAAATATAATGTTGGCCTCAGACTGCTAGAAGGATTAGATTTAGCTGTAAAACAAGTAGTGCAGTTAACAGTTGCTGTTGGGCCTGGTGTTAGGATTAGAAAGCACTGCTAATCAAAAGAAATGTAAAAAGATTAAGAGGTGATGGTTGCCAGTAAGGTTTTAAAAGCATGTAAGTGCTAAAATTCATTTTAGGATTAAAATTCCTCAAGTGAAAAAAAAAAAAAAAGAAGAAAGGAGAGATCATAAACAGCAGCCAGTTCCACCTGCACTGTCCACAACCCTTTCCCAAGCATTAGGAGAGTTAAAAAGTATGGAAAAGTGAAATGTATGCCATGGCTTACACTAAATGGTCTTAGGGCAGCTTTAGTGAGGAGAAGCAAGTATTTCTGTTCTGGTCTCTATGAATGAACTATGGCAATCTAAAACCTGTTTCAGGTAGGAGATTTTGCTTACCAGAAAATCTGCCTGGACACAGTGGAACTTTTAAAGACACTGTAACAGAAATGATGATTGCATCTTGTATCTGCATCCTTTCAGAAGAAAGGGTAAGGCAACATGTTGATCTCCTAGTTTGTTTCCAGCCTGTGTAGATTCACTTCGAAGATCTGTTTATGCTCTTAGTTACCAAAGATAAGGAAAGCTCTCCATATAAAATAATCTGGAGTGTGCAAACTAAAACTCCCCAGGAAAAAAAAAAATAAAAAACAGAAAAGGGAAAAAAATTAGCTTGCAAAGACCTCTAAGTAAACACTAACTTTTAATGAACAAATTTGAATTTTGGATGAAAAATCTTACTAAAAAGGCACTTTTTAACCAGTGCAGACCACAGCATCCTGGTCAGATTCCCTTATGACAGAGTGGTCTCCATCAGCATCAAGTGCAAAGTTCAGTGCTGGCAGCCTCAGCCACCACCACCCCAAACTGCACAGTCACAGTACAGCATCTCCAGGAGAATGCAGACTTCTGCAAAGCCCACCAGGCTCCCAACAGGCTCGACAGACAGCCAAAAAAAGGTGGCTGGTGGTGAGACCACCTAAAACTTGTCTCTCTCCCACAGTGTCCCAAATTTATCCAATGGTTCAGAGTAAAATTCAGGTGCTACCAGGACATTTCAAGATCACTGGCTCTGCACAGATGCATTTCCTCCTGTGCCTCCAAAGAGCTCAGATGCTGATTCACACCAGCCTCTCTTCAGTCATTACTTCACCTTCTGTAAATCTGGACCTTGCTACTCCTGGGGCTGGGGAGTGGTAGGGACTAAGAGCACTTCATCATTTCCTACACAACTCTCAGTTAAGTGTTCCTGGTGCACCTTCCTGGATTTTCAGACTCTCTAAGCCTGCTTTTCCCTTCTGTTGCCCCAAAATGAACATTTTTTCCAGATGCCTGTAGCAGCAGCAGAAATAACCACCTTCCAAGAGTTATAAAACAGTCGTATTAAATAATAGAGGTGAAAGCACTGTGCATGATTTCTGCAGAAGTCTTTTCAGTAGAACAGATAAATTTATTCACTGCATTATGGAACAGTTTGAGAAAACAAGATCATACAATGTACACTGCCTCTATTTAAATTGTTTCATTTCTATTCATGAGTGCTCTGATTAGATACACTGAAAATATCATCAGTAAGAAATAAATAATTCTGCCAAATTAATAGTTGTTGATTTCTTTTACCTGAAAACGTAAGTAGCATCTCATTCACAGTAGACAAAGCTACTATAATTTGGATATATCGATCTTGGTTCAAGTCCACACAGCACACAGAGACAGGTGTGCATCTACATTTTCTTAACATCAAGCAACTTCTACAAAATTTTAAGTTCTTTCATGAGTGGAGAAGGGCTAATATGCAGTTTGCATGGAGAAGCTTAGTAGACAACAAGGGTTTTTTTTCCTGTAGCTGTTTTCCCCAAATGAAGGGTTGAGAGAAATAAATTGCTTTAAATGCAGAAAATTGTTCAGAAATGGTATTTTAGGGAATACAGGTGAATTTTCTGTATCGCACAAAAGTAATCCAAGCTCAGCAAATGCTCTTTAATTAGAGACACCTTTAGAAAGGAAGCAGCCAGAAGTAACCCTCACTAACATCTTTACATTAAGGGAGCTACTAACCAACCCCAAACCAGCTTCTCCAGGACCTCCCTCCCTGTAAATTATTTTCCTGGAGAAGCGTGGGAAGGGGTGGATTTGTGCAAATGGAGCAGAATGTATTATTCAGCACAAAGATCTGACTAATATTTTCTTTAGGAAAAAACAGACTAAAAACATAGAGTTAATATTTTGTTTTAGACATTGCAGAATGATGAATGCCCAATATCCACTCAGCTTATGAACATCTGAGAAAAAACCCTCTACATTTTGAAAAATTCATCCAGTTTGAGTCAACAATGAATTCTTCTTCTAAGAATCAAATATAATTGCTGTAACATTTCAAAAAAATTTAAATGCACAGCTCAGTACTTTAAGAGCAGCCTGTTTGCACAGCAGCCAAGTGATACACCTCAGAGAGCTACTGTTAGCTACTGCAGGGAAGATAAATCAAGAAAATGCTGAGTTGAGGTGCAATTTGACAGTTATTAGCAGAAGAGGAGTAATTTGATGAAGGAAAAAAATCTGACAAAATCTCAGTTCACAGCAACAGATTTTGGAAGCCTATTTGCACATAAATTGGAAAAAATAATTCTTGCATTAGAAACTGATGAAGATGAAACAATATACCCTAAATCCTAACATATTTGAAATTATTTTCTTTGATTCAAAGCTGATAATCCTGTAACAGGCAGTAACTAAACAGGGGCTTTACCAGACTTGCTATGCATGTTGAAGAGACTGCACAGCCTGATCCTGATCTGGGGCCATTCAACAATCAGAATAACTGGATTTACTGCTATTTGCACCTTCGTTTTTGCCATTTGAAAGCATCTACAGTGCGCAGAACACTGGGCTGTGTTTTAAGCATTAGCAGCATAAATATCCCCTGGTGTACTGTATCCTTCACCACTTCTGCCTTCCCGTAAATCAAGCATTCAGCCAATCATCTTTGTAATGTTGGACGCTAATGGCAACTCTGTTACTCAAATTCAGGCTGTATAGAGCCACCTCTCACGGGGATGAGAAGCAGCTCAGGAGCAGGCTTATGACTGAGCAAGGGAAGATTCAAATCTGGCCCTGATCTTCCCACTACAACCCCACCACCTCTTCCAATTTACCTGCATCTTTCAATTGATCTCTTTTGTGCAAAAGGCTTTTTTTTTTAAAAAAACAAAACAAAACAAAACTCCTATAAGCAGGAAAAACAAGTTAGAAAGCCTTTTCTGCTCTTCAAGAATCACCTCTTTGTGTCCCCATAAATGTTCAGTGTAGATGTTTTTGCTCACACACTTGTAAGCAGAGAAGCTTTTCTTTACTGCCTTACAATTAGATGCATAGATTAAGAGATATCTTTCATGTCATTATATCAAACTCTTCTACAAACATACAAAGGGATTTTATAGACTGTTGTCTTTTCTGCTTACTACTGAATGCTCACACTTGGCACAAGATGCAGTAAAAGTGAGCAATACCTTCGCTGTGTTTACTGTGCTCACCAAAACCATTAAAAAAAACCAAATAAAACAACTTAGCTATGATTTCAGCAGCACTAACTGTTCTCCCATGGGGTTTCTCTTTTTCCTCTCTCCCTCCACTCATCTTTCAGTTCATGAAGATAGGGAACATGAAAACTAAATGGATTTATGTGTAAATAATTCATCTTTTCAGGCACATCAAACTAATACCTGAGTTCATCCAAGGGGCTGGCCAGATGCAGCTGATTCCAGTGGTATTTTAAGCAGCATTCTGGAGAGCTAAGCACAAAAGGTTGTGAGGAAATGCTGAACAGCTGTGTTGACAGAGTTGTTTTTGAACAACATGTGTTGAAACCCTACCTATCCTTACTGAACGCAGCTGATGGGACACGTTTCCAGCCGTCCCGAACTGCCACTGCATTTTGGAGACTCAGCCCTGCACAAGAGAGGCTTTGTGAGCAGGGTGAGCTCTGGCACATCTTGGGAAGACGAAGGGAATTACAAAGGCTGAGCATCGTTTTCCTGCCAAGTAGCAGGAAAAACATGTGGCAACATAAAGCATCTTTAGGAGCACGAGTCCCACAGGGCAGACTCTGCACGAGCTGAGCTGATCCTGAGAGCCAAGCTGCCTTAAACCAAGGTCCTGTGGGGACTGGGAAGTGAAGTGATGGTAGTAACTCTGCTTCTCTTTAAGCCATGAAGGAAAATAGAGAGTATTTTGTGTATTTTTAAACATCCTAAGTGCAAACAATGGATAAACTCTTGTGGGAAGTCCAACAGTTAACCTTTACTACGCCTGCATGTCAAGTCATGTTTCTTGTGCTAAATAAACCATACAAAACTCTGGCACCTAAAAAGGGCAAAAAGAAAATCTAGGGACTTGTGGTTTTGTTTTTACTCTTTTAAAAGCCAAAATCTAAAGCTTTCCATTCTGCTTGCTTTAATAACACAAGTGGTCTCTCTGCTGCTAGAAGAGGAGTCTGCAAAAGGGGACCAGGGAAATAGGTCTTGCACACAACTAAGGTCTGTTCCTCTGATTTACAACAACTTCTCATTGTACAAACTAAGTTAGAAAATGCAGCAAAGTACAATTAAATTTCAAGACATAATGACCATTTTAGTAACAGTGCTTTGCCTGTGTAGGAAATAGCTGCCTAAAGTGAAGAAATCATTTTGCCACGTGGAAACCTTGAGCAGGTTAGTAACCCACTACTGTACCAGAGATTAATTTCTGCAGTCAGGTTTGTATCTTCAAATTCAGTGAAGCGGAGATTTATTGCAACAAAAACAGAGAAAACCACTGGAGGGATATGTCGGAAGTGGAGCAGGCCAAAAGGAAAACTAACACAGAAAATACAATATTCTTGGATTTGCAGTGCAACCCTCACTGATTTATTCCAAGAGAGTTTGTGTTTCCAGTTGAAATTAACATGGCTCATACTACTATAACTTAAGTCACACAGAGATAAGATTTGGTGAAGAGTAAAGTTTTGCAGAATGTGCTTTGGATGACTTTCATTAGAAATAGCTCAAAATAACTTAAGAATTATCATCTTAATGACATGCTTACCCTTGAGGGGAAATTTTGAGCCCTTCAGCAGGAAGCAACCTCACTGCAAGCAGGATTTTAATGGCTCTGAGTTACTGTTTATGCAGTGGGAGCTCTCTTTAAATCAAACATGTTTAAAAGTGTCCTTGTCCTAAAGTTGTCTGTACTGGGCATCCCATCACAAATTTATGCCTTCATGCTTTGCAGAGCAATTATGTCCACAAACCCACATAAGATGTCTGTGAGCAACATGGACTCTTCCACCTGGCTAATCTTCCCACATTACGTGGAAAAATTAAGTGCCTCATAGTCCTTGTGTGTGGAAGCCAAATATGCAACATTTTCTGTCTGTAAGGTAGGTATAAAATACATGTGTGATGAGGAAATGTGAATTAATTGATTCTGACAAACACCACAAAGCAGTCCATCATCAAAATGAAATGCTTACAATAATCCCTATTGAATTATAGTTCTGACCTTTGGTGATGTGGAAAACAGTATTTATTTCCTTACTTCAAAAACCAAAAACACTTGCTGCAATCTCTTGCTTGAAAGTTCAAAACTGAAATTGTTCTCACTCTAGCCCAGCTGACAACATTAGCTGGGGAGAAGCTCGCTTCCAGAGGAAGTGGAATGTAAAAACAAAGTTGCTGTGACCTTAACAATAATCCTGTTTGCATATTACAATACATTTTCCTACTATAACAAGGCAAAGTCCCTTGTGTTCCGGTCAGAAAAAGTCATCTTCCAGTAAAAGCATACTGTGATCAATAACATTTTCTTAATATATTATATTATCTCCCACTGAAACACTTTTTCACTTGGCATTTCAGGCTGCCGAGTAGGGGAAATTCATGACAAAACGAAGATAGCAAATGAGATACTGCAAATTAATTCCATCCAAGAGCAATCTTTTCGTTCGTGAGCAATTTGACAAGCCAGTGTTGTCTGACTTCAGCAGAAGCTTTCTCAGCTTTCAAATATACATGAAACAGAAGAATCTGCTCCACTACCATACCGAACTTCACTTCAGCCTGCATAATTTTGTGTTAAAGTACATTAGAGTTTCAACAGCCAACTCTGAGACAAGAATTGGTGGGGCATACTTTAAATATTAGTTTAGAAAATAGACTAAGAAGCCTGCCACATCAATCCTGTGAAATCCTATTTTCAAGTTACAGCCCAAAGCATGGCAGGGCACAGGAATTCTGTGCTCCCTTTGAGGATTTGCCACAAACTCTCCTGCAACCCAACCCAGAAGAGGCCCAAGTGATGACAATGCCAGGTGAAGGAGCTCAATTTGGTACAGGTAAAGTTCAAAGACAGCTTTATCACAATGGGCATTACAGTAAAATGCTTCTCCATCTGCACATCTGAACTCACTCTTGCTATGATGAGTAGCAGCTTTATTGCCCCTTTGGGGTTACTGTCCTTCCACAGGCTGAAAGGGTGACCTGCTGGCCCACAGCCAGGAGCAGAGCCCATCATCATTTTAGAAACTGCAGTTGTGGATTTACTGAGAGCAATTGGTGTTCAGCATGGTCCAGGAAGGTGTGATCCCACAGGAAGGCTGGGGTGCATGAAGGATATTGGGGTATTGTCAGCAGGATTACTTACACACACCTGATCTTGGCACGATTAGGTGCAGAATCACTGCTGTATTAATATTTCAGCATAAGGAATAAGGGGCAGGCAGCTGTTGAATATTCATGCCGTAGCAATGCTCTCTGTATGAATTCTCTAGCAGGAAGATGTAAAGGCTGCACCATTACCCCAAAGAGTTTACCATCCAAAACCCCAATTAAAGAGATACTTGAGCATGTACCCTGTTTTAAGCTCACAGGGCAGGCTCACTGACTAATTGTATTCTTACAGTGAAGGATGTGCTCCATTTTTTTACTGACTCAAGACTCATGTTGAAAACAACATAAAAGGAGTGGGAGAAAACAGATGAAAATTTAATTTATATCTGCAAATCCCAACACCTCATGAGATCAGAAACATGTAAAGGGCCAAACAACTCATCTACCCAAGAAGTCATTCATAAAAGATAAACATCCTTTTTAAATGCGGAGGAAATTCATGCAGGGAAGATGCACACTACTCAACTATAAAATAATTCCAAGAAGCTTCACGTACATTTATGAGAAAGAGGAGGCAAAAATAAGATTGGTCCCACTTATAAACAGGAGTACAGATGGCATTATAAGCAAACTAGACGGGAAGGACAAAATAATCAGGGTTTTGAAGGACAGGACTAAGTTTGTGTGGGTTCCTGGTTGTGGGTTTTTGTGATTTTTTTTTCTTTTAAACAAAATAAATTAGGCAGCAAAACTTCATGTAAATGAGCACTTATAAAACAGCCTTTCTAGGTGAATCATTTCTTTTACGATTAATAAAATCTGCAGTCTGAGCAACAACATTCTGATGACTTTTTGCCATTTGCAATTATCGCTCATCCCAGCACCAGAAAGCTCATTATTATTAAAGCTGACAGAAAGAATACTTAACTGCTTTTACGAAAGGACTTACTTTTTAAAAGAATCAAGTTTCTAAGCTTTGTTTCTACTTCCAAGTCTTCTGTGTGAAAAAAAGGCTATCCTAACAACCCTTGTGCGTGCCACCTTCGATTTCCAACACGTAATTTGGATAAAAGCATCCAATTTGTACAGTAACACAGCGCATTACAGAACAACACTTCTTAGGCTTAAAAGCAGACTACAAAGAATATGGAGTTAACATAAAGCTGTGCAACTACAAACATGTAGTTTATACCATAAAACTACATATTTTAACCTTTTTTATAGCACTTTTCTCGTAAGTAACTAAAAGCATTTAACAGTTACTGTAGGACTTGTAGCACTCTTGTAAATAGAAGTGCATAATCTCTATTTTAAAGGCATGGAAGTTGAGGCACAACTATTACTAAGACAGCTGTGGAAGAGACAGGAACAGGAACCATATCCAACTCCAAGCTCTGTGACTAAATCCCCATCTATTTGACAAGTATTATCTACAGGCAGAAGAGAACACAGGTATTTTTGTTTTAGCACCTACAGAGATGTTAGAGTGAGTGTTGTCTATGCTTCACTCCATCCTTGCTCCCTGACATAACAGCACAGTAAAATCAGAGCCCTCTTTCAAAAAAAAAAGAACCAAAAAAACCCAGACACCAACACAGATGCTGTTAAATGGATGCAAACTCAAAAAATACTGCCTGATTCACAGGTCCTTGGGAAACACTGATCTGAGCTCTTCATAATCACAGCTCTCCAGTTTGTCATGATTTAGTGGATGGTTAAAGGTCTGGAGCATGTGCTGAGCCAGAACCTTCCTGGGGTGTGCAGTAAGAGAGGCAACAGGTGCAAGCTGCATCGAGGGAAAATCTGGTCAGAGATAAGAAAGAAGAATTCAGAGCAGGTGCTTAACCAGCAGAATGGCTGTGTGGGGAGGCTGCAGAGCCCTTCTCCTCAGGGGTATTAAAGGACTTGCCTGGACATGGACACAGCCCTGAACAACCTGCCCTGCCTCTGTCATTTGCCTGCTTTGAGCAGGAGCTTGGATGAGATGACCCCTCCAAGATCATTCCCAAACTGAATTGTTCCTTGAATACCATCCCAAAGACAAGTGAGGTTGCTATTTGGTTTCTCTGCTGCATCCCAAAGCTTATCCC
This sequence comes from Daphoenositta chrysoptera, assembly GCA_013397915.1. Lineage (NCBI taxonomy): Eukaryota > Metazoa > Chordata > Aves > Passeriformes > Daphoenositta > Daphoenositta chrysoptera. Next base: position 76,069 of record VZRO01005465.1, read on the forward strand.
AAATGCACACAAGAAGTGTGACCCTGGATTTGTGACAAACTTTTTCTACTTTATTCAGCTTGCTTCTTCTCCTGAAAGGGATAAAATGGAACAAATCCAAATCTTTGCTTTCAGCCACTTGAAAACTGTGAAAAATGAAAAGCAAAACACAATCACTGTGTTCAAGTTCCTAAAGACACGTGGTCATTTGAGGTCTTGCTTGGAGTTTACACACCTTCCTGACCCTCCCTTCTCCTAAGAAATACTCCAAAAAACAATCAGTCTGCTGTGCAGGGAGACCCACGGTTATTAAAATAACTTCATCACCAAAACAGCTCTGAACTTCATTTCAAATTCCTCCCTACCACCTGCACTGTCGTAATAGGTGCTGCATATGGTGAAAATTAATTCAGTTTGAACCAGAAAACACTGGGGTTAAGTACTTCTTCAACTGGAATACAAAAACTGCAACCACACGTGACTGTCTGGATATACAGGGCTACAGTCAACATGCAGAAATCCTTTTTATATCCTTCAGAAAAACTGAGTTAAAAGGCCTTTTAGGGGGAACAGCTGATCTAGGAATATCCAAAAATGGGTGAGAGAGACAAGTGTGCAACTCCTACGTGCAGCCCGCTACCAGGAGGAGACAAGGGAGAGTCCATCCTGGAACTCTGGCCCTTTTCAAACAGCTTCTCACATGCAACAGAAGCCTTCCAGAGGAAGCCTGGACACACCTGGCTGCTCATTTCCAAATTACTATTTTTGAAAATTCTTTTGTTACATGTATGTTATATACCCAGATCACAGGCACCGTAGCAGGAACGCCCATGGGCATCCCACAGCCCAAGGGAATCACTCTGCAGTAACTGGATATTCAGCCTGAGATTATCCCAGACATTTCATACTGATGTGACTAGGCAACGTGGCAACTTATCACAAGCCAGATTTACTAGACATTCCCCACCACAGAAAGTGAATTAAACTGTCACTCGTCACTGTATGAGCTGCACTAGTATAACTACTTCTTCACGAGCTGGACAACACTTTTCTGAATTAAAACCAAAACTCTCTGTTACAAGTTGAAGTCTTTATCCCTTATTCTGTACGTTTTCTTTTCCTTTCCACTTCTCTTATTTTTTGCTCAATTATTTCTTTCCCTGACTTAGTATGTTTAACCCTCTTTGCTCCACTTGGCCCCCCAATGCATTCTTTTGTTCCCCTCCTTGGGAGACATAAACAGAGGGATTTGGACAGGAGCTCCAGCCACCCTGGCCAAACTTGTAATTATGATATCATCACTGAACTACTGATGCCCTCTTGGTCCTTCCCCTAAAGCATCAGTCAGCAAAGCTTCCAGGAGCACAGGACTATGTCTCCTTTCCCCAAGAACCATCTGATCATCATGTCAAGCTAAGGCTGAGACTGTATTCCTGAGTGTTTGTTCTCTGGCACACCTCCCAACATACATGCTCTATTAAAATACAGGAAAAGCAGATACATAACTCATTGTGAGAGGCACCAAAAAAAGAAAAAGAGCAGAATGTTTGATTTAACTACCACTACAATTACAGTTGTTGGCATCTGCAATTTTTAGCATCACACACACCCATGCAGGGACAAACATAAGGAATAATATAAAATAAGTCTTGTTCATAATTCAGATTCAATTTCCAGCAAGTTTCATATATGTATTATTATTATTATATATACTATTTATGACTGTGTACTGGCAGTACAGAAAAAAGGATTAAATACACTCTCTCCTGCACACTTGTGCACACCCAAGCATACACACAATTTCCTGATCTATTGTAAATACTAATGACAGGATTGAAAAAAGGATTTTAAATTATCAAAGCTACATGGAAAGCTTTGAGCTAGCTGCTCATGGAAATAAACCCATTTCCAAGAGTGCTTTACTCCTTCCAAAGTGTAGCTCATGCACATTTATGGGAAGAGGTTGCCAGAAATATTATGATGAAGATGCACTGGGGATACTGAGGTGTTCAATAAGGAATCCTGTGAAGAAAGAGCTAATGCTGGAAGCAAGGAGTGCACAACAGTGTATGAGAAAGATTAAACAGACTGAAAATATGAAAAATAAAATATTATGGGACTTGGTGGTCTTGACAGACAGTGGGTACAACCTGAGCCAGCAACATGAAACAAACCAAGCGTGTCCATTCTGGGCTGTGTTGGTGGGAGCACAGCCAGCAGGCCAGGGAAGCAATCCTCCTCTTCCCTGCAGGACTGTGACCCCTCCAGAACAAGAAGGCTTTGACATACTGGAGAAAGTCCAGTGTAGGATACTGATGGCTGGAACAGAGGTCTCCCCCAGATCTCACTATGTTTTCCAACTGCCCAAAGGGAAGGTGCAAAGAGAACACAGTGAGCCTGTTCTTGAAAGGGCAGTGATATGACAAGAACAGAAAGGTGCAACAATGAAAATTCAAATTATAAATGAAGAAAATATCCTTCATGAGGTGGTTAAACATGGTAACAGGGGTTTAACAAAATTTTGGAGTCTGCATCCTTGCAGATATTCAAAACCCAAGTGGATGTGGTCCTCGGCAACCTGTTTGAAGCAACCTTGCTCTGAGCAGGAGATTGGACTAGACAACTGCACAGGTGTTTTCCAGCCTGAATTATCCCAAAAAATTACATATCTGGATGGAAGAGGCCAGAAAGCTGATCAAAGGAGACCAAGAGGACAAGAAACAGCATAAGAGCATAAGATTAGCTCCATAACAAAAAAACAGAGAGAAGTGCAAACAGAAGCTAGAAAAGGGAATAAGCAAGAAAAATAGCAGGTTGAAACAGAAGGTGAAAGCAGAGGATCAAGACTGAGGAAGAGGCAAAAAAAAAAAAGAAAAATCAAATCTCTGTTCAAAACATTGAACTTCCCTCCTGTAGGCAGGAGGTGAAAAATTCTGCAAGTCATTCAACAGTGAAGTCAAGTATTTAAGTTTCTACTGTAATGTGCATAGTAGAATTGGATAAGAGAGGGAATCAGTTCTTTCTTTTCTCCAGGAAACCAACTAACCTTTAATCTCCCTTTTCCAAATATTTGAACTAAATCTTGCAAACTTCACAGATATTTTAACTATGTACATTATGAAGACCGTTTCATTTGTAATATAAAAATACATGCACTTTTATCAGCTTAAAACTCAAAGTTCACTACACCCAAATAAGCCTCTTACAGCTTTTTACAGTTTTATAAGATATGGCCCTGTGAGTCTAGGCCTATATACATAAAAAAGTTTGCTCCCTCTTGGAGCTACACCACCAAACTCAAATACTCCTGATCACGTTTACAGCATCAGCATTTATCATATTGCAATGTTTTTCTATTATTACACAGATGCTCAGTTGCACATGCTGCAATAGGGACTTGCTGCAGTCACTGAAAGGGAAAGCAGAGCCCAAATTGTGTTTGTGTAAGCAAGGACAAAAAAAAAAAAAAAAAAAAGAGACATCTGCACACTTACCCTGCGATATCCAGAATCTGTATCAAAATCAGCCTCAGGTGTAACAGTCAGTAAAAAGGACAGCAAACCCTTGCATTTAGCAGAAGATTTCTGGGAAGCCAGATTACCTAGAAAGAGTTGAAAAGAATTACGTTAATACACAAAGATGAAATCACCTATGCATAATGAGAATAGGCTTCAAATGAATCACAGCACCAGGGAAAAAAAAAAAGAAAGCTGCTCAATGGGAGACCACCATGATCAGCATGGAGAACTTAAACCCCAGAAGGCGACAGAAATTTGTTACAAGGCACGGAGAGTTACATGTTGGTAGACACCCGGGGTTTAGCAAAGAACATCTAATACCCAAGATAACATGGTGTTAACCCTCTAATCAAGGATGTGGAGGAGACCAGAAAGAGCACGATATTTTGCTTAATTAGTTGCTATCAAAGAGAGGATGAGTTCAAGCACTTGCAAAACAAGGCAATCTAAGACTATTTAAAAGTTTAATAGCGTTCTAGAGTCTTTGGTAACACAGAGTTTGCCCATGAAATCAAAATAATCCCTGGAGATAAATTTAAAGGAATATACTTCATTTTAATGCACAGAGTAAAATGACTATTCATTAAAGCAAAGCAGTTTTATCCCTACATTCTCCATCTCAGATGCAATACATATTAAAGTAATCTTTATGACAGGAAGTGGCATGTAATCCTGCAAGAATGAACTGCTGTTGTTATCTGCAAATCAATACAATTTTTTTTTTTAAGTGGATATAACAGTGCCTATTGATTTCACGTTTTTAGCACTGGAGTTTCAGTTTCTACCAAGAAGATTCTTACAATGACAAGATTGCTGCATACATGTAATTGAGTTGATACAATCTGAATCTGAAGTTTGCAGTGCACTTCTCTCTGCAATGCCATCAGGGCTTGTGTCCCATTGCCTCAGCTTAAGCCTTTTGTTCATTTTATATAAACTTTATGTTTTGTGTATTTATAATAATTTTGAAGTTGTGGAGTAACACTTCACTAATCCAACCTGCAAGGTATGAAAAGTTTACCATGCAAAACATCCCCTTGGAAGTTATCTCCCCACCCTGCTAGGATATTATTTCAGCATATTTTTATGACTTTTGCTATGTTTAAATAGCCTGACCAAATAATTTCGCTTGTGAAACTGGTTCAGTGCTGAATATCTACAGCCCAAAGAGGTGTGGTGAAGTTGAGGATGGTAAGGGTACAAGAGACAGAAGCACACAGAAAAACTAAATGACTTATCCAAGGTCACTTTGTGGATCAGTCAGGCAATGAGCTCCATTAAGAGTTTAATAAAACTGCTAAATTCCTACTATATTTCTGCAAATGAAGCATACAGCAACTTTGGCTTGACTAGCTGACCAAATGGCTCATGCTGCAATGAATGATCTGTAATGAGAGCTGGCTGAGAGGCACAACGCACTATCAGCCTGAGAAACGAGGGGAAAAAAAATATCAGACCACTAAAAAAAATTTAAAAGGATGAGATTAGGGCTAGATGAATGACATCCCAAATCAGGTTAGGAAAGCTAAAGTGCTGAGAGAATTAAATCTGGCCAAGGACGTCAAGGGCAACAACAAATGCTTCTATAGGTACTTTTGTGACAACAGGGAAGACTTGGGAAAATGCTGGCCCTCTCCTGAAGGAAATGGGAAACCTAGTTACTTGGGATATGGAGAACATTAAGACAGTCAGTGTCTTTTTTGCCTCAGTTTTCAGTCAGAGGTGCTCCACCCACACCGCCCGAGCCACAGGCAGGGACTGGGGGAATCCCACCCGCTATGGGATACGATAGGGTCAAGACCATCTAAGGAACCTCAAGGTGTTCAAGGCCAGGTTGGATGTTGGTTAAGCAACCTGGCCTAGTGGAAGGTGCTCTGCCCATGGCAGGGGGCTTGGAACTATGTGACCTTTCAGGTTCCTTCCAACCCAAACCATTCTATGGTTCAATAAAACACACAGAACGTTTACCTGCAGAACAAACTGAGTGCTGTCTAACCACTAGCCAGCTGCATGTTAGTTTCTTGAAAACATAGAATAAGATAATAAAAAAGGAAGCATATGAAAGGCTGGGGAAGGGGTGGATATGTGAACATCTTGTCCACATTATCCCTCATCATTACAGTTCACTCCATCATAGAGAGCTCCACATTCTTCCTGAGCCTGTCTTCTTTACAGGTCTAGATTCATTTTGGAGCTAAGGCTTTTCAAATAGCTGATCTACTTATTTATCTATTTAACACTTCTTGAATACATTGTTGTGACTTTTTAACTGAGTATTTCTGACTTTTACAAGATGACTAAGGAATATAGCATGGACTGCCTAAAAACACTCAAACAAAAATAGAATCTTTTCTTTGTTTTGCTTTTAGTTTGTTGAAAAGAGCACTGTTTTCATGAGGCAGTTTATGGAAAGGAAAGAAAAAAGGGGAAATTACTCAGGGGAGTAATTTCTGTTTTGCATAGTGACTCATCACATCATAGTTACCCTATCATCTCCAAGGGCAACACTAGGCCAGAGCTACTCTGAAAGATCTCCTTAGGGAAACACACACTTCTCAAAGCCACCTCAGGACTCTTGTTCCAGAACTTCACAGAACAGGAAAAAAGCTTTGAGAGTAATAAAAATAAAATGGGTTTCAGATAGGGAAGAAACCTGAGAAGCCAATGACAGTTTTACATGAAGGAAACCTTTTTTATCTCACCTCAATAATGAAAGACATGAAGAATATTTACAAAGCCCTTTGCAGGCTCTAGACAGTGATAGAGAAAGGCAAAACAGAACTCACAGCTGGATATGGCACATCTGAAGAAAGAAGAATCAGAAGGAAATGAAGGGGCAAGAAAGGCAATTACTTGTCTCCATGAAAATGGTACACAAAGACGGGCCAAAGTTCAAAATCTGTTTGCTTACTCTTGGACACCCAGTTCCAGAGAAGTGTAAAAATTACATGGGGAGATATGATGACAGACTTAATGGTCTTTAACACACTGCAATTTACATTATTTACTAGCATTTGGGTGAGTTTTGCTGCCCCTGCTTTGGAAAATCTTGGCTGTTTATAGGAAAGGAATTTAAGCTTACCAAAACTTCACTGCAGTTACCACTGAGGGTGAGCAACACCTGCCAGGCAGTTCTGAACCACTAAGATAAAACATTGAAAAGGCAGAAACTCAGCAAGGAGCTTTCAACAGCAAACCCAAACGTTGTCTCTCATCACAGCATATTACCCTGCACAGAGGTAAAACCTCCATTCCCTCTATCAGTTTTCATGAAGTTGAAGGTGCCTTACAGGAGCCTACAGCAGCAGCCTCATCTCTCCTTTGGGAGCCTAACTACCACAAAATGGACTGGTGAAGTATTCTGTCCTGTGCCTAAGCTTTTAAATTAAGTGACTTGAAGCAACTGGATCTAAAGGTATCTACTTTAGATACTGCATCTCTTCCTTCCTGAAGGAGAGAGCTCTTTCTTCAGGTTAAATCAGCTGCAGGCCATGGTATAGGAAGTTATTGTCAGCTCACCTCTCATCAACATGAACATCTTCATGAAGGGATGGAATAATCAGAAGTGTCTTGGGCATGAAAGAGCTGGTCAGTGAGAAGCAGGTCTGGATCTTTTGGAGAGAGCAGCTGTATCAGTTGGACTCCCCTCTACAGTTCTGGGTTGGCCAAAGAAGAATTCAGCTGCCCCAGCACACAATGAGATACGGTGACAGCACAAGCAGCCAGCAGAAAGCTCAGCTCTAAGTAGTAAATCAGAAAAGAGGCTTCCAAAAGGCAAGAGAGGACGAGGGAGACAATGATTTCATACGATGTCAAGCCAAAAGCACAATTTTTTATGCAGCAAGACACTGTTTCAGAGCTTCTCTGTCACAGACAGAGTATCCAAAGGCAGTACAGCAGATCTGAAGAAAGGTAAGGAGCAGGCAGCAACATCTGGCAACTCAATACTGCAATGAGGAACTCATTGTTCCAGAGCCTCCTGAGTAAGAGATCACTTAACAGCAGAGGTGCACAACATGGCCATCAGTGAGGATGCAATGCTTCATGCAGTGCCCTCACACCTCTCACCTGTGCTTGAAAAAAGTATTTGGAAAAGACGAAGGATAAAGCCAAGGATGTGGATATAGTTATTGTAAGTTAATTAACCAGAAAAAGTTTAACACAAAAATATTCTATGAAAGCCTGCCTGTGCAGACAAGCTATAAATCAACTCTGAAGCACAAAGTGCTTTAAAAATGCCCTTTACAAGATGCTCTGCCCTGTAAACAACCTCCCCCATGTCAGGTACCACAGCCTGGAGCAGGGGCTGAAGACCAGGAACAAAATACTGGACAGCGAACACCCTCTCTTTGCAAATAAACAAGACAAAGGAAAGAAAATCAGAGGGAGGGGAAAAAAAACGACTCCAACATGAAGTACAAACACTTACTGGGCAGGCTATGGAGAAGTTTCACAGGCAGCAGAAGGGTGCTATAGGCAGTGTATCTGCCAAATCACCACCAGTCACTGCAAACAGCAGAGCTCAGCACACCTGGGAGATTGGATGGACACGGGAGGTAAATACAGACTGACACCCCCAAAGCTGTCAGTGCTGCCAAGTAAGGGACAACTGTGTGCTGTTATCTTTCTGTTCTCTTTAGCATGTTTAGCATGAAAAGCTCTATAATGCCTGGTGTGACCTGTTGTCCCTCTGTTGCCAGAAACCAAGCAAGTGGTCTGAGAAGGGACTAATTACAGATCCCACAAGAAGCTACCCAGGCTCTGAAGTTCACCAGAGCTGCAGCCAAGAGTTGCAGGCTGGGATAGAAAAAAATAAAACACAGGGCTGGAAATGAAGGATGCATCCATTTTCACAGTCCCATCTGACTTTATGGGAAGGAGCGACTGCTCTGCACCACGATGTCTCCAGAATACTATTGTTATGTTTACCCTAATATATTATTTATTACAGAATTTACAGCTCTCTGTTTTCCCCAACTGACAACCAGCCAACTACTAATTTGCAAGCTAAAATGCTGCGAGGTCTGCAGATCCCAGGGCATTTGCAAGCCGTAAGGATTCTGAAATGCTTGGGAAAAGCCTGGCAATGCTGCCAGTCCTCACTAAGGTCCAAAGAGTTTAAGCCACAGCCACCTAAACTAAGGAACTACCTGATAAAAAATGACTAGAGAAGGATGTCTGCACATGCACAATGTTCAAATATTTATAGGAAACTTTTTAGCAGCAACAAATGAGAGCATCCCTGTACTATCAGCTCTGGGTTTGAAATGGTAATTGCTGGATACCTGAGGCTACTTGGCATGTTTTACTCAAAGTTTCTTGCAATCACATTCAGCTCTCTGAAAAGAGGCTGGGAACTATGAACATCTCTTTATCAAAGATTTACACACACAGTAACCCTGGGGTCACTCTCTGCAAGAGTTGAAGTCCTCCAAACCCGAATGCTGGCCTGTGCCTCAAAGGGTTAAGAAGTGGAGAGGGAAGAGGGGAATAATATTCACTCAGTACCCCCCTGTTCCATTACATCGACAAATTAACTCCTCCTATGACATCACATAACTTTTGAGAAAACATTTGTGGTTTAGAACTGGCTGTTGAGTTTGTATTCCTGCCTGGATAATCACTTCTTTAAAAGGAAGTATACATCAATAATATTCATGGGGAGCTTCATAAGAGCTTGGCAAACAGTTCTGACAAAACAAAAACCTCAAACAGAGGGATTACTCATAAAATGCTACATCAACAACTCTTTTGACAGACATCTGGATTATGCTGCTCTTTAAAGGGAAAAAACAAAGATGTCACTTCGAAGTTTAAATGGAAACAGTGAAATATGCCATTAAAAATACCACATCATAAACAAAGCTATTTTTGCAAACTCAAACGCAATGAGCAATTATGACAAAGTTTGCCAAGATAATTTACAGACACATTTTTATTTAAAAAATGCTTTCAAAACACTAGATGTACAGATATTACAGGTTAGTAACGAGTTTATGGACCTAGAGGATCAGATAGCCAGCATTAATAGTCTATCAAGTCCCCTCTTTTTCTTTAAATGGCCTTTAGTTGATGCTGTAAATGAAGTTAAAGCATACACACTAAACCAACTGAACAAAGTTCCAGAAAGAAATGCAGAGAGACACTTTAGGAGCCCATCCTCAGAGAATGTAATTCACTTTCCATCCCCTAAACCATGTTAAACATAGGATTGCTTTATCCAGATGACATTAAGTTCTGTGGTATGCTGTAGTTAAGACTCAAAATGAGATCACTATGAGGATGCCAGTAAAAACTTCTAACTCATTCCAAGTTTATTTATTTTTAAATTCCCATTAAAAGCTCAAGGAAAGCCGCTGGTATGTCTGGGCTTCAAAAAAAAGATATGTAAAATATTGCCATGCAAAAATAAAGCACTGAAAAGACTGTTTACTCAAAAATTACAGAGCTCTAATAGATCATGTATGTTCAGTTAAAAATTCTTAATCCTGATAGTGAGGGTTCTTTGAAGACAAATACATACAGTCTAGTGAAAAGGGTAGATCGCCTTAGAGTCAACTTCACAATTCATTGAAGTCCATTGGGTTTGCTGGAGATTGGATGAAGGCCACAGAATCACAGAATGGTTTTGGTAGAAGGGACCTTAAAAATCATCTCACCCCATCCCCCTTGCCATGGGCAGGGACACCTTCCACCAGACCAAGTTGC
>VZRO01005465.1:86502-145320 GCA_013397915.1 Daphoenositta chrysoptera
TGTATTTGTGCTTGGGATTGCTCTGATCCAGGTGCAGGACCTTGCACTTGGCCTTGCTGAACTTCATGAGGTTCCCACAGTCCCACCTCTCACGCCTGTCCAGGTCCCTCAGAATGGCATCCCTTCCCTCCAGCGTGTCACCTGCACCTCACAGCTCAGTGTCACCAGCAAACCTGCTGAGGGTGCCTCAGTCCCACTGTCCATGTCACTGACAAAGATGTTAAACAGCACGGTCCCAAAACCGACCCCTGAGGAATGCAGCTCATCAGTGCTCTCCATTTGGACACTGACCCATTGACCCCAACTCCGCGTGCAACCAACCAGCCAATTTTTTATCCATCAAGTGGTCCAGCCATCAAATTCATGCCTCCACAGTTTAGAGACAAAAATGTCACATGGAACAGCATCAAATGCTTTGGACAAGTCCAGGTAGATTACATCAGTTGTGCTTCCCTTATCTACCAATGCTCTTAACCCCATCACAGAAGGTCACCAGATTTGTCAGGCATGCCTTGCGCTCAGTGAAGTCACGCTGGCTGTCACCAGTCATCTTGTGATTTTCCATGTGCCTTAGCATAGTTTCCAGGAGAATCTGCTCCATGACCTTGCCAGGCACTGAGATAAGACTGACTGGTTTATAGCTCCCCCATGTCTTCCTTTTCTCATATGGGAGGTATATTTCTTTTTTTTTCAGTCAGTGGGAACTTCACGAGACTGACACAACTTATCAAACATGATGGATAGTGGTTTAGTGACATCATCCACCAGTTCCCTAAAATCCCATGGATATATTTCATCAGGTCCCATGGACTTGTGCCCCTGCAGCTTCCATAATGTTCTCAAACTCGTTATCTCCAACAGGTAGGTCTTAATTTTACCAATCACTGCCTTTGTCTTCTGCAACCCAGGCAGTGTGGCTGGAACAGCTACCAGTGAAGACCAAGGAAGAAAAATCACCTGTCCCTGACCTCCCTTTAATTCTGTCCCATAAGCTCCCAATCACCTTCTCATTGCTCCCCAGGCAGAGCTCCCTGCCCTCCAGCTGGCCATTTACACTTTGTCCTCATCCCCACTTCCTGCACTTCCTAAAGAGCCTGCATCCTTCTATTCCAACACTCCAGCCACAGAACCACCCTGGCACATCTCCACAATGCCAGCAAGACCACAGCCCTGCAGGCATGCACATCTCTAACTCCTCTTGTTTATTCCCCATGCCACATCTGCACAGTGCCAGTAAGATGGGCCCCTGAGGAAGCTGGCTTGGCTTCAGGTGCTCTCCTGCAGACCTGAAATCCCCTCTCCAGGCTCTGGGCATCTCTTGAAGGCACTGCCATCAAACTGATAGGAGGGGGATGGACTGAGGCTCCCCTCCACTGGCAACTTTAGTTTAAAGCCCTCTGAATTTCTAGTTTAAAGGCAGCAGGCAAGTAAGCACATTTGTTGAAGCATCTTTTATTTCTTTATTGAAGCAAAGACCAGCAAAGACACCTTCTTCTGAAATAGTTTGAAGGCATTGAGATTAAAAGACTGAAAGTTTTAGGACAGCTTGGCTAACATATTTTCCCAACGTCAGTGCTTCACTGAAGCAGCTGGAGAGACTCACAGTCAAAGCACTGAAACATTTGAGACTGAGAAGACCTCAACTTCTTTGACACCATGAACTGACTTTCTGCAGTTCAATGTCTTTTCCAGATATTTGTCAAAAGTCAATAGAAGCAGAACAAAGCCTGCTGGTTTGCCATTTCCTGATGGTTTTTAATACAAAGTCTTACTCTTCTAGTAAGACTCTCAGAGACTGCAGGGGAGTCAGGTAACGTAACCAGCTGCAGGTGATGCAAGGGCAGCCAGATCCTGCCTTTTGTAGTGTGGGAGAAATGCTATTAGGCAGCTGCAGAGCAACAGGATAGGATCAGGCTGCTGCAAAAAAAGTCAGGATGGTGGCAAAGTAAGTACTTGGCTCTTCAGAGTCTTTGTGTCCCTCCTCGTCTGAAGTGAAGCCCTGCACAATGCCAAGAAACCAAGCAGGAACTGCACTTGGTTCATGATGTACCAGAGACATGAGGGATGATGACAGCTCATTCTGTTGGGTCTGATGCTACAAAAAGGAAAGGGAGAGCAAAGCACCACAGCTTGGAAACAACAGCCTGTGCTCAAAAGGGCAAAAGCAACTGTTTCTCTTACGATCTGAATTAAGGTACAAAGTACTCTGAAGGGTGAAAGTGCAACCAAGGTGGTAACGCTGCTACAGTGTAGTATGACCAGCAACATGCTGCATCCCAAAAAGATTTTCAAAACTGTGAGTGTCTACCTAGAGGATTTACCCTTTGGATACAGAGGGATTGGCAGATGTCATCTCTGATTCCCCAGACACAGGCTCTATTTTTGTAATGAGTCTGAGAGCTTGACCAGAACAGGGAAAACCATATCCTCTTCACAAGGACCAATATACTTTTTACAGACTGTAATCATAGCAGTCCTTTTTTGACCTCAGTCTGATTCTCTTACGTATTATAAGGCACAGAACGTAATTCGTTGCCTTTTTCAGGAAGAAAAAACCCCAAACTGTCATAGTTACCAAATTTCTAGTGATGCCTTCTGGGTGCTGGCAAAAGATTTTAGTGATTAATTATTCTGGCTGTCAAAGCCTATTTGGTTTGGGTTTTTTTTTTTCATTATTTATTTTGAATTTTCTTGGCTTTCATTTCTAGACAACGAATCTTGCTATATTTTTGTTCAACAGACTGAAGACTCTTCCTTTCTTAAACTTTACCAAATAGAAAAGCTAATAAATTCTTTCTTTCTCTTGGATTAGGGTAACGAATGTCTGCAAGAAATCCCAGTGGCTGAAAGGCATGTTTTTCCACCCTTAGCCACCACGATCACTCTCCTACCCTACACCTACTCTACTCACTATCTGATGCACCTCCCAGAGGTGCAGACAGACCTGAACACAACATTCTGTGAGTGCCTGCAGTATGGTCAGACCCAGATTTAGCACAGTCTCCCTGAAGTTCTCCTATGGATCTACACAGATATTGTTGACACAGGCAACAAGAGCTGTGTCCTACAAGCTCATGTTCCCCTACTGTCAGCTCGGGGTGGAGAAATGGCCCTCTCTCCTCTCCACTGACTTCAGAGGGAGTCCAGGACAACTGGCTTAGGAAAGGGTGCCAAAACCGTAAATGGCTGAAGTTGGGCAAGCTCAGTTCCCATCCCTCACACCTGCCAAATCAAATTATATCTATGTTTCTATATTGTTCTTGTTTCTTAATCAAAATGGTGTCACCAAGTCAAATGCCTTGTAGAAGCCATAAATATCAAACTTGCAATCACATTAAAAACACTTAATAAGTATCAGCTTAGCTTGACAGAATCCATTTTCTATAAGCTCATGCTGACTGGCATTAATTATAATTCTCTTACTCAACCCTTTACCAGCTGTCCCATTTATTACACCCCAACTCACGATTAAAATGACAAGACTCAAACTCTCACACTTTTGAGACACAGATCTTGGCCACTTTTCCAAAGGAATGATCCAAACTTCCAAAGCTGACTGCCAGTAGCACACCAGAGTAATGGAGCCCTAAATCCTCTCTCTCCACCTCCCAATTGCAACACTAAAAAAAAACCTGCGGCTTAATTTGTCATTCCCAAAGAAACAGTAGAACAAACAGATCAGTTACAAAAGATCCCCTTCAGAGTAAAGAGAAGAAAGCAAGCAAAAACAGAAGAGGAAGTGTGGGAGGTGCGCAGGTTACAGTCAATCAAACTTTGGATTCCAGGAGAATAATTAGAAAAAGAAGCAATTCCTTCACAGCGAGAATTTGTTCTCCAGATGCAAATTGTTGAATTTAGCACATATGACCATCACAGAATTCATTCAATTGCGTGAGGAGATCATGCTGTTAAAATTGAGCCGCTAGATTTAATTTAAGAATTAGGTTATATAAAAACATAGGGTTTAGGCTTTTTACATATGGTGCCAAGAAACTTCCAGCAGTGGGTAGCCCAGGCACTAACCTTCCCTAAGGAAGAGTCAGCACAGCTTGCAGTCATCCAGATGCCTACATACAAGATAAGTGGAGAAAAATCATTTTCCTAGAGGATTTAAATTATCCTGGCCATCACATATTTTCAGTTGCACGCTTGGTGGGTGATACATCAGTGCTACCTCCAGCACCTCCCAACTAGCAAGCTTCCTCAATAAGCTTGGAGGACAGTCTCCACACAACTACTTTGAATTGAGGCATTACAGCCAGTCATTTTACACCATTAAATTACTGCCATCTTCCTCATGCTTTGCCATATCTGTGGAGACAAAGTGTAGTGCTTCCCCCGACGCTCCTGTTTACAGCTCTGACTAAAACACGTGCAAGTTCAGCAGCTACACAGATAGCAGAGAGCTTCCCTGTGTCTCAGAAAGGCAGCACTGGCACAGGCAGGAAGGTACTCATTTTTACAAGTCAGATAGCACCCATGGAGAAGACTACTGTTATTTGTCTTACAGCCTCAGGCAGTGTCCTGCAGCCTGTCATCAAAGGCTTTGAATCAGCCTACCACACTCCCATTTATTGACACAGAGAATATGCTGATGACAGAGAGTATGTTACAGTGATCATGCTCCAGCACCAGGGATGCTGCTGTTTACATCCTCATTTTTTAACTCACGGCCCAACAGCAATGTCAGGATTAGTACAAAAGCCTTCTCTCCCCAGCTCCAGCTTCTCAGGTGGAAGTTCTCCATCTCATCTATCACCTTCATCCAAATGCTCCTCAATCAGTGTCCTCTCTTATGGTCCACATTTGTCATATGTATAACTCAGAGACTCTCAAAACACTCCCTGCCTTCACATGACTAGTCCAGACAATTCTCTGGTCCTGGCCCACTTCCACAAATGCCATGCTGGAGGTACACATTGTTGAGGAGAAAGTCTATCAAAACTGTTTCGCTGAGCTGCATGGCTTGTGCAATAACTAGGATTCAGAGAGGTGCAAAATAACGAATTTTCTAACAGTCCACAGATGTTGTCTATGCTCCAAAGAATTTCAGATACGTTGGTCTCTCATGACCCATCAAACAGGGAAATCCAGTTACCACTATAAGAGATAATGCTTCTTGTCTCATGTTTAACCAATTCTTCCCTCCTTCACATCAAATCCCATTGTGTGTGTCAATCCATCAGTTACTAACTCCCAACTAGATTACTGCAACTCTTATGGAAACATGGGCATGACCTCACACCTAATGGAAAGAAGTCAATTTATCTCTGATATCTCAAGCACAGAAGTTACAGTTTGACACCAGGCCCGCAACTGAGATGCAGTATGAGCAAGCACACATCACCAGAGAAAACCACTATTGTTCCAAATTCCAGAAGTATGACTGAAAAAATGGCCATTTTAATCAGAATGTCAGGGACAGTGCAGGATCTTAATCTACAGCTCAGTTTATACGGATCTGTGTTCATATGACTCACCCATTTCTTTGGACTCGTTCTCCTAAACTGCAATAGACAGCCCCAGAATTAATCTTTGTGATTGCAAGGCTAAGTTCTTACCATGAGAACAGTGTGGCCATGGGTTATTAATGAGAGTCCTGATCAAGTGCATATTCAGTCCAAATCATTTGCTAAAAAGTTATCCTCCTATAGGCTATATAAATACATAATACATCCACATTAACCTGGGTGACACTGGAGCAGCCTTTCCAGCAGACTTTTCCAAAGCAGACTCTTATACCTCATTTGAGTGAGTGAGCACACATTTTAAATAATGACGAGAGACTCCAATTTTCACATTTTCATGGATGCAGTGTCAAATCTATTTGTAATAGGATCATCTATTATCTGTCAGTACTGAGCAAACTAGGTGAGAAAATAATGGTTAGTAGCATATTATCTGGAATCCTGATGAAAATTAGCAGGAGGTAACTGAAGTTGTTGAAAACAAAAGTGTTACTTGTTGATTGCTTAATGCAGCCTGACTTGACTTAAGCTGTTTCTAACAGAAGATCAGAAGACATTGGGGTTTTTTTTTTTGTTCAGCAGAAGTTAATTTTCTCCACCCATTCAATTTTAAACATGGAATATCTCATCCACTGAAGCACTCTTGTTCTTCACACAGTAGACCTGTTTCAAGCAAAACTTAGACCAGTTCCAGAGAGGAAATGCTGTTACAACTCATTAGAGAAGTGCTGAAGCTGCAAGTTTCACCCATTTCATTCAGGCCCTTTATGGCCTCCATGTGGACAGATACACTTCTCTTATCCAGACTGCCCACAGGTTACAGAAAGAGCTGGAAGGCTGGAATATCTCCTTGTTCATTTTCTCATCTGCAGCCTACAAAACCAACGTGAACACAACCCAGTTAGACTTACTGCCCCAAGGTTTTCCTTTTTGGAGAGGGAAAAAAACCCAAAAAACCAAATTACAGACCACTATAGCCCTCAATGCAGCATCAAACTCTCTGAAACCAGACAAAAGAAATATTTGGTGGTGAGGACACCCATACCTCTCTTGGTCTCCTCTCCCTTCTTCACATCCATTAACTGTTTTCAGGTGTGAGTTTCAAATAATTTCTGTGGCAAGAGGAACCACCATTAACCACTGTCACCTCCTAGCACAGCTCAGGTCTCCAGTTGCTGTCAGGGGTGCTGCTAAAAGCAGCACTGGAAAAGCTGCTGGGAGCCAACACTGAGGAATTGGGATTTGCTCCCTAGATCCACTCAAAGCTTGTGCTGCCCAATGGAAAGAGGGTGAGGAATCCACACTGAGGGGGAGGACGGGTTTCCTGCTGAAGTTACACATTAGGAAAGTGGAAACAGTACCTGAATACACCCACATGGTCTTTTATTTGGTTTGCTCACAACATAGTCAAGAGTGGGGGGGGGAAAAAAAAAAAAAAAAAAAAAAAAAAAAAAAAAACCAAAAAAACCCCACCACCAAATAAAAACACCACTGGATAGCAAATGGAAACATTCTGCTTTGCAGCAGATATAAAATTTTAATGGAATTTATTTTGTCAGGCCCACTAAAACAATCCTTTGAGTTATGCAAAAAATACTTTTATTTTTAGTGGCTATAAATTAAACAGTCCACTAAATGGAAGTACTGTTACAAGACAGTAAAATGATTTTTTTCCCTTAAGAAAGCATAATGAAATTCATACTAAGTTGTATTAAAACAAATATTTCTCAGTTACATGAGATTAAAATGTAATAATTTCCAATTTAATTTAAAAAACAAAGTATTAAAACTTTGGTTTAATATAAGGGTTTAAACAGACTAAGGTTTAAAGAAAATTTTATTGGATTTGTTAGATGATCTTTAAAGTCCCTACCAATCCAAACCATTTTATTATTCTATACCAATGAATTCGTTTCAGATTATGAGCAAAAAGATAACAAATTGAAATTATAAAAAAGTATCCACAGAAGATCTCCTTGCCATCTAAGGTCAACTCAAGCATGTTTGTGTATTAAAATGTAAACCTCAAGTATATAGTTATATTATTACTTTTATAACTGCTAATATACTTGTCTTTCCCTTCAGTAATCTTTCTCAAGAAGTCTGCTTTTTTCAGCCTTGGCTGTCAGAAGCACATTTTTATTTTGTTTGTTTCAACACAGCCAGCTGTTACTCAGAAAGTATTTTCTTTACTGGGACCAATTCACTGAACCTAAGAACAAGGAAAGTGAATTTCTCAGTCACAGACTGAAAAAAGGAAACCAAGTGGGTGAGAAAGGTATTATAGCCTACTATCAAAGCCTTACTGGGATGAATCCCTTTAATAATCAGTTCAGGTCCCTAGAACAACACGCAAGCATTTTTCTAAAAATCTCACTACAGCATCTCAGTGCACAAGACACCAGAAGTTTACATAAATGTAGTTCTCTGGAATCAATAAAACTTAACTCTAAAGCCTAGACACACACATGCTATGGGGCAGGTTTTGACCCAAGGAGGACACTGGTATCCAATACACAATTTCGGCAAGTTTATGAGTTTAAATCCATGGTGATTACAGTTCTCATCCCTCTGGAATATTCCAGAAGCAGGGACGAGACCCCAGCCTGTGGTCTGGTGCCATAACCATCAGGTCCTGAGAGTCATAATTACCTTGAACCTTGTTCTGCATCTCTCCCATCTCTACTTAAAATAAAGATTTTCACTGATTGTAGCTGTACCAAAAAAAAAAAAAAAAAAATATGGCTTGCCATAGATTAATCTGTTAAAAATTTAATAAAGGTACATTATTTGTTACTTTGAGAATATAAAGCTTTAAAACCTAATAGTGTGCAGAGATAAAAGCATATTATTACAATTAGCAAAGAGTGGTATAAATTTAAGTTTGTAGTTGCAACTCATAACATTTCAATTATTACTAACTGGAGTATATTATGAAAATAAGTTATATGCAATACAGAACAAAAAGAAATCTATTACATCTTTGAGTATTTCTTTGTTTAAACCCTAAATAATTCAAATCCTAAAGACTGCAGTCATTTTGATTTAGAGCATTTCACCGTGACATACATTTGGTGCAAAAAACAGAGACGTAGTAAATCATCTCTAAAATAACTGGGTATATCAAGACAGAGAGAGAAAGGAACTATGCTCGAGATGAAAAACACTTCAAGAAACTATCAAGGCAAAGAAGAAAAAGCTGGACAGGATGTCAATAAGAAGCAGCTTCATGCCAAGAAGTACAGGAGCACCTTAATCAGTGAAGGAAGAGCAGGAAGGAAGGATGATTCTGGATCTAAGACAGTGGAGCACATGCAGCCTGTGTCAAATTCTTGGGGTCCATCACCCTCTTAATCACCCACCAGAGAGGAACAAAATGTGCTTTCACTGAGTGCACACCACAACTGACAGGTGACTGGAGGTCTGCAGCTTTATTTTGAATGTTTACCTGAACGCTTAATGGGTCGGAAAAAAAGCCATTTGTGGAGTTCTGCATTATTCAGTAATTTTTCTAATTATAAAGTGATTTCAAGCATTGCTATTGTTGCAACCAGTCCTTTCCTATTAGGGCCCATTGTTTAAGAAGCTGTGTGTGAGCACCAAGAACCCCCACACGCCAAAGTGAGCATCTCCTACGTGTCACTTGCACCCAACCATCACTCCTCCAGCAGGTAATGCACGCATTATCTACGCTGACCTCTCCTTAATTTATAGCACCTCCATGTCATAAAACAATTATCCGCATTTGACACGAGCAGCGCTTGCTAGCTGGAAAAGCAATTAAAATTTAGGAGCTGTCTCCTGCAACAAAGAGGCATTGAGGGAAGTAGGGCTCCAGAAAAGTTGCAGCACGCCAGCCATCAGTCTGATTCTGCCTCCATCAATCACACGAGGCCTCGCCGAACAGCGAAGCGCCGGCAAGCAAACAGCAAATGTTTACGAGGTGCAGCTGGTGGTACTTACGTTAACAGCAAAAGCAGCATCAGTTAAATTAACATTCTTCATTCTTTCATTGCTCATTATGGTTTGACAGACATACCCGCAGTCCACATAAATGACTTAGAGCAAGAGAGCTGTCTAGCATCCTGCCATGAAACAAGACCACCTAATGGGAGCAGCCACTGTAATTAAAACTCTGAAAACCAAGATTTATACCAGTTTAAGGATGCAGTGGTGGGTATTATGACCTACTTTAAATTTATTACAGGCATCGTGAAAGCCTGAGCCATTACTCAAGTGAAAAGTTAAGAGCCTACCATTTATGATATTTGTCCGATAAAAGGGACTCGAGTGGTCTTTTGATCTAAGAATCATTTCTGTTGTTTCAGGTCTGCAGATGCAAGGGGAGAGGAAAAGATATTACTGAAGTATTAACTAATCAGCTTCCCCAGGAGAATGCTCTCCCTAAGTCTTATTCGTTCAAGTCCACAAGATTTTCTTTGATGGAGAATTGCAGCAACTGGTTCTGCTTAAAAATTTACAGCCACATTTAATCTCTTGGATCAAGAAAAGTTAATTTCATCAACTTAAGGCTGTATTTCATGGAACTGTGTCAGAAATTAATACCATACAAGAAAAAGGGAATGAAAACCCATCAGTGTTTTTTAAAAGCACCTCTGAAGCACCAGAATGGGATTTGACCAAGCAACAGAATCAGCTCAGATGACTGAAGTCAAGACTGTTAAGGAAGAATTACCATAAATATCAGGAGAAGCATGTTTTAAAAAAAATCAAAACCACATTGATCTGTAGTTATACACCACCTTTAAAACAGTGTGGGAATGAGACTTAATACTCTTAGCTGTTAAAACAGATTAGATCACAAAAGATGATTCAGTGTTTGCAGAAAGTGAGAAGCAGTGAGGAACTTGCCTTGTGGCAATGCAGTGCTCCACTCCCTGCCAGACACCATGAGAGGCACACCAGGGCAGGGCTTGCACAAAATGGGATACTGGGTGGCCAGGAGACTAGCATAAGCCCAGGAAATACTATGGAGAAGAATAAATCATGAAATCTGGCCCTCTGAAGGTAGGTAAAACCCTCACTTCTGTTTCCCAGGAGTGATCTCCCTACTGGAATTTGCTCTGTTTCATCTCCCTTTCCCTCTGCCGAGAGCAACAAAAAGTGGAGCTTTTTTGCCTTTTCCCCTTAAGCAGTTAGAAAGCATCATTCCCCTTCCCTTCAATGGCTCAGTGGTTAAAGCACTTGCCTTAAACACAGACATCTGTGCTTCAAACCTCTCTGCTGCCTGAGACCTGAAATCCCACCCGAAATCTGAAATCAGCCCCAGGAGGCAGCTACAACCACCAGGCTATCAAAGCATGGTATGGGATGTGAGCATGCATGTAGAACTCTTCCCACTTCTCCCAGCAGGGAGGAAAGCAAACCTGCTCCCCACCACAGCACTCCCACATGGGGCAGGAACAGCTCTGCCATCTCATATGGCACACCTGTATGTCCATACACACACTTGTCAGCTCCAGGCATCAAAAACAACCCCAAAACAGAACATCAAAAAGGCTCTTCACCTTAATAAATGTATCACACCAGTAAGATGCATTTAGCAGGTCAGTGCCAATTCTCTGGTACGCTGTAGCTCCCATTCCAGTTGCCCAAACTCCCCTCCAGGATGCATTTCTGTCCAGCCTGTTTCCACAGATATGCCCACACCTGGGCATGATTTAGGGAAAGCCCTCATCCAAGAGCATGTGAACATCACCCAAATGCACAAGTACACTTGAGCCTGTGCCCTGGCCCTGTTTAGTTTACTAATATAGATGTAGCTACACAGAATCAAGCTAAAATTAAAATGACAGCATTTAAAGCAACCTCAGGAATACAGAGCCTAAAGAGGGCTGTAACAGCAAGCACCTGGATGGCCTAAGACACAAGTGAGGGCTTCAGCCCATGCTGCTCTGTCTACTTACAATCCTTAAGGTTGGAAAAGACCTCTAAGACTGTGGAGTCCAACCATTAACCCAGCACTGCCAGGTCCACCACTAAACCATGTCCCTAAGCACCACATCTACAAATCTTAGTTTAACACTTCCACGAATGGTGATTCCACCACTTCCCTGGGCAGCCCGTTCCAATGCCTGCCCACCCTTTCAGTGAAGAAACTTTTCCTAGTAATCAATCTAAACATCCCCTGGTAAAGTTTCAGGCCATTTCCTCTTGTCCTGTTGCTTGTTAACTGGGAGAAGACAAACCCCAACCTGGCTGCACCCTCCTGTCAGGGAGTTGTAGAGAGCAGTAAAGTCCCCCCTGAGCCTCCTCTTCTCCAGGCTAAGCACCCCCAGCTCCTCCTCATAAAACTTGTGCTCTAATTTAATGAGGCCAGTACTGGGTGAGGAACAAAACCCCTCAAACCCCACAACTGTTGTGACAGCTGTTCTATTTCCTGTGAAATATTCCCACTTCTTGCAAGACATACTAGGCAGGGAAGGCAGTTAATTACAAAGGGCCTTTCTGTGTTTGAGAGCTCTTCTGCAAGGACCCCTTTGCTCTGTCTCCTGGCCCAGCTGCTTCTCACCCACAAGACTGGTTTACAACAACCACCTTCCTTACACAAGAGGCCTGAGCAAAAGCCCCCTCGGGAACTTGTTAGCACCAATCTTCTTTTCTTCCTTGGTATCTCCAAACTGCTGGGCAAAGGCCCCGGTTGCCCCAAGGGAGCACACACAGCATCTCCCCAGCAGCTAGGGTGACAGTCTCTTATGCCTAAATGGAATTCCCAGCTAACCTCCACATAAAATATATGCAACTTAATTCACCAAGAAAAGCTTTCTTTTTTTTATTTCCCCCAGGAAGTTTAGCAAGCGCTAGGTTGTTTCTTGTAATATTTGCCTGAGGGCTGCAGAGAACGGATCCAGAGTGACTTGCTCCCACTCATTTCACTGAAATCCCATCATCAGGGGCTTTGCTGCATGGGAGTATAGTTTAGCTTTACCACAATGAAATGACACGAATATCCACAGATGAATGCCATTTGGGACAAACATGGGGAGAATGGCTGGAAAATACAGAAGTTTGTGTTAGTTTTGCAATATAGCTCATCCATAATTTAATATAGGTAATTCTGTTAGAAGAATGTTGCCTGTCACAGAAAGATATGAAGAAACAGTGCTCTCCATCTGTTTTATTACATTGTTGTGGTTTGCTTTTTTTCCCCAAGAGATAGTTAAGAAGAAGTTAACCCGAACAACTGACATAGTACAACTCCTCTTGTATATTCCTCAGCCAGAACAGATATACTCTGCTTCCTAAAAACATGTTTACTCAGTGCTGGAACATGGAAATGCTACGTATTGTCAATCAGAAGACTAAGCACAGACTTAGATACATAAACTCTGGAGATTTAAGTTTTCTCCAGATGACATGTTCAAATTTCAGGGGTCATGTCCTAGAAAGCCATCCCATTTTTTTTCCCTCTCCACATCAGTTTGCAATATTAGAGTTTCCCCAAATTCTGCCTTGTTGGCATCTTAGAAGCTCATGGAGATACTACCAAGAATCCTATATAAAATCAATATGGTTCTATTAGTAAAATTAATAATCCAAACTGAGTGGTGGGGTGGGTGGTGGGGAACAAGCAGAACACAGGCCAAATTGTTAAATCACTTCATTGTTTCTAGCATCATAGGACCCAATCCAAAGTTCCCAAACATAAAACACCCTTTTCACTGATTTTAAGGAATGTTTGATTCAGCTTTAAAAGCCCTTTTTTGTCTGCAGAAGAGCTGCTAGGAAGGACCTCAATAACTGCTTCATGGACATTTGAAGTTGATTTAATAATCCAAGTTCTAATCAGCTAATCTAACCAGCTGTTAACTGGTTACAGCTAAAAATATCCTCCAGCAAGCAAGCTTTATTTCTCACCAAAAATCCTCACAGCTACAGTGGCACCTCATCTGTCTTCCATTTGTGACAACTGCACATCATCACTGTGTAAAAGACAGAAGATACCTGCATTTTAAACTTCTCCAGATTACTCAATTTAGTGACCCACAAGCACAACAAAACACATTTCAGCTTCTTTCAGAGGCAAAGTACTGAGTATCTCAGCACAGAGCAGGAATCAGCTATTCAAACTGAACCTCATAACCCAAGAGACAAAGCAGCCCGTGCTGCTTTTTTTTTTTTTTAAAACCAGGTGCAAGCTTGTGGAAATGTGTTACCGTGTTGTTAATAGCAATCACCAACTGGGATTTCATAAGAGGACAACTAGGTTTAGTCTGCCTCAGAAAGGGACTCATGAAAAAGCAGGCTAAGCAAAGAAAAAGCACTCAATGTAACAAACAACAAGAGATTATCCCCTGCAGCAGAATCTCAACCTGTGATTACATGTGTTATCACTAATCTGTAACATTGTCCAGCATCCCAAGGAAAGCTAGAGATGCATGCCTGCACATTTTTTCCACTGCAATTCGCTGTCACATAAATGAAAAAGACATTCAAATAATACTCCTGCTGCATTCAGGAGACACTCTTAATTTATATATATATGACATTATTTATACCTTATATGTATTTACAGACTTAGAATGACAGCCAAGAAACCTACATGTGGTACTGGACTGAAGATCAGCATCCTATACTTCATGACAGCAAGTCAAGTATCATTTTTTTACTTTCTTAATAGACAAATTTCACAACTGCAGTATGAACAGGTATTTTCCTGCCATGCACACAAAGCTGGATCTAATAATAATAATGATTTTTAAAAATATAAAAAGTTTGTAATCATGGCCACTATCAAAGTGCCTACTTTTTGTATAAAAGGACTGAGCACAACCAGGAATGGGAAAGTATCCATCTCTACTTAGAGAAAGATATAATTTAGAATTTACCATCATCTGGGCCAGTGGTATCTTCCTGAGGATCTACCTGTGGACATGGCAGAAGAGACCAGAGAACATCATGGGAACCTTGCAAGCTGCACCAAGAACTGCAACTTTCTCCACACAGGCTAAGCCAAGCCAGGCAGGTCAAGAAGAGCAAAGACCACACAAAAACCAAGTAATTTGCTGTTTCAGCCCCACCAGCTTCCAGTCACCCTCAGGACTGAGCTGACCTGACGAGCCACAGAGGTACCTGAGCACAGGTTAACCTAGTAAGCCAAACAAGCTTGGCTCTACAATAAACCATGCTAGAAGAATATCTCAAAGATTGAGCCTTTAGAGAAATTATCTGGATAGGGAGGCTCTGACAAGTCAGTTGTGCCTGTGGACACTCCCAAGCAGCTGAAGACAGCTACTGTGCTCTGCCTCTCATAAAAGTTACCTGTCAAGGAATGTTCTCCTCTCTACTGCGCTTTACGAGCCTCTCCTTGCCTGGGTTAGTCAAATCCCTTTCAGTGACTTCCCAGACGAGGCTGCCTGACAAAACTGGATGCTGGAGTGCTCCCATCTCCCCTTTTACTTGCAGTACAGCACCACACAGCTGGGGAAGGCACAGAGGAGTGGCAGTAACATATTCCACATGCAACAGCAATTTCCAAAATGAGTGGTTCTCTACCAGCTACAATTATAGTTCTCCAGGACACTAGAAATCAGCAAGGTCAAAAGCTATCCAAGTAACAGAAAACAGATGAGTGTGTTCTCAAAATCCACAGCTTATGTTGATGTTGAGGAGTAGGTTAAAAGATATAAACAAATATAAGAATTCATCATAGACATGATGAACCAAGATGGGCAAATGGTTCTCCCCCTCTGCAGAAAGAACATTAAACTAGGATTTCTAATGCTGAAATGCTGCTGGAGGATTGGGAGCCAATTAACAGCCAACTTCTGCATTTCACATGTGATACTGGAAAATAACAATTACAGGATTCTGCACACTGACAAACGACTGCGCTGCTGCATCTTGCTGCAAACTGTGACAGTGCCCTCAGCCATGACACCTGCTTACACTGGAGAGGCCTGACAACAACCAGCATGAAATTCATAAGCATGCCTGGAAATAAATAAGTAAATAAACAAATAAAAATAATAATAAAAAAAAGTCATGATGGCAAAAGACTGACAGAATCACTCTGGGGTTTCTTGTTGGTGGAATATTCATTCCGCTAGTGAGATATCTACCCATAGATCAGATTAAAAACCTGTCTACTGGAATGAAAACGTAGCTCAACTTATCCAGGATATTAAAGTGTGTAGTGCAGCTGACATCTGATCTGATTACTTTTCATGCAAAGCAAGAACAAAACCCAAACTTTAAAAAGGCAAAATAAAAAGTACTGAGAGAAATCCATGTTGGAGGACTAAATATGATTACAGCAGCAATTTCAGATCAATATCAATAAAGGATTTTATGGACTGCAAGATGCATATCCAACACAATTCAGAATTGACATGTTTTAGGCTGTACACCAATCGCTTCCCACAATGGAAATGAATTTTGGAGATGCAGAAATCAGAGGCAAGAGATATCTCTGTAGGAACGACCATACAACACATTCAAATTCTCACACACAGGTTCAGAGAAATCAGCAGCTGACATGAGGAATAAAATTGAAAAGAAAAAAAAAAAGAGTCCGAGAATAAGAATTATGTAGTTAACTATACTAAACTGTAGTTTCTGAAAGAAGCTAAAAAAAAAATGCTTTTAAGTTCAGGGGCCTGACCCAGAAATCTGCTATCACCTACAAAGTGAATGCCTGCACCAAAAGTGTGAAGGGAGGACGTCCACTAACTTTGGAGAGGTGCTAAGCAGGCCAAGTCTATTTAAAAACATCAGCTTTAACAGAGAAATTAAACAGTCATAGCTAAGCTGCTTAACATTTCTCACCACAGACAATGGCACAAAAGATACAATAACAGCAGCTTAAGGGAAAGCTGCCAGTGGAAACCAACTGGAGAAAATGTTGAAACTCTGGGATAAAGAGATGACTGATAAAAAAAACATCCCCAAATTCTTCCAGATCTGGAAAAGCACACAGAAAAAACAGGAAAATAAAACTATACTCAAAATATCAACCTAAGATGACTTAAGGAGATATTATGCTCCTTCCAACAGTACACAATAAGTTTCCTCCAGCATCATCTTTATCACTGAAAAAGGAAGCAGAAACCCATAGTTAACCCACAGTCTTCCAGCTCAAAATCTAACAAAGGCATATCAAATTGAAACTGCTCTCTCTCTTTTCTGCAGCCACCGAGGCAGGATAACCCCCCATGATGCCCTCATGTTGTTATAACACGAAAAGAAAGTAAAACATCATGGTCTGCATTTATCCTGCATGGTTAAACTAAACTCCAATAAAAACAAACGGTGTTAATATAGTTACTAGTGCCAAATCCCAACAGCCATACACCCAACTAGCCCAAACATCCCCTTCTCCCACCAGAAAGGCACTATTATCCCAGACCTCACTCCAAAATGTATGAAAAATTACACACTATTGCATGTCAGTAACACCTTGAGTGACACCCTGGCACAGGCTGCCCAGCAAAGCTGTGGCTGCCCCATCCCTGAAGTGTTCAAGGCTGGATGGGGCTCTGAGCAACCTGGTCTAGTGCTCAGAGCAGAAGGGTTCACTAGAAGATCTTTACAGGTCCCTAAAAACCCAAACCAATCTGTGATTCTGATTAGACGAATGCAATTTACTCATAAAAATATCTTCTCTGAGTAATAACTCAGCCAATGCAGAACTAAAGACTGAAGTGTGCAGGGAAGGGGAACCCATCCAGCATTAACTGAATTTATTTTTGTATTTGAATTTTGAATATTTTTTTTAACATTAATTGGCTGCAAAACGCAATGCTCAGTCTCGTGTCAAACATTTTGAAATAAGAGAGAAGAATACAAATACACAAACAATTCATCATCAAGAAGAAACAAACCCTTGGAGCACAGACAGGACACATGCTGGCATGATCTGGTCACTGGAGGAGGGGTAAGGGTGATGACTTTAAAGTTATTTCCAGCTTACTGTCTGGCAGTGAAAGCAAAATCTGAAACTACAGCTGGACATTTGAATACCTTCAAAACAAATCCCCTGGAAAGGATCAAGTATTAAAATAAGTGAAGTCAATGAATAAACAAGAGTCACCAAAATCGATATTTCCCAGGAAAAGATGAAAGTATTTCAAATCTGTCATATTGATAAGGCCACAATATCTGCCAATATCTAGATGGGTGGCTAAGCCACTGTGGAAAAATGCAGAAATGGCTGATAAAAATAAATTCTGTGGTATCTGAGAAGTGATTGTTATTTGGCAAATTGAGACCAGATCACATCAAAGACTGCTGGCCTTGATGGGGATAGGAAAGAAGCAAGCTTAGATAACCCAGAATGTAAGGCAATAAATAGATTCCCATCAGACAGGTGTACAGGGAGCTGTAGGTATGTGGTAGGTTTCTGATTCCCTTCTCCATGGTTTTAATTTGCACATCTGGGGGAAGGATGGCCTTCAGGAACTTGAGCTGGAGTCAGAATGGACAGCTGGACTCAGTGTTGGTTGTGGTTCCTAACTGCACTTCTGTACACCAAAAGCGGCTCTTTGAAAAAAAAAAACAGTAGACTCCAGTATCTGTAGCTCACATTCACACTGGAAGAGAAACTAAGAACATATCTATTTTAGCCTAACTTACTTTAAGCTGTCAACAATAGGGAAAATAAAAAGGGCATTCCTTTGCTTCCAGAAATTTCAGTTTATAATTAGTGAGCAGATATCAGATCAAATTTAATAACTTTCTCCTAAGATTGATGCAACCCTCAACATTTCTATGGGTTTCCATTCCTACCAGGATATCTTTGCCAAAACATGCTTTATTTTCATGTTAATGTAAAAATGTCTTTCTTTTTAAAAACCTCCTGGGCTGTTTCCTAACTAAGTGGAAGACAAAGAGGCCAGATAACATCTCTCATCACTGAGCTATACCAAGTAGTAAATGAGAAGGGCAGACTGCTCAGTGAAATTACAGATTGTTGTGTTAGAAGAAAGTCAGTTGTGAGGAAGTCTGAGCTCTGCAGCCTCTCAGGTACCGGGTACGCATTTTTTTTGGGATAAGAAACCAACAGAAAAGTGCTTTCTTTTCTGCTTTAAGCCCTTTTTCCCCTCCATTTTTCCTGCACCATAGTTGAAAACTGGAAGGCTAGTGCTGAGCTGCAGGTGGGTGCATCCTGCACCACGCAGAGCCCAGCAGCTCACGCTCTGCTCCACCTTCTTCGATTGTTATTCACTAGCATCAGTGACAGGACTCCATTTCCAGCCTGTGATTATTTGTTACTGTTGAAAATTATTTTCAAAGAAGGACAGGTAAAGCGCAGACCCAAGCGTTGTCTGATAAAATGATTGCTTATAAAAATGGATCAAAAGTTGAAAAAAAGTAGTTATCTGTGACAACACAGTGGCCCATTTCTACAATTTATATAAGCCCTTCCAAAGATTTCCCTCTGAGCATCTCATTAAATCTAGGCTCCAAAGCTAGAATTGAGTGCATTTATATATTTCAGCTGTTGAATGCTGTCAGGATTCAAAGATAAACTACTTTTTTCCAGACAATTTAGATTTTATAATATTTGTTGTCTTCACCAAAGATGAAAGACAGTTGTTGTTTTAAATCATTGCTTTGTACAATCTGGTTTGCATACATTTAACAGAGAGCCATTTACAGTCCCATCACCGTTTGGAGTGTGGCAAGAGAAAGGTAAGTGGCAATTGGGTACTTACTATACAATACAAGAGCTTGATTTTCAGACGATCTTGGTTTTCCTGAATTCTTTCCCCAATTTGATTGCTTGGAAGAAGGGAGGATTTTGTTTTAGAGTTCCTCACATATCTGCTTCACTGAGCGTATGCTTCAACCATCCGTTTTTCAGTCCCATACGCTTTTACTTTGGAGCATTCTTAGCAGGTACAAAAAAAACCCCACCACATAAAACCAGAGCTCTGCATCTTTCCCTGCAAAACAGCACTTCAGGCCAAAACCAACCCATCAACATACCACTTGCACTCACTTAAATAGCAAGTGACAGGCAAATTTAATTGCTTTTCAAAGGACTTCAAGTCTGCTTCATCTACTCCATGCACCCAACCCACTTCCCAACTACGGATGTTTTTGAGGCAGCTCCGTGCTGAACCACTCATGCCTCAAGTCAAGTAAGATGAAAACAAGCCACAGGGTACCAAACATTTTCTTTCTGCCCCTCCAAAGGAAAAAGCAGTGAGAGTGCAGACTTGATACTGTCACAACAAGCCCTCTGTAATGGCACTAGTGTGAAATGATGATTATGTGAAAACAAAGGCGAGGAAAACCCCTCTGCTTCCCACCTCTCACATCAGACATTACATTTTTCCAAACAGCAACTTCCCAAGCACTCCATCCTTGCTTGTATCTGTTCCCTACAACTGCCAGGGACAAACTGTAGTGTCTGACTGACCACAGGACACAGGTGACAAGTTCCCTCTCAGTATGAGCAGCCTGAAAGCTGGGCTGGTGGCCAAATTCCTGGCAACTGTCTGCTTTTCCTCAGGAGCGTGCCTAGGGCTGGACTGAGGCAAAACTCAAGGAAAACCTCTGGTGTACCCATCCTTCCAGGACACCTGCACTGCCTTCTCTGCCCAGGCAGCTCCAAGACTGCAGCTTTCTGCCTGGCACCTCCACATCAGCAGCTCTAACAACCCCCTTGTTTGGGAAAGACGAGGACACAGCCATGCCAGTGCCTCTTCTGGCCTGAGTGAGCATTCCCTGAGCTGACTGAGCCACAACATCCCAGAGAATGTCTCTCCAGGCCCTTGAAAAGCAATACCAGCAGCTCCCAGTCACTAACGAGCACTTACCCACGAGCCAAAGTGTAATGTTTGATAGCCTGTGAGAGAGAAGAGATTAACTTCTTCATTTGACCAGGTGTCACTGAGGGACTTTCTGTACTCAACTGAACCCTTATCTAGGCCAGTTTCTAACTTTTTTTTTGATACTGCACAACTTTGGTGTAAACAGTCAAAAAAACCCCAAACTCATTAATTTGTAACAAATTCTGTCAAGCCATTCCCAGGCTTTAAAAAACCCTCTTCTCAGCTTTAGGAAAAGATATTACATTCAGGGAGGTTTTTATGTCCACAGGTCTTCAATTTTTATTTACCCTTGCAAATCTGTCAACATGGTGATATGGGCATGGCCTGGATGGCATCTGCAGCTCTTCAGTTTTAAAGATTTGGCTGTCCACTGAAAAGCTACAGAGCCTTTTTTGGTAGACAAGAGAACTCTTATTTTTCCTTTCTAGTTTATTCAATTTAAATGAAAAAAATATTTCAGCTTTAATCTTCCCACTTTTATTTTTCTTGGATGGTTACTTCTCCTTTTTCATAGAAAATCTTATTGGTTCATTCACAGAGTCTAATGTGGCACTACACTGGATTTCACATAGTTTTAATTAATGGCTTAATGGAGCTACTTGATTTTTAATACTGTGAGAAGCTACAATTTTCCTTCTTTCATAACTGTTGCTATGATATTTACAGTACATTTGAAGGCAACTTCCAACAGCCTTCTTCCTATGACCTAAATATTACCCTTTCTCTATAAAATTCTAGGAACTGGCTCACTGAAAATAGCTGGAGGAAAGAACAATATTCCCATTTTTAAAAGGAAAAGAAGTCCAGACATTAAATTACAAAGAGTCTGTCTTTGAAAAGAATTATGTCAAAATCTCTTAAAAAAACAAACCCTAAACAAACCAAACTCATGATTCTCTTCACTGCAATGGCTTCATTTCAGCCTGAGCATCTGGTGAGAAGTTGCTCTCTCCCCATCACATAATCAATAGAAATATATATTAAATTATTATTATTTGAATCAGAAAGATCAGTAAAAGGTTACACTCCTGAAACAATGCTCATCTAAAACACTGAAGTCAAAGACTGATAGCCCTTAAGAGCTCCAGTGGTTTTGCTGCAATATCCTTATGCATAAAACCCAATCCTAGAGAAAAGAACCATACCCAGCAGCCAGCCAGGCTTACTGTACATTTACTACCTATGTTTCCACTCAGACTTCATGTCAGACAGATGGGGTGTTCACAGACCCAGCAGGATCACTCTCAACAGCCACAGCAACAAGAAACCTAAACAACAAGCATCTGGACAAAGTTAAATTATCAAATTAAACACAGGATTTGCAGGACCTCCCCAATGACCTTGCAAATGACTAGGAGAAACTGAATCGAGGAGTGGCAAGCATCACCTGAGAGGAACTGCCCCATGTTCTTTTATGGGTATTTAGATTTTAGTTAGCACTCTGCACTTATTATTTTCATGTTAAAATCATTTAGGGCAAACCACTGTCATAGCTTTATCTGCAATGCACAACTGG
This sequence comes from Daphoenositta chrysoptera, assembly GCA_013397915.1. Taxonomy (NCBI): domain Eukaryota; kingdom Metazoa; phylum Chordata; class Aves; order Passeriformes; genus Daphoenositta; species Daphoenositta chrysoptera. The sequence continues at coordinate 108,288 of VZRO01005465.1, forward strand.
CACTACCTGCTCTGTAAAGCCCATCAAAATAGCCGAGATGGCAGCAGGGGAAAGGAAAGAGGCAGACCCTACAAAAACAAATGGCAACAAGCTTTACGTGGATGACATCATTTTGTAAATCCTGTTTTATTTCGTCTTGATGTTTCTGAGGCAAAGAAAAAAAAATGAGAGGAAAAAATGACCCAGCAGGGGGGATGTGAGAAGGTCTAAAACCCATGCTAACAACAGAGAGGCAGCAAAGGACACTGTGGGAAGAGTAGAGGAAAGGACCCCAGAGCAAATTCCTCTTGCCAACACACCAATTCCAGGCAGCTTCCCACTAGCCCTTGCTGGGAGAGGCCACCCCCAGGGTATTTCTCTATCCACAACCTCCACACTTATCTACTGGACAGTGAGCCTCATGTAGATCTTGGTCCTTTTCTCTCTTCTAAGACATGTTACTTCCAAGGACTTTGCTGCAGCATCCTTGGAACAAGTGCTTCCCCTGGGTCGCTCCTCGAGTAGGATTTAACGCCATGGAACCCTTCCCAGAGTTTCCTCTGGAAGGGATTATGAACTTACCCATTTCACAGCTTCAAAGGCAAACAGACAGAAAAGTTAATGAATTATCATAGGCAGTGGTGGATTAAGACCCATGAGCTAATGTCTCAGCTGTATGCTCATCCCACTAAAATGCAGAGTCCTGTCTAATATTAGAACCAGCCTTGGCCAGAGATTTATGGTCAGCACCATATCTGGAGGTGGGTGATGAAGGAAGATCATGCACATATTCCCATTTAATACCATTATTCCCTCCCATAGACATTATGCTTGGGGCTTCCATTTGTTGAAATAACATCATACAACTCCAGGAAAAGCAGTAAATATTACAATAGTTCTGTAAGAGAGTTCAGTATCACTCTTCTCATTACTAAGACTCTGGCTTCATGTTCCACCCCAGCTCCCAAAAATTAGGTCTGGTTGCTTAACAAACCACAGCCTAAGGTAGAAATACAAGCAGGTGGCACCTGTCATGAAGAATCCTGGCTGACCACTCATTTTGGAGAGAGGGAGCATCGCCCTCATAAACATCTTAAGAAGCAAATCTATCATTTTGTAACTGAGTCTCACACAACCAATTTTGTAAAGACTTTTGCCAAAAAGTACCATGAAATTCATGTCAATCCACCACCACCCTGCAGTAGTGCATGAGCTTCACCACAGCTCCCATAATGTTGCTCGACACAGTGTGACCAAAGAGACCACTTCTCACACTTGTGAAAATTATTATGAGTCCCCGGATGGTGGAATCATTAATAGTTTTTGAAAAACCCTTTAAGAGAGGAGGAAGACTTAAAAATCCCACGTTCACAACAACACTGTTCAGACTTTTGTCTTTGGGCACTCTTCTGCAACCTGTAGGATACCATTATTGTAGGTAAAGTTAAAACATAAACCAAATTGTAATTGCTACAATGAATATTGGTAACTTAATGAAACAATTAAGTGAGATGATGGAATATAGCAAAACAGTGTCTTCTAAAAAATACTAGTTATTAAAAAACCCAATGTTTTCCTTTACTTTTTTAATACAATTTAGGGCATTTATTGGCAAAATACTGCAAACATCTATCAACCATCACAGCTTGAAAACTTGCTCTTTTTTCCATTTGAAGTGTGGGCTTTCAAAGCTTTTGTTTATGCTTCCATTTTGGCAGGTTCCACAGGATTATTTTATTTCCCCAGTTACCACAGCAGTGAAATTATTCCAACTTAAGAAAAAATTTCCTATGCTTTGGCTGAAGAGAAAGTCCTCCAACCTTCCCGTGACATTTTAAATGAACAACCACAAAATTTCCAAGTAATGACTTTAAAATAGGATGCTACGAACTAAACTTCATGTATTGAGGGGGAGATGGGGTAAGAAAGGGCATTGAAGACAGAGGTAAATGCAAAAACAAATACATATTTAAGGCTGTGGTCCCTCTGCCAGCTGTCTGCAGACCCTTAAAATTACAACCTAAGGGCTCAACTTCTTTAGTTACCTTGAAAATCTCAGCTCAGCTCGATGACATTCTTTTCTTGTCCTAAAGTTGTGTCCTACTTAAAAACTACTTGGTTTTGCCCCAGAGACATCTGTATTTCAGTTTTCTGGCTAATGACCACAGGGACTAGGTTGTGTTGTATGACCTCCATTTGTAGCTTGCAAAGTGCTTTGGGCTTGTTTAGAATAGGCAGAAAAAATAAAAGGAGGAAGGGGCTGTGTTAAATTGCTAAGTCCAGGTTTTCAAAATTACAATATTTAATTGGATGGTTGGATTTCTTCTTCTTCCAGTTTTTTTTGCTTCTTGAGGGAGAAGCAGTTAAGGCACAAAAGGGCCTGAATTCACAGAGAACTTGTTCTGTAGCCTAATCAGTTGGAGGCAATTTTCACAAAATGGAACATTCCAAATAGAAGAAACTAGAGTTTCAGCTTTTTTCTTATTCTCTTCCCTTACTCCAACCAACCAGCTCTCTTCCAAGTGGACTGAAAACAAGATTTCCTTTGAGCGAACACGGACGAGGAGGTAAAAAAAGACTTTAAGAGTCTGTGTGATATTCCAGATCTACTGTGATGCCAGGCTTCTATCTCAAGTCTGAGTTTACAAGTAAAAGATGCTCTCTCAACACTCCCACAGCACACTCCTGAGTCATGCTGGACTCTTTTCTCATTGCCCATCCCTCCCAGTGGTGCTGGGACCAGGGGCCAAGCCCGTGTGTGGGGACACCTGCACGTCCCCCTGTCCCCACGGGGCTCCTGCAGCTGCTGGCGAGGCTCAGTTTGGAAAGCTGTTGGTAATTCCAGTGCCTGCATCTGCCAGCCCCCCTGGATCAGCGCTGTGCTAGCTCTGCAAAATCCACAGGAGCAGGAGCGTGCATCAGGAGGAAGAGGGAGAAGAAAATAGGAAAAACAGACTCTGAAATATAGGCTAGAAACAGACCTGCTGAGCAAGACCACCTTTTTACAGTCCCTTTTCTGACAGCAGTTATGTTAATACTTGTTTTCCACTTTCTAGAGACTAACGTTACTATTTTTTTTTTGCTTCTAAACAACTTAAGCATCTGGTTTCTGAGTTATCAGCTAAGCAATTTTACCCAGGGCTTTTATTTTTTTATTTTGCAACTTTAACATATACTTATGCTACATTTTCTGCACGTCACTGGAACTTCACAACATACATATTCACTCTGCTTTGATTTATCTGAGTAGCATTTTGTGTACAGCAAAGCTAACTTAAGGAGTCCTTCATAGGTCAGCAGGTAAAATCCTGCTTTGATAGAAGTAAACAACAGTACACTTAAAGCTCTTTCTGCCTTTAAGGCAGTAACTGAATTATGTATCAGGAAAGAGACAGATCAAAATTACAGAACAGGAATATATTTTAGTATCAACCAAATAAATATAATTTGTTTTGCACAACTGCTCAAACTAAAATACCCATAAAGGAATAAAACCCCGTAACTCCTACCAGTTTCGTACCACTTACAGAAATATTATTAACTTTGCAGTATAAATGACCTAATTTCTCCAATCACACAGATTCTGGACCAAGTCATTGGAAGTGACCACATCAGCAAGACAGCTTCCCATCTGTATTCTCTGAGCTTGCAGGGAATAAGGTAGTCTTTAACTGCTGTCTTCTGAGCTTAATTCCCTTGATGGTGCTGCAAGTTGCACATGGAACTGCCACAGGCAAGCTGATACTGCTACCTGGCCAGGAGAACAGCCAGGATCACCTGAACTGTGTCAGGACCAAAGAATACCCATGGTGTCTCAAAGCCATGCTCCTCTACACACCCAAGATGTTGTACATCCTGCTTCCAATCAGCTTCAGAGGAAACAGAACTCATAGCAGTGGGCTCTCACTGCCTCTTTTACCAGGATCTGCGGGATTTTGGGCCAGGCCACAGTCTCCCTGGTGGCCTCACATTCCATTGGGAACAGAAATACTTCCTTAACACCTCAAAGGATGAGCTGATGTGCTCACTCACTTAGCGATGCCAACCTATAAATAAAAGCACTCTAAAAAGGTCCTATCATCAAAACGTCTCCTAGTACTTCCTTCCCCACAAACACATGTTTTTGAGGCAAATCAGATCAAATACTTCTCCAGACATTACGTTCCATGTTGCATTTCAAGAGATGCTGCTCTTTAGACTCTGTGGTAAGGATTGGAAATGGAAATAACTAGTGTATCATCTTCTGAAACCAAAGGACTAGGAGAGACAGGCCCATATATTGCAGAGAGACCAGCCTACCAAATACAAATATTTGCAAGTTGCTGTATTTGGGTTCCTCATTAGCTAAATTGGTACCATTTCCTGCAATAAGGAGAGGGGAAAAGTTGGAAGCAGTGATCCTATTAGGTTGTCATACTGGCACGTAACAACATAATGTGGTAACATTTTTGTGAAGACAAAACACTGATGTTAATTCATACTGCAGACAGAGGCATGAGCCAGAGAAAGTATTTATATACACACACTCTCTCATATTGCATTCAAAACAGAAGCTCTGGAAACTGATATTTTTGTTTAAAATGAAGTGTCAAGCTTTTACCCTGCCGAGAACACCGGGAAGGCTTGCTGGAAGCAAGCAGCATCCCAGAGGCAGCCAGAGCACAAAGTTTCATGCTGAATTTGTACCAAATGCAACAGCAGCCCTACATCCAGTGCAACCACAGACTGACACCAGAGTGGTTTTCTCTAAACCACCTTTTTTTTCCCCTCTGAATAATTTTTTTCTTTTTCCTTACATGCAATCTAAATCTGCCCTCCTTCAGCTTGAAGTTGTTACTCCTTGTCCTGCAGCTACAGACCTTGGTAAAAAGCCTCACTCCAGCTTTCTGGTAAGCATCCTTAAACACTGAAACACCACAGTAAGTTCTCCTCAGAACCTTCTTTGCTCTGAACAACCCCAAGTGTCTCAGCCTGTCTACAAGAAAACCCTTCCAGCCCTCTGACCATTTTCATGGTGCTTCCTTGGAGCCACTTCAATAGGTCCATGTTTGTCTTGTACCCGGGACCCCAGAGCTGGACACAAACCTCCAGAGAGAGGAGAGGGGCAAAATGCCCTCCCTGGACCTGCTGGCCACACTGCTTTTGGTGCAGGCCAGGAGACAATGTGCTTGCAGCCCAGAAAGCCCACGCTGCTGAGTCACATCCAGTTTTTCATTGACCAGCACCCCCAGGGGCATCAGCCAGGCTGCACTGACACTGGGGATGGCCCTGACCCACCCACTGCACCTGGCACTTGGCCTTGCTGAACTTCATGAGGTGAACCATAGGGAACAGGTCATCAGCACACAGGGCAAGAGAGAGACACTAATGCCAGCTTAAGCTCAGCACCAACAGTTTCACAACAGGCACCCAGACAGGGCAATCTATTTCTTTCTCCTGTCCATGCAGGCACCCTGGGGCAAGGAGCTTAAACTTAGATGTCTGAGGTAAGGGGAGACAAATCCCACCCTCACTGCCTCAAATGCAAACAGCTTTTATTTTAAGAAAGGTGATCAGTGCTAGAATGTGCTTGAGTCACTCTCACAATCCAAGGCCACCTCTCAAATTCTCCTCTGGACCTCCAGCATTAGGACAGACTCCCCCAGCCTGTCTGTGCTTCCTACCATGAGAGATTTTTGCTGCCCTGTGCATCCCTGTGACCACCACCTGCTTTACCAGGACAAACCACCTGCAGCTGGGCCAGAATGCCAGAAAAACTTTTTTTTTTAAATGTATTTTTATTTCAGATCCGTCAGCTACAAAACTGTAAGCATCATTTATGTGTTTACCAGAGGCAGGGGAGCAAAAGAGCAGGCTCTCACTGATATACAATTTTGAAGCACATTACTTACCACTAATGATAGCTTTGTTCCTTGTAGAAGTTTAATTTCTTTGCCCATTAGAGAGAAATACACACTTTCCCCAGGCAGGTCCCTATAATCTCTGCTTGTGGTGCAAACCAGAGCCACATGAAAGACTGCTCTGTAGTAACATTAGTGATATCAGTCAGGATGACCAGGTGTACCTGCAAAACCTCATTCGTGCAGAAATCATTCACTACTGTGGAATATATTTCAGGTACCTTCATTTCTCCAGGTATAGTGCCAAATTGATTTGCTCTCAAAAGCCAAGCAGGGCATATACAGGCTTGCTCCTACTGCTGTGAAGGTTTTGGTCAGCAGAAGCCAAACATAAGCTTAACAGGGAGAGGTGCTGGGTTGCAGATGTTACAAAAATAAAAAAATAATAATAAAAAGAAAGAACATAGCAAGAATTCTCATTGAGACTTAGTACAGAACTAGCCTGAAATATGGCTAAAATCTAGTCAGAGCAGGCTGGAGAGCGAGTGGGTGACAGAGCAAGGTGAGTGCACCTGAACCAGCCCTGTGCAGCATCCTGCAGCAGCTGTACCTCTGTCAGGAGCAGCACAGCACACTCGAATTTACACATCTACGACCCTCAACCAAAAGCACCAACACCCCTGCACTGCTCTGTGCCACTACTTCCCCTCACCAGCCAGCAGTTTCCTGTTGTAATCCTGAATCTTTGCAGGTATTTCTGATCATTTCTTTCAGCTTCACACTATTCGGGGGGGCCCGGGGGGAGGAGATGAGGGAATAAATCTGCAACCTAAATTGCAGCTGAGTGAAGAGGACACTCCAGTTTGGATTGCTTTTACCACTTAGGAAGCTCCATGGCAGGTGGAGCTGTCATTAATCACACACAGTGACAAGCTGCTACTCTCAATCATGCTTTGTGATCAAATTCTGCACTAATCAGGAGCTTCAGAGCAGGCTGCCTGTTCAGCAAGGTTAAAAATTCAGATGATATTTTCCTTAAGCTTCCTCTAACATTTAGTAACAGAATCACAGAGACAAAAAAAAAAAAAAAAGTGCCCAAACAGCCCCCTGCTGACAAACATCCTACATGTGAAAAAGGAGCAGCTACAGCACATGCTTTCATCTGGACTGTTTTCTATCATGCACACAAAGTTCTTAAATGAACCAAATTTGTCTTGTAGTTTTAAGGATAATCAACAGTCCTCTTTCAAACCAGTTTTACAGCTGCACTTAAGAGAATAAACAGGTTTACTTAAAACTCGCTTTTAAAAAATGCCATGTTCTTATAAATAGAAGTTACAACAAAAATATTTTTGTCAAGTTAGAATAAAGGGACCTTTATCTGTAATTTCAAGGTAATCAGGTATGTCAGGAATCATGTGTAACACAAAGCACAAATACACAGTTAGCAAGTTACCTGTCAAAAGGTATTTATTTGTCTCAAGAGGAAAAACACGCTGTTCTCAATGGAGGGCCACATTTTAGTGGATGAGCTGCCAGCAGGAGCAGCCCTGTTCAGCTTTCTCATCACAGGTGGTTTACAGAAACTCAGAGTATACAGGTTTTGATAGACCAATAACTAAGTTTCAGAAATAGTCAAAGTAGAAAGAAAAAATATCTAGATATCTTTGCTTGGGGGAAGCATTCTCTGGCAAAGCCCCTCTGAAGGTGCCTGCTTTGTTGGCTGTGCCAACCAAGAGCCTGCACGTGCCAAAAGGCTGTGGTAAGCTGAGCCTTCAGAGAAAATGAAACTTTATTAAATACACAGAGAACAAGTGCTCAGAATGGCGACATGGACATGAATGCCACGACACCACTGCTGCCAAAGTAGTCTTGCAGGTAGGGACAACACTTAATGTGTAACTCTTCATTTTTCAATTCTTCTGTCACTGGATTTGGGTCCATTGCTGATGCAAAACAGGAGGAGAGCAATGTCTCAAATGCTGTTTTCTCTACGCATCTAAGTAAAGGGCATCCTGCCACTGTTGAGCCTCTATTACCCACACAACTCAAACATGAAGCACAGAAAACTTGCAGCATAAAGAATTTTTCTTCTAATTCTCTAAAAAATCTCAGGTGAGCCAGAGACAAGTTTTAGAACAAACACTGCCACAGTTTCAACTATTTATTAACTCAAATTTACCTGAAAAGTCAGAAATTGAATGACTTAAGATTCATTAACAGCTTACTTAGAGAATTTTATTTTGGCTTCTTACTCCTATATAGGGAACACAGTAACATAATTAAATGATCACAATGATTGCAAAAGGCTGCCTGCCCAGGTGGGGTTTTTACCAAGTCACCCTAACGAGTTGTAGGTTAAAACTTGTTCATTAAACCTAACCCGTTACACCTCTGTAAGATCTTGAGTGACCACTCACCAACTCTTCTTTCCAAGTAATTAAATTAAAGCCCTCCTCCCACATATCATGTCTCGAGGGGGGAAAAGCAAAACAAAAACATCACAGACAGTAATGTCATGAGATCATTTACCTCATCAGCCAGTTACTGTCAGCTAACACAGCACACAGAGGACTAAAGGGGAAATAAAACCCTCCAGCAACAAAACTGCCAGCACTTCAAAACAACAAAAAATAATAGAGAAAGGGCTGTGACTTCCATTAAACACAACACTCACCACTTTGGTTTGCAAAGCCATTGCTGGTCACATCCTACTGGTTTTGCTCTTTATTTCCAGCTACCAAATTGCATTTAGAGACTTACTTAGCATGCTTTCTGTTTGTGCATCCTCAGGAATTACTGACACACATTCACAGACGGAAGGGGAACAGAGCAGCACTGCAAAGATAAAGACCTTACACTACAAGCATGGAGAGGAAAAAAAGTCACAGAAAAACAGGGCAGGAAGGAAGACACCAAATGCAAGGCCAGGCTGGATGAAGCTCTGATTTTGAAGTGTCTCTTCCAACCCAAACTGTTCTATGACTCTGTGAAAGGAGCAAGCATACAGTAACATAACAAAACCAGATGGAGATGTGAGGAAATAAGCACCTTCAGAAATTTGATCCCACTAAAATGAGTTGATTTCATGTAATTACATTATATTCTTTTTGCCCCATGAAGAGTGACCACTGAATTTCTAAGACCCAGACAGCTTTTTATTCATGCAGGTCTTACTGCTCTAAGACTTGGTGAGCCTGTGTTCTCCCAACTGGAGTAACTTCAGAGTCCTGCTGTGGGAGAGAATTCCAGGGAAACAGGGCAGAAGGCAGGAGCCAGCGTGGATGTGTCCTCTTGGAGAGATAAACAGACTTACTTGCACATGCTGCATACACAGCTCTTCCACAAGGGATTTACATCTTACAAGTAGGTACTGCTAACTTGCATTTTCAGAAAACCGTAATTCTACTTAAGACATTTAGATTTTCCTTCTATTTTGGGGGAAGTTTGCTACAGACTGTTATTTTAAGACATGGGAAGGGGATGAGCAACGACAAAATCTATGGTACTACACAAAGCAAGGACAGTGACAATGACATTGCTGCAATGCCCAAGGGAGTTCCAAGCCAACCAGATACCAAGAGACGCCATAAAAGATAGAGGAGCAAAATGTCCTAAAACTCATCTCTAAGACAGTTTCCTTAGGCCTCCTGTAAACTGTTCCTGGGAGCATCAACAATGCAACACCAATGCAAGTTTCTACATGAAGTCCCTGAAATGTATGCAGGCTCCCTTCCGCTCTGCAGAACTCCAATTAGTGTCTAATCAATAAGTTTATCTGCCTGCCTAAAAGTATGATCCAACTTCTGGTTTACATGGGAAGAATTTTTAATGAGGCAGGCTGATGCAGGTACTCTTTCTGGAAGGTAAATTGTTCTTGGAAGCTTTCCATTAAGAGACAGCGGAAACTCCACCACTAACTCTTAATTAAGTGCTCCATTGCTTTGGGTTTGTTTTTAATTATTTTTCTTTGTAGATAAGTCATTAATAATTGAGTATCTGCTTGCCTGAGTCATGACACTGTGAATGTACTAAGAAGAAAACCAGTGGCAGTTGTCCATCCGAGCAGCAGTCAGCAGAGCTTTAAAGTGGTCTAGAAGGCTTCTGTTCATCCAAACTAATTTTAATCAGTTTTCCTCCACTCCCTAAAAATAAGCAGAATGGAGAGGCTCGTGCTTTGGAAGCAAACTCACCTTGTCAAGCACTGCACACTGCCACAGCTGTGTATTTGTTTTTGCCTCTGTACAACAACAGGCATCCACAAACTGCTGAGATGCTTTGAAGACAGATGGGCACACAGTGACATCCCCATGTCAGCCACCTGAGAGAGCTGTACCCACAGGAGCACGTGCTTCTGCTGCATGAACAAAAGTGCACCTTGCTCATGCTGCACCACCTCCCTTCCTATCTTGATGAAAAAAACCTAAAAATCTCTACTTAGGACCTAAGGAAATGAAAAAAACATTTCTTCTCTTTCTTCTCTTTAATAACCTACTTCCAGATATTAGTCTGTGCAGGATTGTACATCCAGGACTTGATCACAAAATTGCTATGCAACAAAAATGGCGATGCTCTCCCTTTGTAAGAGATTTTGGAACCATTGCTTTTCAAAATTAATATTCTTCTACAAGTAAAACAGTTTCCCTCTCCAACAGACAAATTTTTTCAGATCCCCTCTTCTGGTCAGCCCTACTAAGCTGTTGATACTAATGATTTTAAATGGCCTCATGGAGACAAGCCTGCAGGTTTGGGTAGGGCAGGGGGAAGATGCTGCTTCAGTCACTTCATAGTGGCTGTATCATTTGACACACAGTTAGTCAAAATGCTATCTATTCAACACAGTGTGCAGCTAATCTAATCTAAAGCAGCATGCAGGCACTGCTGTGCTATGGAAACATTCAACAATGCAAACATGATTAGCCACATAGGTAGAGATTTACATGCAATTGTTTTGGGAGAGAGATTTAACACTGCCACAGTGACAACATGGCCTCCCTCTTCACATCTGTCTTATCAATACTCCCTTCAGACTAGGCTTTAACCTTGCCAGCTGCAATTTTCTTCTACTTCTTTCTAAGGTGTGGGCTCATCTTGCATCAATTATGGCAATTTAATAAAGAGAAAAAATATTAATAAAAGCATTCTCTGTTTGTTATGTTTTTGGCCAGTCAAGTTGCACTAAAGAGTGCTTATATTAGGAAGCTGTAAGAACACACATCCTAAGAAGAAAAAATACTTTTCTCACGTAACAACAAACACAAATCGTAACCCACAACTCAAAAACTTCAATTAGACCTAGAAATTAAGCAAGTATGTTAAATAAAACACTCGAGGCTGATTCAGGAATGTCCCAGAGGTATGGGAGAAGTGAAAGATTTCCTTCCAAAAAGTTTGACTGTGGTGAGGCAAAACCCAAGGATTTCCAATCTCAGAACTGAAAAGAACCAGTGCTCCTTCTGTAACAGTGTTCACCTGCCACCGTTCTGAGATGTGCCCATCTCTGTCAGCTCTCAAAGTTTTCTCAAATTACTTTTGTAAATAGCATCCAAAGGGTTGGGTGGCTTTTAGCTCAGTCCACTCCAGCCCACCTAAGGCAATGATGTTACTCAACCCCAAAGTGCCAGCAATAAGCCTTTAGGCACACCCTCGGGGTGTTTCCAGAAGTATGAGCAGCTTTATACAAGGTGCATGTGTGTGTATTTAAGGGCTGTTCTCAAGGTCCAGCCAACCTCTACCCCCAGGGCTGGCAAAACATGCCACAGTCCAGATCTCAATCATCACAAAACAGGTTGTGCTCGCCTTCCCAAAAGGCAAGTCTCCCTGCAGTTGGGAGCAGTCTTGTGCTGCAAACTGACTTGAAAATATTAAATAAAAAAGATTAAAAGTTCTCAAAGAGGATTTAAATGCAGGCAGCAAGTCAGCACTTCACTTCCTACAATCCCTTCCGAGAGAGATTAGGGCACAAGGGCTCAATACCTTGAAAGTAAAATAGCTACAAAGAAGGTTGATTTTCTTTCCTAGAACAGTGGCCGCAGAAGATAAGAGGCACAAGTACTTATGTTTTAAAACTGAATATGGAAGTGTTTAAGAGATACTGCCAGTGAAAGTATTAGAGTGACACCATCAACTTCACACTTAGATTCTTAAAAAAATACCAAAACTTCAAACTAGAATGTGGGCCTCTTTTAATTTATCATTAATTTTGTGGGCCTTCAGTGTATATCTATAGACCCATAAATGCACATATGTGTATATATAAGCACGCAATATATATATAAGTATATATATATGTATATATAAGCCCACAGAAAAGCTGGTATAAATGATATCTCTGGAATATAAAATGAAGTCCCTGAATTTTCACAAAAACAAATTTCAAAGATATCAGTATCTATTACTTTATTGTTGTTGCTTATTAGGAAAAAAAAGGGTGGAAATAAAAGGCAGCCTATCATCTTACAGATTAAATGGGACATTTGCCTAATATAGGAGGCAACTGTAGTCCCTGAATGTCCAGTGAAATTAGCTGAAAATATTTGCAGAGTTCTGCCAACCCAGCATTAATACTGAAGCAGAGCACTCTTTTATTACTCCCAATCCTCCCTTGAAACCTCTGCCATTTGGACAGCCCCATTCACTATCCTTTTATGCCAACAGACCCACAGGAAGGCAGCTTTAGAAAAAAGGTGACCTAAAACATCTTTTCCATTTTGTCCCTCTGCACTTGCACGACGCCCCAGCAGCAGCTCCACCGGCCCCATCCCTCAAACTGTGTCCTGAGAACTCCAACCCCCTTCCTCACTTGTGCCACAAATAAAATAAAGCAGGAATTACACGTTCCCTCTGCCATCAGACTAAGCCTGAGGCAAAGAAGTTCTAAGATACCTTAATCCTTTTGGCTGCCTTCCGTCACGCTGTGCCTCCTCCATGCTCACAGCTCTCCCCTATCACTCCATAATAGTGCCAGCTGGCCTCTCTGAGCCAGCCTTTTTTTTTAAATTAGAAAACTCACGAATTTAAAAAAAAAAAAAAGGCAGAAAAACTAACCCTTGAATATAATATTTCATTCATGGGTTGGTTCTTACCAAGTTGTGACTCGTATAATTAATCATAATTCATGGCAGCATAGCATAGGAACAATTATTTAAACATTTAAAAACAAAGTGGGTTGCTGGCTCTTTACAATGCTGACATATTTAACACCCAAAACAAATCCTTTTACTGCTGTCTTTAAAACAAAGGCACACTTTTTTCTCTGAGTGAGATCTCATTTTGCAGCACTTTCCATCCTCCTGCAGGAAGGCAGCTATTTTCAGTATTTCCCAATTATAAAAGTGGTTTTACTGGGTGAAAAAAAAAATACTTGTAGTTGCATACCCAGTTGTTGACAATCGTCTTACATCATTGAATGAGAATTTTCAAATAAAGGGGAGAGGGGGAAGGGGAGGTGGAGAAATTTGATAAATATTTTCCTTCTACACACCATGCAACAATTGGAAGGGGCAGACTTATTTTTAGCTGATTTTCTTCTACTACCAATAGCTCTTTGAATACATTTCCTAGTGGTTAAACTACCATTGCTCCAGCTTCTATGCTCATAGTGGCAACTATTTATTTAGGCATTCTGTCACCACGGGAAGAGCAGATCTCTATTCTTCCTTGCATCGCAGAGCTTTCTGGAGCAAGCATGTTTATTTTATATCCAATAGGACACAATCATGTAGAAATAAAAAGCTGTGGAAGGGGGTAGAGGGGGAAGAACACATCATGTACTCCTGCTGATAAACTCAAAGCACTCAGCAAGATTTAAATGACTGGAAAAGTCCCAACTTGATATTCCTGGTGCAGAAGTTAAAGGCATAATTTTAGATGACCAGAAGCATTATGCTCGATTCCATGGAGTCCAATAATTTCCTCAAAATCAGTTTGGTCTCAGTTTTGGTTTTAATTTACACAGAATAAAGTCAGCTTAAAAACTCCCAGAGACTAGATCAAGACAGGAACTGATGTGCCCCTAGTGAATGGGTTTTAAGAATCCCAACTCCAATGGCTTTTATTAGAATAATCCTAATATAAAATTCTTGCAATTATGTCCTTCTTCAATGTTTAAGTTTTTAATGACAGGTACAAAAATCAAAGCCCTGCTGAGTCCAAGTTGTGCCAAAAGGCTGATGCTACCCTAGTGCACACCCTAGAAGAGTCTCACTTCTACTTTTCCACTTACCAACTTGACCAAAGGCACCTTCAGTGTTTTCACACCACAATGAGAGAACTATGCCCAGTTTATCTCAAGGACCTGAGCTCAGAAATTCTTATGAACCGAGAGGGAGGTGATTCTGCCCCTCTACTCCACCTTCTTGAAACCACCATCTGCAGTGCTGCATCCAGATCTGTGGCTCTCAGCACACAAAGGACATTGACCTGCTAGAGCAGGTCCAGAGGAGGCCACAAAAATGACTGGAGGGATGGAACACCTCTCCTGAGAAGAAAAACAGAGTTGGGTTGATTGTCCTGGAGAAGAGAAGGCCCCAGGGAGAACTTATTGTGGATGTTCAGTACTTGAAGGGGGCCTATAAAAAGGATGGGGACAAACTTTTTGGCAGAGCCTGTTGCAAAAGGACAAGAAGTCATCATTTTAAACTAAGAGAGTTGATTTAGATTAGATATAAGGAAGAAGTTTTTTACAATGAGGGTGGTGAAACACTAGCACGTTTTTCTGAGAGGTGATGGGTAACCCCATCCTTGGAAACATTCAAGGTCAGGTTGCATGGGACTCTGAGAAACCTGACGTCGTTGTATACATCTTTGCCCATGGCAGGTGGATTGGACTAGACTTTAAAAGGTCCCTCCCAACCCAAACTATTCTGCCATTCCTTGAACTGCATTCAGTATGAAGGTATCTAATTTGAATCTTTGTATTTCAACCATTGGCCATGGACCTGACAGCACAGCATTCAAACATTCAGCTCTGTGTAACCAAAGATGATCTGGTTAAGTGCTGGCCATCAATCACAGCAAAATAAAAATACTCATATGGAAATAATGCAAGAAACCTGCTCTTAGGCAGGAATATTAACCTTAACACAGATCTTGGCTTTGCTGATAAGCCTTGCTAAATGAACCATGTTTCCAGCATGCCTGAAAAAAATTCTCAGCCAGAGACCAGGAGGTCCAAGCAAGTTGCAGCCTGGAGTTGATCCAGGTGATTCCCCATGACAACAAGGCGTAAAATCTATCTCTCTAAACTTCAGTGATCCCTGAATGGCTTGAGATATGACATCATCCTGAGTTCAGTCAGACACAGATGACTCTTCCAGAGAGTTATGACATCCCATCGCTCTTCGTGCTCTAGCTACCCCAAGTTACTCATCAATCTGCTTTACCACAGTTCTGAAATTAACTTGCACCTCTTCTAAAGTCATTGGAAGTACTTCAGCATTTTAGAGTGAGGTTGTAATACCCTGAAAATAAGAAATTCAGCATCAAAAATAGCTATTTGTAATCTTCCAAACTTGCCAGCAGTATGCAGCTAATGGTGCACTGGAGACCAAGTATAATCAGCTCCTTCAACCTGGCGTTGCTCATATTTCTCTAGATAAAGAAGCTTCTTAAAAAAAATATCACTAAATGTATCAGTCATATTTCTAACAGAAGTAAGAGTTTGGTGACAAAATTTAGAATAAGTTTATTTAGAAGCACACTTCAGATGAGATTAATTAGGAGTATACAAGAAAGCACCAATTCTGTGCCAAGTTCACCAGGACAATGTAAATATTAAGGATGGTACAGACATCCATGCCAGGCAGGAGACACTGATCAACAAGTGCTCCAAAGAGAGCAGCAAGCTTCTTTACCTGCTACCTAGGATGAAGAAACAACATTCAAGTATGAGTAAAAACGGCTTCTTCCTTGACATTCAAGATGTTAAAAACAATAAGGAGGTTCTGCTACATCACCTCATCAGTGCCTTTTGCAGTCTTTTCTCTGCTAAAAACCTCTGAGGCTCTTGGCTTGGGATCACTGTACCTATCTCTTCGTTTGAGTCCTGCTTGGTGAAGCAAGAAGAGATAACAGTGGCATGATTCGTGTTTTGCTGTTACCCAAAAAAAATTGCTGAGATACCTAGGAAGACATATGGAACTGTGAAGTGCTAACATTTGATTAAAACACAGTTCAATGAATTGCGCAGCTTCTTTCCTGTATCTTTGTAACGGGTTAGGTCTCCAACCCACGACAACCTTACTCATAAAAAATTAAAAAATCAAGAGAGAAACCTCCTTGATACAGAGGGGGAAAAACTCCACCCCACCTAATCATTCTCCAAGAATTAATGCATCTGCCAAAACAGCTCCTCTGCCACCTTCAAACACATGTAGAAGCCTCCTCTGTTGCAGGGATTTGGCTTGTGACTGTGACACAAACCAGTGCCTCGTTCCTCATGTTGGCAGCGTGGAAATGCTTCAGACACAGCCATCACCTCTCCCAACAGCAACACGAGAATTTCTGCTACAGTCAGTTTCCACTAATGGTATTCACAGCCTCAGAGTCAGCAAAGGATTTGGCAAGACTCGCCCCAATTTCACTTTGTACCCTCTGGAAAAGCCGTGTGGAACAGGAGAGGCAGCTGCAGCTCCAAAGGGTGGAACACGAGGGCGGCTGAGCTGCTCACCCCCAGCACGACTGGGAGAGGTGAAGGCCTCTCTCGGCAGCACAGGAGGGTCTGCAACCCCTCTGGCATCTTCCAAAAAAATCAAACCTCAATCACAGAGCAACTGGGCCGTGACAGACAACACAAGTTTGCTGCTGTCCTGGTGGGCTGCAGGTAGGTGGTTGTCCCCTGTTATGAAGGAAAGCTTAAATAATGCCTTTAAATTCAGATCAAGCCAAAGAGCGCTTAGCAGTTTACTAGGCCTGGTCCCAATAACTCGTTTCCTTTTCTTTCCCCGTCCTCAAATTTGCCAGTAAGTATCACAATAGAATCTAATTAACATTCACTAATGAGTGGGATACCAATTGCTAATCCAAAAGAATTTGGTTATGTGCAAGTAAGCAAACAAGTTAATGTACCATAAACTGTGTTTTGTTCATTTCTTTTGACAAATGTAGTTTGCTTTTAATTATGATACTTCCTAAGACTACTTTGCCTGTCTATTTTGCTGAAGTTTGCTGAACTCTCATTGCTATTATGGTTTTCCTCAGAGCTACTATTAAAAAAACCCCAACAAACAACAAAACAAAACAAGCACAACAAAAAAATCCCAAACAAACCTCCATCCCAAAACCAACTGATACAGCAAACACTGGCTGCCCTCTCTCAAGAGAAATGAAGTAGTAAAAGACCTCAAGCAAACTGCTTGACTGATGCTCCACATTTTGTGTTTCTGACCTTCCACTGTGGGGAAGGATCCACTACTGATACTGCATTGTGCTGGAGACATTTTCATTTCAGGAATAGTTCCAATGGGACTAACAGGTCTTTGCCGAGCAGATTTGGTATCTACCTGTGCGGCTGATTTTCTTTTCAAGTTGAAGATGTCCAGCTGGGTTCAAAAGGAAATCCCTTTCTGTAAAAGAACTCATTTCAACATTTTCCTCTGATTTAAGTAAAGATTTGACCAGTTTAAGTTTGTAAATAGTTTAAGCAAGCTCTCCATCAGTGGGAGTTTCCCTATTGCTGCCCTGCTTAGAATATTGTTTAACTACTGAAGTAGCCAGAAGTGCCAAAGCCAGTAACACACAATGTTTCTGAAAACATTCAGCACTTTCTTTTATCACTGTGCAACAGTCTTTTCTGGACTGTCCAACGTGTTTTTAAGAGTTACCTGCTTGGAGTGTTGAACTACTGATTTCAGTTTGTTGACTTTTTGGGGTTTTTTTACATCAAAAGCAAGGAGTTCAATCCGTAACCACAAACTTTTATAGGACAGTGTAAACCCTGACCTTTCTTGTGTTGAAAGGACAAACCTTTGCCTCTTAGTTAAGATGTAGGTGAAATCTTGAATAGACAAATTATTAACGTCAGATATTGGGTGCACTTTTTCAAGATTATAAGCCAGGCAGCTGGTAACTATAGGGGACCAGCCCAGCTCCAGGGTTTGGCTTCTATTCTACAAAAAGATTGTGCTCTGGACTCTGGAGCTACCAAACACACACATAATTTGGTACACACAGCTTTGCTGGTTGGGTGAGGTGTCACTGCCAGATGAAAGAAGTAGGTCACTTCAAGAAATGCTGCTCTATGACAGCCTCTCAGCCTAGTTCTCAAGTGGCAGACAAACACAAGGAGCCAAAGAGGGAAATGGGACCCCATAACCTCTCAATCCTCAGGTCAGATCACGTCCTGCCAGACCACAGCAGGGTTGGCTTAGTTACAGGGAGTAAAAGAAGGTGGCCCATCCAGTCTGCTAGAAAGAGCATGTTCCCCCAAAAGGGTGAAATACTTTTAAATGTTTCCTCCCATAACCACTATTCAAAGCTTGAAGGCTTGTCATAACACCTGTATAATTATGTTCATGACTGATAGGGAGAAATCCCACCAAATCAAGAACTAGGAGAAAACTAGGAGATAAGGCAGTTAAAGAAAGTAACTAAAAAAGGAAGGTAATTGGCAACATATTATATTCTCAGGCTGGAAGCAGCTTCAACTTCTATGAAAATACAGCTGGAAGACAGCTGGACAGTAATTTCCTTCTCAGATGGTTTTAAAATATGGAAATAAAACAATTCAAATAATGCAAAGGCTTGACAGGTTTCAGCAACAAGATTAGATATGAACGATGTCTATGATTGCTACTTCTTCCTTTCTTGAAGCTTTTCAGAATTGCTTAAAAAATACTGCAGCCTATCTTTAACTGGCAGTCACTTATTCCACGCAGAAAGGAAGCATTTATGCTCTCTGTAATTGTCCTCCTATTCTCCACAAGCCAAGTTCTTCCTGCTTCCAAAAGGAGTAGTGTCTCCACTTGGGCCATCCATGCTGCATCCCTCTATCAGCAGCCAAGGTGCTGGGCGAGGACTGGTGCATCACTAAGGCAGCAGTGCAGCAGGTACCTGGCAGCTGTCAGAGCAGATTATCCTCTTAATTCTCCTTTAAGTGCAAACAGGAAAAGCTCTATCATCTCCTTCCTGCACATCCCACTTTCCTTTTGTGCCTATTTCCCTTCTGGACAGTACTTCAGATTTCCAATACTCTATTTTTCTGATAGTCCCACTTATACCCCTAATCTCTGCAGCAGTATCACCTACTGCTGCTCTGAGGTCTGAGCTCTGTGTTTTAAGGATACCCTCATGCCCAAGGCTTTCAATCCTATCCCACAGCCCTCGCTTTTCTGTGCTACTGAGAAAGAGACAGCTGCTGCTGGTATCTGGGCATCGAACACCCAGAATAGTCTACAGGGCTTTTCTTACCTCATGACACAGCTTTTACAAGCAAAAACCCCACCTATGGGCAATACAGAATAATCCCCACAGCCATCCAGCAGCAATAGGATGAGGACTACTCATCAAGACAGCTTCTGACAGACCATGGCCCTACACACAAGTTCATCAGCTCCATTCATTGCTGTGCCAATGCACTGGCTCCTGCACAGCACTGGTGCCAGAGGTGTGACTTTGTGGGTGACTATAATCTGCAGTACAGGGCATTCTTCCAGGTTACCAGAACATTTCTGACCCCTTGCAAGAGGAATCTCATTTAAGGAATCAAGCAGTTTGGAGCAGCTGCCCCAATTTGACTACTCACACTAGCAGAAATTATCTATGATACCCAAACCATTTAGGACCCCGTGGCTCTAATCTATGCCAGCATCCTATCCCCAAGCCAAAGACCATGAGTTCCCTTTCAGCATGACAACAGTTCCAAGGCAACCTTCATCGCAGCCTCCTTTGCCAAGCTCAGAAAAACTTGCCTCAGTCACAGCTTTGAAATTATTTTTTTGCCTGCTAGGGCTCAATTCCATAGTTTTTTTGCTACTTTTTTTGCATACTGTGTTCAGCAGCTCCCTGGCAAGGTCTCTGGGACTGTCAGCCATCACAGAGGCACACTGGGGCAGACTGAGGGCATTGCTACAGGAGCCTACCACATCCTACAGCCCAGTGTACAACTGAAATAAAGAACAAGTATTTCACATAATAAAGTGGCAAAATTCAAGTGCTGAAAGCCACAGGCATTGTTGTGGCAACATATGACAAAAAAGATTTCTCAATCCTTTTGAGGTGAAGGACCACTTTGCTTTTGGAGAGTAAAAAAAAAATTATAAAACATTGTCTCATCCCTGTCTATTCCATGATGACTAGGATGGACAGGAACGCCAGAAGTAAATTTAATCTTTACAAGGCCAACCAAGTCCTTGGCAGTGGGGCAGATGTGGTTTTAATATCACCACCAGAAGCTGCTCAAAGCACAGGCAAAGCTTCACCTCCCCACTGCAGCCAAGAGCCACCAAGCCACCCCTGAGGGCAGGTCACCTTCCAGACTGCCCAGGCACAAACTAACAGTGCTGCCCTACAGGACAGCAGATTACTGGAGCCTAGAGAGAAACGTGCAAGTCACAATTTCTGCCACCAGAACTGGGAGCACATTTGATCTGAGCGCCTCAGGCAAATCCCTTCTCTTCTCTGCATCTCAGCTTCCCCGTTCCTACAGCTTTGCAAAGCCTGACATGAGGCACTGCAGAAATGCAGAAAGTCACAGAGCAGAAATGCAGAAAGTCACAGAGCAGAATGGCAAGACGAGGGCCAAATAGACACGATCACCTCAGATTTTCTGAAGATGGTTATTTATTCATTCTCACAGTGTTTCAGGAGTGCTGAAAGTCTGATGCTGAGAAGCCTTAACTGTGATAAAGGTCCAACGGTTGCCAACTGAGTATTTGTTTTAATCACATTTGATGTTGTTCTTAAAGCTGCCTGCCAGCTTCTGGAGTCATTTGATTATATACAAGTATTACTTCAAAGCAAACAAGCAATGGATACATTTTTATTTGTTTG
This sequence comes from Daphoenositta chrysoptera, assembly GCA_013397915.1. NCBI lineage: Eukaryota > Metazoa > Chordata > Aves > Passeriformes > Daphoenositta > Daphoenositta chrysoptera. The sequence goes on from VZRO01005465.1 coordinate 129,095, forward strand.
TTTCAGTGTTTATAAGTGGTATTTTCTTAGAATTTCCAGCGTGAAGGAAATGTGCTTATGTTTGGATCTAATTTTCATGAAAATTGAATAAAACCAGAAAAATACAAGCCACCAAAATCATTGCTAGCCCCCAGTAATTAAGTTCCCATGAAGGGAGAAAAAAAGAAAAAGAGAAACAAAACCTTGCTATTCAGCCAACTTTGTTTAAGATATATTTCATAAATCAGCTGTGTTCAGCTTAAATCAGCACAAACGAACAGAGAAGCAGAAGCCTTGAGGCAACTGTTCAGACACCTGAGAAATGACAGCCAGAAGCCAAAGCCAGAGAAGGAAGTTGGGTTTGAGGGGGTTTTTTTTATCAAGTTTTTTTTCAAGAAATTCAACTTGACTCATTATAAAGGCAACACAGGAAAATAGGTGGGATGGGGATGAGACACACAAGCAGAGATGAGCATTGCTCAGCTGGGGGAATCCAGCACACACGGATGTGCAGAGCTGGAGGACTCAAACACAAGCCTGTCAGCACTAAAGATACCACTGCTCTGGCCTGAGCTGACAGAAAGCTCAGGGACTGCACAGCTCGTCAGACAGAGAGGGCTGCTGTACACTGAGCCACACTGCTCATCCTTCCCCTCCTCTCCATGATCTGCTCCTGAAAGTAAAACCAGAAAGAGACAAAATTTAGCGTCTGATCCTCAGCACAGTAAGGGAACAGCCAGACTTCAGCAAAACACCATCTCCTGCTGATGCCAAGCTTGGTAAAGAAAGGAAACCTGGGGAACTGCAGGACCCTTGATATGCACGTGAGAAATGAGACTTTCTCGACATTAGCCTAGTTCCAAAAATAGAATGAGATCCAATCCAGATTTCCCAAAATGTCCTCATCTGTAAAATCACTCAGAAGAGCCACTGATCTTTGCAAAAGGGAAAGCCCCAACCTTAAAAACATCAAAGATATCCTGTATCGAAATAAACAGAGTGGATCAAGTAATTTCATCTCAAGGAGAGCTATCCAGACTTTCAGTCCTTCAGCTAAATTCATATTGGCACCATTCTGGAGATGTCACAAAAAACCCCGAAACAACTGCTCAGTGAGGCAGGGAAAACAATACCAAGAAACCTTCAGTGTGTTAGCTTGAGGAATAATGCAGTTTTGAAGTGCCACTATCAAATCAACAGTATTGCTTCCTTACTCTGTGCTTGGCACCCGAATCCATGGGAAATAGTGGAGACTCAGAGAAGCCTCAGAGACCCTAACAACAGTATTTTGGATGTGGAGAAGCTTATTTGAAGGCAGACTGAAAGACTGGATAGCAGACTTGAGAGATGAAATAAAAATGTAAAATCATGACTAGCAGAGAGAAGTCATAACTTCAGTTTCTCTCTTCTTGGTTGCATAACAAAGGGAAATTCAATAAAAGCTACAAGTTAGAGAAGAGATAAAAATAAGATAGTCTCAAAAATGTCTAACCAGACTGCAGAGCTTGAAGCCAGTTGTCAGGGCCAAAAAAAGCAAGAACTGCCCCAAGGCACACACATATAATTAAGAACATCAACAGATTTAAGAGTGCATGATAAAACAAATCTTGATACAAGGTATTTAACTTCTGGGATAACCCCTGAAAGGTATTGTGAGACAAATATAATTACAACAGCCCAAATCAAAGTATCATTTCTCCTTTTATAAATGGTTGGCCTTGGGAACTGCTGGAAGTAGGTACTTGATTACATGGACTGAAAGTCTGGTAGCTCCATGCTCAGCCTGTTTTTAAGCTTTGTTTGGACACAACACATTTAGCTCTTTAAAAGCAGTGGATATTTTTTCTGAAAAACACCAAGTTAAATATCTTTTTTTAAAAAAAAGAGTTATGACAGAAACTTAAATTCAGACAAAAACATATTATCATGTTTCCCATCTTTCTGAGGTCACAAGTGGACCAATAAGATCCATACAATAAACAAGTTCTTCATTCCCAATGTGTATCAGTTGACCACCTTAGCTGCTCAAGAAGGTACAAAAACTAGTATATTAAAAATTACGTCCTCAAAACATATCCAGTTCTCCAGAGGCAGAACCTACTTGCTGTTTTCTAAAGTAACAGTTTATTTTAGCAGTCTTAAACCCTGCCAAATTCCTATAATACTTATAATAACAAACAATACATGCAATCACCACCATATAAAGTTAGTTACTTTCAGTGCAGAGGCTACAAATCAACCTCTGTAAAAAATTCTTGGGCTGAGTTTTTTGCTTGGGTTTTTTCAGTTGTTTTGCTTTCTTTTTGTTGATTTATTGGTTCGTATATTATTTTGAGGGTATTTCCATTGGCTATATCAAATATCCATCCACACAACTGGTTTTCCATTTGCAGTTGATCAAATGGATAAAAAAAGTTCAGATTAGACACTAAGAAGAGGTTCTTCACTGAGAGGGTGGTTGAGCACTGGAACAGGCTTCCCCAGGGAAGTTGTCACAGCACCAAGCCTGACAAGGGTCCAAGAAGTTCACCTTCTGCACCATCAGTGGGCTCTCCTGCTGCCTAAGGAGAATGCTGGTCAGACAAAAATTTGGAAACAGCTGGTTTGGTAATTAATAACACATGGATTTTCTCCACTTCTGTTCAAAGCTGAAAGTATCCAAAATTCTTCCCCAGGCACACGCTGCCAACTCCTCAGCTTATTAGTGGACAGGCTGCCTGAAAGTACAATAACAAGAATAGTGAACTTGTCTTTTGTTTGCTTGATTTTGGAGTTCACAAAATGCAAAGACAATCTTTTGCTGCTCAAAAACAGATTTCAAGCAAGGCGGTCACTTGGCTCCAATGCAAGCATTTCCTCCTCCAGAGGTGCCTCATATCAGTGTTTAACATCAGTCTGAGCAACGCAGCAGAGTAAGCAAAAGATGACAAGTAGGTTTTTTTAATATGAAAGGCTTCTGCTGAAGCACATTAAAATACTACTTTAAATACAGAATAATAAGCATCTTTATAAGATTTCAGTCTGGTATTGGCTACTTCTGTCAAAAAACACTTGGCTACGTGATCCTACTAACAGAACAAATAACTCAGGGCTTTGCCACAGACCTATATACCACAATGAAAATAGGTTGAAGTTACAGACGTCTTCGAACATACTTCGGAAACAAAGGAACTGTTTCTGATACAATAACAATAGTGCTAATAAGGTAGCACCAAGATACGAACAGCAGTCATGTCAAATCCTTAAGTCACTCTATAGGAAACCTAGATATGAGCTTGCTTTAGCTCAGAGTTACCCTGAGGCCTCATATGGTCCTTACTAATGAAATGAGAAGAAGCAGTAGTATCTAGTCCCAGCATAACAGCAGGGAAACCAGATTGCAAGGTTCTTTTGCTAATATGAGTTACTATCATGTTGCGGGAGCTTTGCACTGTTGCAATAACTGCAGATTTAACAGGCTTTTTCATCCTTCTCACCTTCAAATTCTCTCTCCCTCAGAACAGCTTAGTGCTGCCATCTACTTTTTTTTTACCCTAACAGGTTTGGGGTTTTTTATCCTGGCAAAGTTCTTAGCAGCCTAACTCACCCACTAAGACAACATTCCCTCATTTAAGTCTTTACAGTTGGGTCCCCACATTTGTATGTGGTCCAGCTCATCACCACCGGCAAAATTAAAACCAAAGGAAACAAAACACAGAATCACATCCAAAGTCCTTTTAAAACTAATTTACACTTGAGCCCTCAAATATTAATAAAACCCCACAACTCCCTCAACTCTTAACCACAAGGTATCTTTTACAGCCCTTGGGGATATTAAGCTGCTAAATTCAGCGATGACAAAGTGGCAAAGACATAAGTCTTTATCAAATCATCTGGACAGTTCTGAAAGCAAATTTATCTAGCTAAAAATGTTATTAAAAGTTTTAGTCCTAGAGAATTAATAAAATTCTTTTATAGGTCATTTATTTGCACAGACACTAACACGGCTGGAACAAAAATATTTCCTGGCTTAAGGATATATCATTTGAATAAAGAGGCTGAAAAACATCGAGGTAGTTTTGTAGGAGACTGCCTGCCGCTGATCAGGCAGAGCTAGTCTTGATTAATCCTCCACCTCACTTTTTCATTGCAATAATTTTAAGGTCTGAGCAACTGTTTCCACACAGGTCCCCAACCACCATTTGCTGAGGGTCTTCACCCTATTTTGCACAGAAGAGTGTTCAGACCAGAGCACCACAAAACCCTTGGAAAAAGGGGAAGCCAGAGCACCTTCTGGCTCCCCACTAACAGCACACAGACCAGACAGTGCACCCATCCTTACTGCAGGCATCTGCCCAGAGGTTGTGCTCCACAGAACTGTGCTCTTGCCTTGGATCTTCGCCTCCCTTATCCCAAACAAAATCACTCTACCCTCTGTGGATAAGGGCCAGATTCTCAAAGATCTCAAAGTCTCCAAATCTCCACTCAAACCATTCTGAGCACGTCCCACACACATGCAGAGAGTGTCCTGCCCAGAGAAGGCTTTTACCACTGCTCTGCCTTCATGTCCCAGCACAGGCTGCTCAGAGCCCTGTCCGGGTCTGCAGCTCGGTCTCACTGACCCCAGGCCCCTGCTGAGGCTGCAAACAAGTCAGAAGGGCTCTGCTGGAGAGAATCTATTTATCCATAGGGAATCGAAGGGAATTAATCACATTATATGTGCTGTATCAGGCTGACGAAGGTCACACATCTGAACTAGGGCAGCCCGACCTTCAGCACAGATGTCAGCTTCATGAGGAAGCACCCTCAAAACTGGCCAGAAAAGGTATTTTCAGGAGCAGATTTATTTTTTCCTTTCTGCAGAGCTTTATTTCATAATGGAAGACGGATGAGGAAAAAGAAAGCAAAAACCAAAATCAAAACACAGTTTTTAAAATAAAAATTCATTTCCTAGCTGTCATCCTTGGATTTTGCATATCATGCCTTAGCATTAACTGCTGCCAAACACAAGATGTCAGGTCCATCTGGCAGATGTACACTTCCCCAGCTGCCAAGTGCTTCCTTTAGATCCAGGGGCTTTGCTATTAACTATATTCGCAAATTCCAGCCTCCTAAATGAGGAGGGCTTCTGAACAGCAGCCTCTGCTTCCGAGTGCCCTGGAAAGGGGGAGCCAGGCTGCACTGCAATCTATATGTGCATCTGCTGCACTTGTATGGTAGGGAGGGCAGCTCCCTGGTAACCCACGGCTGCACCAGCTGTGGGAGAGCTTTGAGGAATTCCTTTCTCCCCAGATTACCCCGAAGTAAAATTAGAAAGTATTTAGGAAGCAGAGGGGAAACCCAACCATTCAAGCCGACATCATTACTTATTTACATATAAATACAGCCAGGAAATAAGCATATGTATTTATATATAAACAAAAAAGCTATCTGTACAATGTTTCATACATTGCTTTCCCGTCCAATATTTACTACTTTATTCATGACTTAAGGAAAAAAACTTTTTCCCCAAGAAACTGGTGATAAAATGCCCTCTGGTGGGCGTGACTGTGGACCTCTACATCAACAACCACCTCCAAAATAGTTTGGAGCCTTCGATATATTCCTGGGATTACTATTTTTAATGGAGTGAGACAAAGCACATACTTGCCTTCCAGAAGAAACAGATCCATCCCTGACTAGCAAGCCTGTTTTACTGCTAAGTATCTCTGGATTAGAATCATCTCAAAGTTTAAAAAAAATCCTATTAAAATAATTTTAGGAATCATGACATGTTTTAATGTTCATTTTACCTCTCTAGGATATATTTTTGTCTTAAAAAATAAGCAATTAAGATAAAAAGAAAAGTGGCATTAAGTTCTGCTTTGCCTCAGCATAACAGAATCTTTGTCGGCTGAAATGGAGAAAGGAGGGGTGGAGAAGAACAGCATTTTCAGAGCTTATGAATCATTTTTGTCCTGTTAAAGCACCAGGCACAACTAGGGAGGCAGCTCTAACTGTACAGGCAAAAAATAACAGCCCTTGTTCCAGAAGAGTTTATTGCCTAAACAGAAAAAGCAAAGATGGAAAAAAAATCCTTCAAATATAAACTGAAGTTAACAGGATGTGTTTTATCCTTCAGATGCTCAATAATTGTGGGTGGTGTTTTCATTAATCTGAAACAAGATAAATCTAAAAAAAAAGAGCTGAAGGTTTAAGATGCAGTGACAGAAGAGATAATGCAGCAACTTGGGGGCAGAGAGCATGTACAGCTACTCTGAGAAAATATATATATATATATATATATGTAAAGCAGACTGCTTTAGCAAGCCAGCCACACTGGAAGAGGAGAGCTACCAGGCAGATGGGACAGCACGAGCCTGACCCTAACACAGCCAAAAAAAGCTGCAGTTACACACAGAACTCAAGCTGACCCCACAGAGTTTCTAGGGATTTTTTTTTTTTTTTTTTTTTGTGCAACAGCAAAGCTTCAGAGTGGCAGCTAAATAAAAAGGCAGACTAGAACACTGAGGTCACATGAAGCAAAATGGAAGAACTCCACTGCTTTCCAGAGTTCCCTGGAAAGTCTTTCTGCTTCCATTTCATACAGAACATGGCACTTTCTTGGTTCAGCAGGATGGTTAGATATTTGCTTCCAGCTTCCACAGTACAATTTGCAGTTAACTGCTGCTTTATGCCAAAACTATTTGCAACTTTCCTCTATACATGGAATGTGAAGTATTTCTGTCTTTTTGTAGATGTTTCTGGGCAACAAACTTTGCTCATGAAGTTGTTCTGGGGTATAAAAAAAAAAAAAAAAACAACACATGATTTAACATTCATGCCCTCAGAAACAAAAACAAAAAACTGTGAAAACCTACTCATTTATTTGACACGTGCCTTTATCCAAGTCCTGCACCCCTGCTCTGTATAGAGCTCCTTCCCTCTCTAGTGGCAGACAGGTCAGATACCAATGCTTAGAGCGTGCTAAGGGGTTGGCCAAGATCAGTTTTTAGTTTAAAATTCTTTTTTTGCTAACAGCCCACACAGAGATTCAGAGTTACATTTACCAGTTATTTCTGAAGACAAAGGCCATGGGTTTCATTCTTGTAAGCATCTCTGGACATTATGTTGACTGCAGATACAGTGAAACATATTTGTTTTATTAGATAGAGCAAGCCAAGATTAAGTGGCCTATTTGTGCATATAATAGTTACATACACAATGCTCAGGCATTAATCCTAAATTTTTGCCTAAAATTAAAAGTAACATTATCTAGGTAAAATGAGCACTGACATTTCTTGGATTTGATCCTGGTGGCTAATCTTGGGGTTTTTTTAATCTTTCAATTTTCTAATCAAGAAGATGGCCCAAGGCTGAACAGTTCTGATTGTTAAATTTCCCATTTTTCATGTAAAAACAAGAGGTTCATGCTTTGTTTCTAGGGTAAAACTATCCTCTTAAGCCAACCCTGAACTGGCTATAGTCAAATTCAAGAGAGGTCTACTGAAAGCCATGAACTGATACAGATTCTGATTTTACAAGATAATATTTAGACAGGAAAAGGCTTACATAAGTCATATGTGATATCATTTTAGTAAACACCTTGAGAAGATCTGGGCCTGTCCATGTTTTCCTAAAGCTGAATAACTGCCTGATAAACAGTGCAGCCTACAAATAGGAAGGAAATGGTTAACGAGGACTTCCACTCGGATTACATGCAGCAGAAGCCCCAGCAGCCCCCTGGCTTCTCCAGATGAGTGCCTGATGATGCCCTGGTTAACCATCAGCTCAAGCAGGAGATGCCTGGGCTCAAGCTGCACCTGCACTTCCATCATAAATCAGTGTTTAAGCTTCTCAACCTGACCCAACTGGGTGTCATTCTCCATCTCCAGCCCAGGCTACCTTAACTCTGCCATCAGAGCACTGCAGCTGTATGCAGTTCTTTGAATAAAGATGCCAGCATGGCACAAAGGTTGGGTTTTTTTTCCTACTTGTATTATTCCTGAAACACTATACTTCAATAACTTAGCTGCTGCAACAACAATATTTGTCTAAGAATAGTTTTTAGAAGGCTTGAAGGATGCTGCTGTGAACTGTTCAAGTGTGATATTGAAACAGTGAATTTAAGGAAAACTTGCTTCAATTTCTTTCTTAGCAAGAACATACCCTACACACACACAAATGGACTTTCAAAATGTCTCTTTGAGACAGGGGAAAAACAAATAAACTAGAATAAAGAGTATTATGGCAATCACAATTCTCCTCTTCATTTTTGGCTGCAGTACTGTAACCAAGTACCACTTTTCAAGTCAATCTCACATTTTAGGGACTTCAGGCAAGCCTTATTATTTCCTTAATTCCTACACCATTTCATGCTCTGTTTTTATCTCCTACAAATAACTCAAATATTGGCCACAACTTCCCATTGCCTTTTAAGTTCCCAGAGAGATAAGGCTGTGATGTTGCAAAACCCTAACTGCCCAGAAGTTTAATCATAAAACTACACTTTTCTTCCAAAAAGGAAAAATGTGCTAGGAAATAGGCTTCACTTTCAGAGATTCAATAAACTTAAAGAATGGGTAGAACATTTATCTAATGCTTCCAGGGTACCAAATGTAACTTCATTTGACTGCACAGATCTGGGCCAAGGATAAATTTGGCCCATTTTATATAATAAAGAACTGATGGGAAAGAAGAAAAGGTATTGAAGCACCTAGACTGTACAAACCAGGGACTGGCAAGTATTTCCTTCCCCCTCTCTTACATTTGCTGTCATCTACTGAGATTTGCAGACTTTTTCTTCGACCTCAAGACCTTCACAGTTGAATTTCACAAGTGATTTGTTCCTCAGGGTAGAGAAGCACTGTGCAACATCAGATACATATTGGAATATGTCAGCTCCACAGGTGTTAACTAGATCAGGATTTGGTCCACAGTTCAGCAGCTCTTGTGACAATTCACACATCAAGATCAACTGAGAGGTTCCCCAGGAGGTCCCACGCAGCCACAACCCACGCTCTTATGTGCTACAGGCAGCTTTTAATCACATCTCATTACATTTGTTTGCAGTCTTAAGGCTCAGACCTCACAAAGCAAGCGGGTGGTTTTTACTTTCAGTCTCATACAAAGACCATGAGGAATAAAACGTTGGCACAGACAGCCAAAGCCTCATGAATTCTGAATTTGAGAATGGGCATTCAATCCAGCCTGCAGAAAATCCAGACTAGCATCAGTGTAAAAGAGATAAGAGTTAACTCACCAAAGATCAAACCCAACTTTCATTTACGCCTATGCAACATTGATTTCTGTTAACTACATGTGTGTAACCGGGGGCAACATTTGATCTGAAGCCTAGTACCTTGATGCCCAGCTATTGTAAAACAGAAGCAAAAGGTAACTACAAACATTTGACTGATGTTGCCTGCCAGCAGGGCATTGCAGACAGCTCTACCAGCAATTCATATTGACAAAATTAAGATGGGGCATGGCAAACCTCACTACTAGAAGTAATTGCACAAATATTTGGAGAGTTCTTCAAAAAAAAAAAAAAGACAATATGACACTGGGGAAAGGCAACAGAAAGCCACAGACCAAGAAATAAGCTACTACATGCAAATACATGCAAGCTTCTCCCAAGTTAATTCTCCTCTTAATGGAATATTGATTGGTATGCTCAATGTTTAGAAATGTGAAACAATGTGGGGGAGAGAAGGAAGGGAACACACTCAGAGCAGTGACTTTTGTTTAAATGATACATACTTTCCTCATATGATCAGCCAAAAATAGCATAATGAAGAGGGCAGTGCAGTACATTTAACATTTTGCCTTGCATTTTATTAGCAAGTCTGTCAGAGATGACCTGGGAGTGTTAGTCACACACTTTTGTGCCCTTCTACAAGAAGTAGGCACAGCATTTTTCATAACCTCTCCTCACACGATACCCTCAGTGTATCTGGTATTCCTCTGCTCTGAGTAGGATGGATTACAAACTGTCTGTGGTAAAATAGAAGCTTTTCAGATGTAATCTATTAAGCTGTTTGCACGACTGGGGAGAAACCCACTGTTTGGGGGGAAAGCAGAGCAGTCCACTGTCATGAGGAACACCCGGCTCAGCTTTGTTGCATCTATCCCCAGCTGAGAAGAGAGGATAAGAAACAAGCTGTATCTTTGAAGCAGATATTTATATGATCCATTTTTTTAATAAAACCCTTAAAATATAACCAGTATCACATAATCAAGCAGCCACTTATTCCAACCTTCCAGAAATTTCTACCTACTCCAGTGACTACCAGTAAAATTTTAGAAAAAGCATTTCTTCTACCCTTTTCCTTCTGTCATTCATGGAGTCTTCAGATATCCCTTATAGTCTCCAACTCGTTTTACTAAAAAGCCACTCAAAAACAAGGCAAAAGGAAAAAACCAAAGCCTCAACCAGAAGAGCCAACTTCCGCTGCCATCAAAGTTCCTAGCCCTGATCATCCAAGCAACAACAACATCCTAAATTGTTCTGCTGAGCCATCCCATATTAAGGATACACTTATGAATACAGGCACTGTCAAGGAGCCATTTCATTGAGCACAGGTTATACATGTATATTTTTGTGCTGTACTGCTTGTACTAAAATATAAGAAACTTCATCCAGAATTAGCAGCCTCTCTGCCACTGCTTTTCCAAACTTTATGAAGGGTTAATGAATAAACTCAAAAAAATATTTCTTAACTTGATTCTCCAGCATTTCATACAGTTTCAAAAGTATTTTCCAGACATTTATATACCCGACAACATTTTGTATTATGAAGTGTTCCAATTTGGCATTGTTCCACCCTTGGCAGGCAAGAGACAATAAAAATCAAGAGAAAGTGAAAAATTAAGTTTCTGAAGTATACAATATGTTAGGAATCATTTAATGAATTCAGGTGCTCAACAAGCTACAAATCAACCAAACTTTGCAGTACATATAGATTTCAAAGCACAGGTAAACACAGCTGCATCCACTTTAAAGTTATTCCACGTTGTGTGATATTGTGATGAACTTCCTGAACTCTTTCACCTCTCCTTTTGATCTGGGGTTTACCTGTGGCTGGAAAAACTAACAGCATTTAAATTCTTCTCCCTCTAATTAAGGGGAAAAGCATGTTTAAGCCTCAGACTGAGAAAATAAACCTTTCTTTGGGTAGCTACAGCACGCTGCGATCTGCGAATCCACTAACATTGCTTTTGCAGACCAAAAACAAAATCCTACAACAAAGTCTGACAAAGCATATCTTAGAGCAGAATTATCCGATTTAAATATTAATTACACATCAGCATGGACTTTAAGAAGTGTCTGAAGCAAAAGGCTTTAAAACACACTTTAAACCCAGGATTTCTAAAGTCTGCACTGTCATGCAGATCTTGGTTTTAGGGTGGAGGTTTTCAGATTTGTCTGGGGGGCTTTAAAAAAAAAAAAAAAAGACAGGAATGAAGATTGATTATGAGTTTCTCCCCAAGATTCAAAAATATGGAGAGACAAGAGTATAGCCCAGCTCAACAAATTAGGCACATCTTGAATTTGAGTCCTGCTACCAGACACTGTTATTGCCTCAGATACCTCTGTATCACCTTGAAGGATTCTTCACAGTATCTCTCAACTCCACTGACAGTCCAAGAAGCACTCCTGCCACGGCACACTTAACAGGTTTTAGTTAACGGCGCTGTTGCAGAGGAATTTTATCAGTGGCAGATTTTCTTGCAAACTGCTGCAGTGAACGAGTTCCAACACACACCTTGAGATATAATCTGGTTCCAAATCCAACTGCATACTACCTGAACTTATGTAGAGTTAAGCTCTAAAACTGGAGACTGACCCAAGAAAAACCAAATCTGAATGGAAATCCCAGCACTTAACATCACACATCACATAGCATATTGTAATGGATGGCAGTGAATTAAACAAAAACACAAATCACAGAAAGCGACGAAAGGACCACTGAGTTAATTTTAAAATAAGTCTTTGTCTATAGTTTCAGGCTGCTTCACAGAATCAGTATTATTACTGCAAGCCAGCACTATACATTACCTGAAATTTAAGACCACAAAAAAACCCCTGTGTTTTTCTGACGTTAATGCCAATTATGGCCAAAAGCCAAGTTGAGAATATCTGAAAACCTAAACCTAAGCATCACAGATAAAAAAAAAAAAAAAAAAAAAAGAAAGCAGCACATAAAAATTAGACAAAACGGTCCCATGTTCCACATATCCTAATCCACAACATAAAATTATTTATGGAAGAGTGTGACTAGGAATTCAGTCACTGTCATTTATCAGATGGTCAAGGCAGCACAGAGGTAACTGGCTGCATAACAACAGCACCGGGAAGGCTTCTGGGCACCGCTGGTACCAGGTCTGGTTTCAATGTACCAGGCAAACGATGCATATTCACACCCCAGGAAGCTCTGCCGACTTGCAAAAACCTGACAGAAAGGCGTTCCCATAAGAGATTTCTAATCTATTTCCTTTTAATGCCTGTCTTTATAGCTGAGGAGGAGTTCTTTGTACTTCTGGTAACAAAGGAAACACAGAAGTGACAGAAGCATGTCAAAGCTGTTTATGTTTCATACAGCCTCACACTCCGAGTTGCTGTTGGCAGTTTACTTCTCGGGAAGAGCATCTTAAGCCTTCACATAGGAGCTCCACCTTCCTACAAGTAACTTTATGGAAGAGTTAACTGCACAGAGGGATCTTGAAACCATTCCCCCCACTGGGTAAACCAACATAAAACTAGAAGAGAAATTTTTTAAAAATGTGACAAAGGGTTAATGCAGTTATTCAGTTAACCTGCAGGTATGTTCAAGCCAGTATTATCTAATTTGTATGTTTATGGGCTTTTTTCTGGGCTTTAGGATACAGGTTTTACACTTTCTTGTGCAGAGAGGTGCGTACATCAAGGAAGTGATTAGATACACAAATAAATCACAGAACCTAATGATACTATGTCATATTTAAGGTCACTGAATCAGCACACTGTGCAAAATGAAAGACCTGGAGAGAAAACAAAAAAAGCAGAAAGACCAAGTAAGTCACTAACTCATGCTGAGATTTTCAGCTAGCTACAAGTCTCGACTGCGACACAAAGAATCAGTGATCTGAAAATGGTGTAGACTTCAGTGCTGCCCGATGAAGTTGAGGCTCTGCAAACAGAGCAGCTTTGGGATCAGGCCCTCAGCTGTCTGGGCTCCCTGGGTCCATAGCCTACGGCAGCAAATCCAAGTGATCGATGGAGTTTAGTGGACAAGTCATTACAAGAACTTGAGTAAGGCCATGCTCAACCTAAAGAAGGGATGATAAAAAACTCAACAAAAATATTAAAGAGAGACCAAAACTTTAAAGTGCAACAGAAAACTCCAAATGAGTTTAAAGATTAAAAAATACATCGCACAAAAGAGGTATGATGCAAGTTACAAGGGTTAAACAAGGTGGGAGAGCCTGGAATTTCTCTATTACCAGATCATGGGGTACTTTCCCCACGCTAATGCTGTGTGTGAGTTTCCACCACAGCATACAGAGGCAGTAAGGGAAGGAAAATAATTTTTTTTGGCCCCTTAATTTTTTTTTTTTTTTTTGCTTTGCTTCAGAAGAACTGGGTCCATCAGGTATCGGAACTAAATTAAAAGGTCAGGAAAACAAGTAGGCATGGACAAGACTGAATTGCAGATGAGCACAGAGAAGGAGAGACACAGCACTGGGATAAGCGCCAACAACTGCAAATAGTCCCAGTTTTGGAGGCTGCCAGCGCAGTCCGAACCTGATGGACTCCCAGGGACACCACGGATCCAGCCCGGGAGAGGAGGACGTGGGAGCAGAGCAACATCGCCAGAGAGACCATCACAGCAAACCTGGGCAGAATGAATTCTCCTCCAACAGGCACTAAAAGTGATAGCACCACATACAGTGCTCAGTAAACCCCAAAAATCACATCTAATTCCTAGGTCCGTGCCTTCCTCTCCTTTCATTGAGAAGATTTCCAGTCAACATACACCCTATATACTTTTTATTACTGTTTGAAGAAGAGCAGCAGCCCCGGCAGCATGCTAATCTAGAAGCCGAGACAAAACAGAGCTGGTTACTTTTTCCCCTCAAGATTTCTGCTTCAAAAATACAAATGAACAAGGGTTTGTTCCTGCACACCACCACTTTTTGTTTCATTTCAGCAAGACTTTGACAAAAACTCATTCACTGTGCCATGTATCTAATATATTGGGTACCTGAAGTATGACCATCACTCATTAGAAACGTAATTAAAAAGTGACAAAACTAGATCCCCCCCTCCCCAGCATGCAGATGAAAACCAGTAACCCTGCCTCTATTTGTAACCATGACAACTATAGAATATTTTATTTCGGTAATATAATTCACACTGAACATTTGCTCATAGGTTTTGTTGTTAAGGGAAAGGTTGACACACTGTGCACACATTTCATGAGCTACTGGAGACAACAAATGCAGGAAAGTCAGGCAGTTTGAGACCAAGAGCCCAGTTTGTGTTTCAGAGTTCATTTAAAACCCTTTACTGTATGCAAATGAACACGAACAAAAACTCATCCAAATAAGGGGTTACACAGGTCATTACTTGCAAGACAACTACTTGGTATGACAGGATGTTTTTCCACTTTTAAATAAACCACAGTGATGCCCTCATATTTTCAAAGAGTTACTTACTCAAACACCAACTGTTAATTTTCAATTAAAATACCATATGCATTATTAGGAAATATCAATATGGATGTTATGGAAAAAAAAAAACCCACTACACGAAACAAGGCAATGAAAAGCACAGTTTACATATGCAGACTAAGTCTTCTGGATGGGTCACTAAATTATTTGCATAGCTCCTATATTTCATCCTAAATTGAAGACAACTTCCAGAAATACGCACAATAAGAACAGGTTATAAGAACAAAAACAAAAAACCACAATGCTGAGTACTATTGGGAGAAGATGAAACAATCCCGAGCATAACTAAAGTTTGACACAGATAAATGTCAGAGTAAAATATTGCTGTACTCGATTTTTCTCCACATGGGAAAAAAAAATAATAAAGCCATTAGCAGTTTAAACCAGAATACAACAATAATAGACACACTGTTGCTTTGGTTTGGAGGCAAACAATAATAAAGAAAGAATAAAGCTTGCTGGAACACTATCCCTTTTCTCACACAGATCATATCTTTCAAGGAGAATTTAAAGTTTCAGCAGATTGCTAATTATAAGAAACCATAATACTCTTATCTGCAGTCACCTTAAAGCTACGGTAGTTTGGGTTTTTAAAAGTACCTCAAAAGAACAGCCTGATAAACATGTTTAAATCGGTGCAAGAGACTCACACGTGCCTACACACACACACACTTGCTCAGCTGTTTTCAAGACTATCAGGAAAAAGAAAGTTTCTTCATTTGTCGGAAATATGCTCTATAAAATCTTCCATTTAAACAAGTAATAAGCCTGCAGCAAACATGCATGGCTTTTTCCTTCATTGATGGAAAACTGATTAAATCCCCCTTAATCTAGTTACCAGAATGGTGTATTTTTTTTCTATGCTGTTTTCATATACAGTAACAAAAGATAAGCAGCCAACTACATGACCAGGGCTCCATAATTTTGGGTTGTGGAGGGGAGATAAATCTGTCTCCAGCGTTCAAGGAATATTTTCAGTTTAATAAATGAGACCAGAGGAGGAAAAATAAAATAATCTTGGAGACGATGAGCACACAGTTTATGAAGTGTACGACAAGCACCACCATCCATCCCCAGAAGTCCCTTCCTCCAGACCTTTCTCCACCCTCCGGGGAGGCACAGGGACCGGAACCCAAAATCCCGGGGACCACAGACACGCATCCTCACACGACAAGGACAGCTCGCCACATCCACTCAATGTCAAAACACAAAGTAGCTTTTCCCTCCCAGCCTGAGCCAGACCTTCCGAAAAGCGGTACCCAAGGGATGCACCTCTGTGCTCCGAACGGCACCAGGCAGCACTTGTGTTCGGAGATAAGTTACGGGAAAACAACCCTCAGGGGGGAGGAAAAAAAAATAAAATAACTGGAAAGCATCAATGGGAAAGCACAGCAGCAGCCAAACAAACCTCACGCCAGCGAGGACACGCCACCGGCACGGGAATCGTACGAAGTGTTTTAACACATACACACACACATATATATATTTAAGCGATATTGTGCCGAGAAGTTCCTCGTATGCATGACGCGTGGGGATGTGGAGAAGCAAGAAGGACCGGGAACGCAAGCCCGGCA
>VZRO01005465.1:146072-167677 GCA_013397915.1 Daphoenositta chrysoptera
GCCCGGCGCAGGTGCGGCGGCCCCCGAGCCCCGAGCGCTGCCCCGGCCCGCGGCGGGGACGTGCGGGGGACAGCGCGTTCCGGGGGTCACCGCGCTGCCGCTGCCTGCGGGGAAGTAGCGGGTACTTGGAAAGAAATACTGCCCCGCTTTATGAAATCACCGCTCCCCCAGGGCGTGATCCCGGGCCTCTCCAAGTCCGCAGGAGTGGAGTACGTCGGTACCATTCTTACCCAACAACGCGATTTTTTCTTTCTTTATTTTTTTTTCTTTTCTCTCTTTTTTTTTTTTTTTTTTTTTACTATATTCTCTGGCTTTGTGNNNTAAATATCCATCGCGTTTGGAGTCACTAGAGATTTTCCGCGTGGAAATCTGCATCTGTCTCTCTCTTCCGTATAATCTTGTATCTGCGTGTGCTGCTTTGTAGGGATCTCTCTGATGTGCACACAAGCTGCATATGCTGTAGTTTTAAACATAGAACACTTTGTCTTTTATGTTTCCTGTAAGCATAAAAATAAGCTTAATCAAATTCTTTTCTCCTTACTTTGCCGTTAAAAAAATGCATCGATGCTCAAACGTGTTGGAAGTAAGGCAGTTGTGCCAAATGCCAGCAAAGGGAAGGGAGGGAAGCACAACCCACAGAAATGGGCAAATCCATGTTTTTATTGGAAAAGGGACACACGCTGCCCAGTGCCTGGAGGAAGCAGGGTGCAGCACTAACAGAGCAATTTCATTTTCTCTCTTCCCAACCTCATAAACAAATGAAAATTATTGCAGTGGACTAAAACATTTCTAAACCCAGCCATCATCATTAATATTAGAATGCTTTTAGCTGAATATGGCCTCACGCTGGAACAAGCAGGCTCCATACATTTTTGTCTTTAACGTATCGTGATTAACATTGAAACCTCCAGTCCTGTCCATCACCGTGGAGTGTGAGGGTCAGAAGTTCAGAACAGTTTAAAGCTGAATTACTTAGCACGTGCACACACGCCACACTCTTCTGATTTCCACGCAGGGTTTTTTTCCCCCTTTTAGTTTTCTCCCTTTTGAACAGGAGAGTCCTGCCCGGTGTTATTTGCCCTGGTGCGGTGTTATTTGCCCAGCGTATGTGGTTGACCCAGAATCTGAGGAAGCCGATGAGGAGAAGCCTCAATGGGACTGTTGACCTAACAAGTAGCATGTCAGTCTCCCGGTGGCATTTGAATGTTCTCGCAGCGAATGCTTCGAGACAGGAGAGAGCATAAAGCAGAGATTCTTTGGAATCCTTAATTAGACACAGTGATTTTGGAGTACTGGCTTCTGCTGCTATCCTCCAGTGCCTAGTACTTTGTTTTGTGACCTTGAGGTTAAGGATACCAACCAGCCCTGTTTATTTTTAATAAAATCTTACAGTTATATGAGACAGTTCTAGGTTTTATTTATTTTTAGCATAAGTGCTTCCATCTTATCTGCCTCACAGGTTTATAGTAAGGATTTAGCTAATATTTGGACAGCACTTTTAAGCTATGAAGCTCTATACATTTATTATACTGACCATTTTCTGCATTTTTCATTCTCGGAAGGTACTTTCGTACTCTTTCACCTCAGGAAGATAGAGTTCAAATTTTGACTTCACTTTTCCCATCAAATTTTGTCAAATACCTGATTTACAAATGCTGACATAGGGTCAGATTCTGCATTCAGTTACAGGTAATAAATTTCAAAGAATTTCTTGATCCTTGGTGACTGTACTCTAGATCTAAACCAGTTCGACTCAGAATTAGCATCACAATTTCATATTCATGAAGAATAAGCATTTGATTACATTGAATATACCATTATACTTTAATTTTCTTGCTCCAATTTTATATTAGTAACTTCAGTACTTTAAGAAGACACTGCTTCATTTTATTACTTGTATAATTCCTTTTTTTCTCTGCTCTGATTCTGAGAAAAAAAGCAGGTGGGTTTTGTAGAGAGGGTCAGGGGGCTGAAAAGTTATTTGGGGGCATCCTCCTTCTGGTGAAGCGAAGTAACAGTCTGCAAGTTTTTTAAAAATTGAGATTAATACCTGGGTCTGGAGAAATTCCCCAGTGCTTACCATGCTATTCCTGGCACTGGAAAAGACCCACTGCCACTCACATCCTTTCTCAGCATTCAGGAAATCCTGACTTCCTCTTATTTAGCTCGTGGTTTAAGGGATGCAAACCTATGTCCACATAAAATCACTGAAAATAAGGATCCTTCAAATGCTAATGAAACAAAAGATCCATTTTCAGAAAAACAAATACTCTGGGGTGAGGGGTTTATTTGGATAGGGCTGTGGGGTTTTTTTTAACAGAATCTGTTACAGGGTTGTGCTTGACAGGCTGAGGATTGTTTGTAAGAATCCCAGTTTTGGATTAGGCAGCTGATAGCCTGCAAGACTTTGGTGGCTGCTAAAGCTTGCTCCTCTGAAAGAAGAGATTTCCTCTTTTAGCAATAGATCATTATGTTACAAGGCATGTATTAGAATGAGAATAATACAACTTCCCCCGTCTTTGCTGATCATATCAAAACTAATGGCATCTTGAATTGTCAGAGCATCAAGTCCATCTTCTGATAAAATATTAGAAGACACGCAGATCTATTCATCTTATTGGAGTATAAATTTTAGTCTGAAAAATATTTGATGGCAATGCCATTAGATTAGCTGTGGGCATGTATCACAGGGACCAGCATAGTGGTTGGGTACTAGGATTTTGCAAAGGGGTTCCCATAAATATTTCCCACTTCATGGTAAAACTTATCCCCTAGGCTTGTACATGCTTAAGGGAGTGAAATTCTTATTTGTTTTAAGGGATTTAAAATATAAATCTTCAGCTTGTTACAAAAAAATTCTTAATTTTTTTTTGGATGCAGGTTAAGGCATTTCAAAGATAATGAAATTTCTTCTCCAAAATTGTTGCATGAGATTTTTGTAAGCTTAGCCAAAGAGGAATATCTGCTATCTGAAATTTAACTGGAAGGTTTAACTTCTGCTTTCAGCTAATGAAGATCCCCTTAATTACAGGTTTACTACATAGATCTAACGTAAGTGCAATAATTTTCTGCTGTCTGAAAATATTAATAGATCTGGTAGAATACACAGAAAATACAGTAATAGATACTTTGTATATTCACAGGGTTTAGGGGTTCTTAAAAAGTCAGTGGAGATTTGAAAGGTATCTTAGGGGTTTTTTTCAGTCATCTGTTTTTATTTATTTGAAGTATAAAGACTGTTTGCTGCTACTTTAGCATTTGTATGTACATATCTGTTACAATTATCCTTAGCATTTAACAGAAAGATAATGCCCAAAGGAAGCAGGAAACAACATTTAAAGTAATTTTTATATATGCAGCTTGAGTTAATTGCCAAAATATGAATTTAAGATGGATTAAAACTGCTAACCTATGGAATTTATTGAAAAACATCGACTTCTATGGGCATACCATGTTAAATAAAATACCTTCCCTGAGCAAATCTTTTATCTTCTGCTGAGTAACCAAAGCTGCTGTCATGGGTGGGAAGGCAGAGCTGGCAGGTACAATGTCCTGTCACTGGGAGCTGGTTAGAAAAGGATTCTGTCCTTCATGCATCCCAAACCATGCCCACCTCCATGCCATTTACAGGGTAGTCATCAAGGCAGGCAACTATTCTTGTGAAAAGAATCAACCTTCAGACAAGTAGTGTCAGATCATCACTGTTTGGTTGATAACCTATAGAGGAACTGAAATTGTGGTACCAAGAGATGAGGAAGATATGTGATCAATTCCTTAATACCTGACCATATTCCTATATTTTTTTCACAAGGGGATTATATTCTAACTCCTCAACTTTACATATCCCTGATTTCCCCAGGTATTTAGCTTTTTAACCTGACCACAAACTGTTTGTAGACACACACACGGCTCTGTGGGCAGAGGTTATGAAGTCATTTGCTTGGAATTGGTGAAATAAAGATTTGTGTGATTTTAGGTGTATGAGCCA
This sequence comes from Daphoenositta chrysoptera, assembly GCA_013397915.1. Taxonomy (NCBI): domain Eukaryota; kingdom Metazoa; phylum Chordata; class Aves; order Passeriformes; genus Daphoenositta; species Daphoenositta chrysoptera. The sequence continues at coordinate 150,061 of VZRO01005465.1, forward strand.
AAACGTCCTTGTCCCTGACTTGTCAAGGGAATGAGAAGAGTCTGATCCTCTAAGAGCAAGCAGCATATTGAGTTGATTTCTCTTACCTATGACAGAACCATTTGCTAAAACTTCCCCCAGAAGACAGAAGTGGGTTCTGCTGGAGCTGTGATTGTGGTTTCTGATGGGCAGTAATAAAAGTAAGATGTATTTAACTATACTGGCAGAGTCTAGAGCGCTGTCTTGAATTATTTGAAAATCTCTAATGGTTAGGGATAGCAGAGAAGTCAGGTTTTTGTTGGACTTTTTGAAAGTTTATGAAAGTTCTGTTTAACAACTTTATTTCCAGTCACCTCTAGTCACATGGAGAGGCATTTTCATTGCCACTGAAGTCATTGCATCAGCTGCTTGAGTTTTATCAGAGTGACTCCACTACACTGGTTTATGAGGGAGGATGTGGGAGGAATTGGACTTTCAAGGTGAAATTTGGAGGGAGTTGCGTTGTTTGATTTGTTTGTCTAAAACTGTAACAATGTGTTTCCACCTATTCCTCATAATTATATGGGGGAAACTAAAATACATGCCATTTTGAACTAAATGTCTGTATTAAATTGGTTTGACTCCTATCTTCTGCCATCTGTGGCATAACTAGAACAGAGAGTGAGAACAAAAAATATAAATGACTCAGCCACATTTCCTTTAGGAGAGGCATCATGCCCCCCATTCTTGTCAATTCCAACTCAGAATATTCTGTGATTCTGGTAATTTTAATTGTAAATAATTCATTTCAGCTGTGAATGAAGCAGTGTTATGACACCCTGGGCATGGAGAAGAGATGTTGCTGTTCTGTCATTTAATAGAGGGACCTAAATATATGCTATAATATTTTGGTTCAGCAGCTATGCATAATTTTTCTGTATATTTAGATGGCCTCCAAAACAATCTGAGCGCAATGCTGAGATGTAATTCAGCTTAATTAAATACTGAATTTTTCCTGTAAATGTTAAGTACCTCATAAACCTGACTGTGGAGAGAACCAGAAGCAAGTTCATGGAGAGAAAAATGAGACAAGTAGGTTCTGCTGAAGCCTTTCAGAAGACTTAGTGGCCACCTGCATTAGTTGCCACTGATAATACAGGGAATCATATCCAGGCTCTGGAGTGAGATGGAGACAGTCTCCACAGTCTTTGTTTTCCTTCTGGTCAGACTGACCAGAGAAGGTCCCTTCATACCCATAGAAAGCTTGATAGAGGAAGGTTGATGATATGTTGGGCTTTCCCAGGGATGGAGCTGAGGTTCAGCCAGGCATGTCAGCACACCTTGGAGACTGGAGGCACTCAGAGGTCTCCCAAAGCTATAGACACCTATTTTAGAAGGCCTGATTTACCCCAAGTTTACATATGAGGTAGGTGTTTGAGGCAAACAGATCCCTTAAGGTCCCTTTAGTCCTTGCAGGCATTAGGGGCCTTCATCCCCACAACACCCTGAAAGGGGGTGGCATCACTGCTCTGACTATATACAAGAAATTTTCCTTCTACTTAATGTCTTCTAAAAGTTAGTTTAAAATGACAATGGTGCTTCTGTTTTTTATCTGGTTAATGCTTTTCACAGATTCTGAACATTATATAAAACTCTTTTTTAATTGGTTCCTTTAGGAATCAAGTTTTGAGCAAAGGCCAAGTGTTTCTATCACTTATCAAAGAAATTACACAGAATCACGTTTACACACAGCACGGGTTAATGGTGAACAAATGGAAGAATAAGTAATAAAGGGGCAAATTATTATTGCTGAGTGACCTGAAGTGCTTAATCATAGAATCATAGAATGGTTTGTGTTGGAAGGGGCCTGAAAGATGATCTAGTTCAAGTTCACCTGCCTTGGGCAGGGAATCTTCTGTTAGATCAGGCTCTGCAAAGCCCCATCCCTGGCCTTGAATAGTTCCAGAGATGGGGCAGCCACAGCCTCTCTGGGCAGCCTGTGCCAGTGCATAGCCACCCTCAGAGTGAAGAATACCTTTCTAATATCTAATTCAAACTTAACATGTTTCAGTTTATGAAGAGGTCAAAATAAAATGAAAAAATTCTGTACATTAGGCTAGTGCAAGGCGGTGTAATAAAGCATGAAGACAAGAAGCTGTGCAGGGCAGGAACTCTTTTTGGAAAACAAGGACTTTGAAAAAGATTTTGGATTCTTTTTGGATAAACACCTCAAAATGAAATCTCCCTGCAATTCTGTGGCTGAAAGGGCAATACAGTCCTGAGATGTAAAAAAGAGTAGTATGAAGCAGATAAGAGGATTTGATGTTGCTCACATGCACAACAGTGGTGAGGCTACTGTTAGGAACCGTGTCCAGTTTTGGTGTTTGCAGTTCAAAAGCAACGTGGAAATAGTAAGGGAAGTTCAAAGGAAAGGTATGAAAAAGGATTCGGAAAACAGGCATGACAACATGAGGCATAAGCAGCTCAACTTATTTAGCTCATCAGGGAAGAAACTGAGAAGTGACTTGGTCACTGCAGGTGGGAACTGACCTATGGAAAAGATACCCAAGAGTGAGGAGCCACTTTATCTACCTGACAAAGGCATTACAGGACCCAGTGTTTGCCAGCTTAAGTCAGACAAATCCACTCTTGAAAGAAGAAATGTTTTCCTAGCCCGCAGAGCCCTAAATAATAACACTGTTTGCCCTGTAAAAGCTGTCACAGGTAGCGATGTTTAAGAGGATGCTAAATATGTATTTTTAAATACTTCCTTTCATATACTTTGTGGAAAAATCTGTACATCTTTCTGTGCATGTGTGAGTGGGAGCCCTGTCAGAATGGTGGTGGCGGTTCCTTGTCTGGCAGTCTGAGAACCTGTTATTCCTCCTATTCCTCAGTCCCTTGTGAAGCCTCTGCCAGGCTTGCTCTCACCATCCTCGGAACACCTGCAGTTTCAAAAGAGAATAATTATTAGCAAATAATCACTCTCTCGTTTTGTGGCTTTAGTGAGGTCTTGCAGACTGTCAGGAAGGATTTATTTTTTTCTCTTGGATGAAACTGGCCACATATTATCTTGGTTATTTGGGAATTGTTTCATTTTGCTGCATTCATCTGGAGCATCAGAGATGAATGGGTGGCCTTGGATGGCTTTTTACCACTGTTCTGCACTGCTGCAGACTCACCCTCCTCTCATCATAGGTGCCTCAGTGCTGTATTTTCCTTTCATATTTATGGTAAAATTAATTCTAGTAGTTAAACTGATTGGGTCTTTTGCCTCGTGTCAGATTGGCAGGCATCATGAAGGTTACATGACTTCTCCAGTGCATAAGGCACACTGTTCATACTGAGATCACCTAGATGTTTCTCATTTAGTCCATTTGTACTTTTGCAGAGGTCTTGAGATTGACAGGTTCTTTTTGTTTCATACATAAGTGTACTCTCCCAAGGACTAAACTGCTGTGTTTTAATTTGGGGATTTAAAATAGGGATAAAACATATTGCTTAGAGATATATAGGAGATCAGGCTTTCAGCTCTGTTTTTAAATGCTGTGAAACTTTCTATAAATGGTTTGTATAGTCAATAAGGATATGATTAACAATGTTGTGATGAATATTCTGCACAAAATTTTTGCATTCAGAGGCTTTTGTATCCAAAAAGAGTGATGTGATGATCTTTCTGCCTTCTTTCTTTGAACAGTCTATAGAATTTCCCCTGGTAATTCTTGCGTGGAGCATAAATCTTTCAGATGAGCTAATGAGAACATTTACAAACAAACAAATGCAAACACTCAAATCTTGCTTCTCTTATAGTATTTCTTGGAAACTCTATTGCATTCCTGTCTCGGTTATTTGGAGTAATAATTAGCCAGGTTGATTTTCATAATATTCTCTAGGACTAATCACAGCCCCGTGAGCATAGACTAAAATCCTGGCACCGGCTGAGCTGTATGAGGGTTTGGTTATGAATAACCCTATTCAGTTATATCCCTTGTGCAGAGCATGGGTTAGTAAGCTGGGGTATGTACACAGCTACACACATGTAAATAGTGAGAGCTGTGCCAGGGAAGTAGAATTCCTCTGTATTTAGGAGAGAAAAACATTAGCAAGAGGAAATTTTTTTTTCCTGCCTACCCCTTTTGAAGCTTTGTTTCACGGTAGCCAGAGGGAGAGAAAAAAACCACATTATATGAGTAAATTGTCTGGAGAATGTAACCAGGGCCCCAGTAAACACTGAGAATGAAAACCCATGTGAGTGTGTATTCAAGCAAGTATGTGCAAAGATGGTGTTTTCTGTGAGCGCTCTCTCGGACGAAAATTCTGTTCTGTAACTTAATACCTGGGGGGAAGTCGGGGTTTGCCTGAGCTGCCTTGTGTTGGGATTTTCTCTGAGGTCCCCCAGCTTCCCCCTTTCATTTCTCTTCCCCTCTGCCCCAGCATAATTTGTGGGGTTGTGCCCAATACCCTGAAAAAATTCAGATGAAATCTGAGATCCCTGATGACCAGTCCTGATTTTCAAATGATTAGACTCAGGCTGTATGATTTTGGAGTGGTAGAGTTGGGATGTTTTAAATTCTATTCTGTCAAGGAATGATTAGGACATTAATTTGGGCCATATTAGTACATCTCCCCTGTGTTGATGGGAGGATAGACCCCCTTTCATGTTCAATCTAAAGAGGGATTGATGACTGCTGAGGTTGTCTCACATAGGGACATCTGCCACTGAAATAAATGATGAGCTCAGAGAGTGAAAATGTTTAGGCTGCACTCTCTAAATGTGGCTTCCTTCTCTGCCGAAGGCAATGAAAGCCCTTAGGTAGCAGCTCTGTAGATTTTTCTCATTGTGGGCAAAAATAAGGGGTTTTTTATTATTTGTTAGCCCAAGGCTTCTTTCTTGAAGTTGCTACGGGTTGTTGATGCTGATTTCACGTTTCATAAACAGCCAAGTCATGTTCAAGAAGCAGAAAACTGACCTCAGAGATGACATAACCACTGGAGGCAGAGGGAAACGGCAGCAGTGCCGCTGAACGATGCTGAAAGAAAAGGGCACCTTTCCTGAGAGTTTGCCAGCAACTTTTTCTTGATGTGTGAGTTTAGTACTCCTGTGTTAGAAGAACAGTAAAGTACCTTTGAATTAGAACAGACTAGAAAAGTTGCTTAATGTGCTTTTTTCACTCTCTTACTTTTAACCCACCGCTGCAAAATTCCTTCTACCTGTAACGAATAATTTAATTTGGAAAGGCAAATAAGAGCTCATTAGCTGATGCACTGCTGCAGAGTAAGTGAGCAGGTTTTATGCCTAGGGACAGACTTTTACAACCATTTTGAAATGGCACAATACAATGCAATAAATCCCATGGCCTGTTCGGTGAGGAAGAGGGGAACACCTTCCTTCCTGTTTTACTTGGATGCAAGTTTTCTGCATCTTAAAACCCTTTATATTTGAATATTGGGGAAATGCATATATTCCAGGGGATCACATACAGATGAATTAAGCATGAGTGCTGCCAACAATGACTGTTGTGTTTTCCATTACATTCTCTACGCATTGTGGCTGGACAGACTCACCCTATCTGAGAGTTCTCCATCATACTCCTCAAAAAAGAGGCAGTAATATTTCTGCAAAGTATTTTTCTTTGTATCTTGTTCTATGTCTGGATATTTTGGGAGATGTTACATTTCCTTTTGTCTTGAAAAGATGGTTTGTTTCTAGTCTCACTGGTTTAGAGTGAGTGTTTAATGTAAATCTGTCCGTTTACTTCTATAATAAACATTAGAAGAAGCAGACAATAGCAACACATCTAATAGACATTGTAAGAACTTCTTTACTGTGAGGGTGGTGAGGCCCTGGTCAGCCCAGAGAAACTGTGGATGCCCCATCCCTAGAAGTGTTCAAGGCCAGGTTGGATGGGAATTTAAACAACCTGGGCTACTGCAAGGTGTCCCTGCCCACGGCACTGGGAGGTTGGAATGAGGTGACCTTTAAGGTCCCTTCCAACCCAAACTATTCTATGACTGTATGATTATTTTCGACAAGGAATCTGTCTTTTATCCCAAATACCTTAGTGATTTTCAGAAGTAATCTAAGTGATTTTTGTGAACACCCACCTTAGTTTCTGGCAATGATTGCATGTAGATGTAAAGCCCAGGCAGAAGACTCTCAATAGTGACTGGAAATCACAGGTCAGGACTCTCAGTATTTTACAGCATCAGATCTGCGTGTTATGGCTAAAAATTTCAGTGCTCAGAGGATAGATCAAGAAGGTATCCAGAGGCTCAGAAATCATATTAGTGTCTTCTAAAAGTTGCCTGTAATTTAAGTTTTGATTCAGTAATGCATAAAATACTCAAACTGCAGTAACTTATTACTCATTGGTAGTAGCTGAAATTGTGGCAGTTTCCACCTTCAGTGGTTGTTTTACTGTTACCCCAGATCCACGTGAGCAAAGGAGATTTATGACTTGTGAATCAAATTATTAGCATGGAGCACATCAGGCACTTGCTGCAGCTCGGAGCAGGTTTGGGAAGCCAGACAGGTATCATGGCAAGCATGACTGTGCTCCCAGGTGTTGTCCTTTGGGCTTGAATGGAGAGTTTTGTGTGTGAGCAGGTGTTTGCTGGCTGGAGCCCAAGGAAAAACCTCTGGGAACTCTTTATTTCACATAGTCCCGTGGCTGTACTTGCAGACCCTCACTCAGCGTTAAGAAATAACCGTAATAACCTCTGATATTCCTGAAAATGGAGCATGTTTGGCTGCTCTGGCAGGCACCATGATTGGCAGCATTTCCAGGCATGTGACAGCATCACCTCTGCACTTGGGGCCAGCAGGGGCAAAGAGCAGGCGCCGGTTTCAAAACAGCCCGAGGGAGCTCTGCTCATGATTTGTCCTGGCCAGCTCTCGACGCAGGACACTCACAGCACCAAGTGTGCTGAATGCCAGAGTTTGTGTGCGTTCAGAAAGGGCTCGGATGAATTCCCGAAGGCAAAACGTCAGTGGAGAGATGCTGAACACAGAGGGCTAAGAAATCCGTCTGCTGCGATTAGCTGGAGGGAGGGAAGGCATGCTGGTGAGCTGTTCCTGCATAAACTCCCTGGTTTCTGTTCTTCCCTAGGCATCCTCCCTTGGCCCCTGCCAGGCAGGGTACAGCCAGACTTCGGATTTTAGACGGCAACCTAAACCTGAGGAAGGCTTTTTATGGTTGGACTCTTCTGGGGAAAATAACTTTTCAACCCAGTTGTGGATGCCCCATCCCTGGAAGTGTCCAAGGCCAGGCTGGATGGAGCCCTGAGCAGCTCGGTCTGGTGGGAGGTGTCCCTTTCCCATGACAAGGGATTGGAACTAGATGAGCTTTGAGGTCCCTTCCAACCCAAACCATTCTGTGATTTTATGACTCTGTAGTCTTTCCATCAGCATTCCTCAAGGACAGTACAGGCTGTCTGGAGGTGCAGGCAAGGCAGTAGGCCTGTGCTGCAGGGATGTGGGATGCAGACATTTCAGCAAGAGATGTCAGGGAGTGAGGGTTGTTCCTAGCTGGGATGCTTGGCAGCTCTAGAAAAGCACTATTTTGTGGAGCCAACCCGTACTTCTGGGAGAGCACTATCACCACCCCTAAAGACATCTCATTCATTCTTAGTGGCAGAGATGGCCCCTTCAGAAAGAGACACTGGCATTTTCTTGCAGATCCCCTCTAGCACAAAGTGTGACTTTTCCAGAGGTTTTGAAGCGTAAGAAACTGAGGCTTAATTCCACCTATATAAGGCTATCAACTTATTCCAGAAAAAAACAATGGGGAATGTCTTGAGCTTTATCCTTACTTTGAGGTCATACCTTCAATGCACTTTTAACTGTGGGAAAAAAAAACCCTTCAGTTTTTTTCCCTTTCTCTGAGAAATTCAGCATATGAATAACTTACCTAAATTACTGCGGAAATGCAGTTAGGGACATACTAGAATAACTGCTTTGAATGTGATTTGATTGGAGGTACACAGTGATTCTAGTTTAAAAAGACAACTTTAGCACAGTTGGCAAAGAAAAAAAGATCACCGACTTTGATATTTGTCCTATGTCAAAATCTTATTTCCATTCTCTTCTGCTCCTCCGTGACTTCTCCCCTTGCACCTTGGCATCACACGATTTCCAAGTAATCCCCACCATTTTCAAAAACTGTTTTAAAATGGGAATGCTCAGTTCACTATTGAATTGTGGACTCACAATCTGAGGCTGAATCTGCAGACCTTAACAGAGATAAAATCTGTATTGACTCCGGGCCCTTTGATGGCATATGGCAAATGTCACCTGAGTTATTAACAGCCAAACAATAATGGGCTCTGTTCCGTATTTGAGGAAGCCTTTACCAATGAATTGGAGGAGATTTTTTCCTAATCCCAGATGCCTATTAGTTTATATTCTGATCCACACAGTTTGCTAACCTTTATGATTTTTATACTAGCTAAAATGAGTGCAGAAGCAGTTATTCAGCCTGTAAATGGCTAATAATTTTTGAAATTTAGGATTAGAAATGTACATTAATATGCTGAATTTAAATCTAATCCTCTGTTCACTCATCAGTGCAGAATATTTCAGGATACTTGTTACTACACAGAAAAAAAATCTTTGTCTCTCTCAGAATTGGCATTTATTTTTTCCTATTCCTGTGCACCAATGACTGTTTTAAAGAGCAATATCTTGTTAGGCACTAGGGACGAAACCTAATCCTTTTGTCCTGGGAAGCTGGGAGTCCTTCGTGTCAGAAACCCTCAGCCAGAAAAGCACACGTTTGTCACTTGACTTTCAGGAGTAATCCTTTGGTCTTCAGCTACTCATGTGGAGTTAGGCACATGGGTTAGCCTGTGCAGGGCTCGAGTCCCAAAATGAATTCCTTCCAGCTCTGCTTTTCACAGGACAGTGGTGTTGGTAAAAATGAGCTGCTAACACGATGCTTTCTCCAACATGAAGCAGAGGGAAAAGGAAACATTTTGACATTAGAGTCAGTGAAAACTACTGTGTTATCTTTTCCTTGTGACGTTAATTATTTATCAAGACTCCAAATCAGGCTCATCAGGGTTTTTCCCTTTAACACAGCCATTCCCTCCCTGCCTGGTTTCAAGGCAGCTGTCCTGGGAAGTGCTTTAGCTGTGGCCCTGAGCTGTTCAGTTGTTCACCCAAACCTTTGGGTTTTTTCTGACTGGTGGCAGGCTGAATACGTTTCCATTAAACAGGCGTGTTTCTCTCTGGGGAGAAAAAAAGAAAAAAAAAAAAGAAAAAAACATCATTAAATTATTCCAAATCCTAAAAGTTAAGCATGTTTTCTGCCAGCTCCACGAAATATTTAGGTAGTCACTAATAAAAATGATTTACAAACCAATGTGTTTCAGTGCAGTGTATTCCGATGGTGCCCGTGTGAGGAGGACAGGGCACCCGACGGTCAGCTGTGAAATGTGAGATCGATTTGAGCACAGACAGAGGATCCTGTAGATCCCTATCAGGTCCCTGAGCTCTGAGTGGTCTTCTGAGCACAGATGGGGGGACAGTGGTTGCAGGGGAGGAACTTCAGGTGTGTCTCAGGTGCCTGTGTTGCCCTCCCACCAGCATCCCACATGCCAGCACGCCAGATTTTTTAGCAGAAATTCCCAGAACCTCTGTGGGGGTACTTAGGCAGGATGTTGTGTTTGCAGGGATGTGCAAGGAGTTAGCCCCAGAGGAAAGATCCTTTATCTGCAGAACCCTTTGGTGGATGGGAATCCCTCAGGTGAAGCCAATCTGTGAGAGGTTCAGCAGGAATCCCTTAGGTGAGTTAGGTTTGTGCAGTCGATTATACTCTGTATAATTGTATCTGATATACAGAGCATTTTTCCATCATTCTTCTTTGAACCCACCATGTGCTCGACCCTGCCATGTGAGGTAGAAATAGACTTGTTCTTTCTCTGAACAGCGGGATGTGAAATGCTTTTGTGATCTCCTTTCCATAATGGACAAATGCCCTGCATAGAGTTTCAGCAGCTTGTGGTTCCTTCAAAGTAGTCTACTGGGGGTGGGAAAAAAGAAAAACCTGCTGGAGATACTGATTTATAAAATATTTTAAAACCAGAGAATTAATTAAAATGAGGTGTTTTTTTTTTTTTTTAAATAGAAATGTCTGTATGCTTTCAAGATTTTTTCTGTTGGATTCCAGAGAATCCAGAGGGAATAATTTGGTAGTAAATTGTATTCACAAAACAGTAACCAAATCCTGGGTCACTACATTCAAGGAAAGCCAGATGTAATCTGAACCAAAGTGTGGCCTGATCCAAATTCCCTAAATAATCTAGCCTGCCTCAGTTGTACTAGTGCTTGCATGGAAGTTTTGACTGCTGGGAAATCCTCTTAGGTACAATTTTTTTTTTTTTTTTTTGAATAATAAGAACATTGTTAAGAATAATAGTGGAAGGGTTTCAAAGTTTTGCAGGTATTGAAGTTTCTAATTAAATAATTCATATCTAACTCAAAGATGAAAAATCCAATAACTGTAATGGTATATAAAGCTGCTGAAAGGTGTTTTAAATATATGCATCTATAAAGCTTCATAGCAGGATTTCTGGCCCAGCTTTCTGTACTCAAATAAATCCCTCTCTTTCCTCTATGTGTTATCCTGCCTTAGGTCTGTCACAGAGCACTGGGCTGAGACAGGCGCAGGGATCCTCCCTGTAGACACAAGCAATAAAAGCACTAATATTCAACCTTTTTTCTTTTTATTAAGCATCCAAAGTCACAGAAAGTCTGGTGGCTGATGAGTAGGTGTATGGCTCCAAAGATGGTCTGTTTTTAAAAATACTTCCCTGGCTTTATTGGTAGTTTAGAATTTAAACTAGTCATATTTGCTACTGAAAACAATTTTTGGCAGAAAAAATGCAGTTGGAAATGAATGGGGGAGTATCTTCTTTTGTCAAAAACTTCCTTTTATTCCCCCAAGTTTTCAGCATTGACAGACTTGGAAAATTTTCCAGTCCCTTTCCTTCAGAACATTGTTACGATGAAGACTGTATAAAAACTGAAAGTGTATACTAAAAGACAGATTTCCTTTGGTATTTTTCATCTGCTGCAATATACTGTATATTTCAACTCCTTTGAAGTCAATGGGAGCCTTTTCATTGATTTTAGTGGCAGCTGGATCAGACCTTTAGTGAAAAGCAATGTACAAAGGCACTGTGCTAACTTCAGACTAGAGACAAATCCTTTCAGGTGAGTAGCACCTAATGGCAGCCTGGGCTTTGCCAGGGAGGATGATGCCTGCTGGGGCACGATTTGTTTCCACTTTCAGTGCTGGGCTATGTGCAACCAACCTTTTGCTGCCCAGAGCCTGCTTATTTGGGATAGGAGATAGAAAAGACTATTTTCTTACAGCAAGTTGAGAGTGAGTCTTGCAATAAAATAGATGCAGGAGACTGGTAGGGTTATGGTGAGGGTGGCTGTATGGGGAGAGGCTGTCTATAATTGAGAAAGCTTTGCCACATTTGATTCTGGGAAGGGGGTTCTTTCAATGTGGTGTGTTTTGATAAGCGGTATGAGAATTTTTAAAGTCAATAACTTGGTTTATAAACTTCAGCTCAGCTGGAGTTAATCCTGCAGCTAGCAAATCCACAGACCAAGTAGCCCAGCTGTGTCCTCATTTGTTAAGATCTTAAACCCAAGAAGATGTCTGGGATGCTGAATTTTTTTTTCTTGCACATTTATAAAAAGCTTAATAAAGGCAGATAGGAATAAGATGTGTGGCAAACCCAGCTCTTTCAGCAAAAAGAGGGAGAGGAAAGAGATGCATTTAAATAATATTTGGGTTGGCCCAAATTTGGGACCTGTGTCTGTAAACCTTATCTCTGCCTCAGGGAAAATACAGCAATCAGGCTGATTTGTGGAAGCACTTAAGCACATGCCTATGGCTTCTTGTCATAGGTGTATTTTCCTAAACAAGGGTACTTTACTGATTTAAAGTCTGTGCCTCATCATCCTATTTTATAGAATGAGACTCTCACCCTGTCACTCCTGAGCAAAATCTTTGGGGATAAATCCCAGGGCTTGTGTGGTTCTCTGTTAAATGAAAGTCTGCAAATTTGAGCAAGCACACAGCCCATGACAGGGCTAGGGCTGTAATGAAATCTTTCTCCTTGCAAGAGTGAAAAATTATCAATAATTTAAATTATTTTATGGTGCCGTCTATAGTGTTAATATAGATTATTTGCTACAATATATTAATAAAGGCAGTAATCACTAAAAAAAGAGTCTCATCATGGGCCTGTTTAAGTCATATATACTACAGCTATAACTTGTTTTTTTTTAAAGCCACCCATTATTTGCAACACCTTTTACAAGTGTTTATCACTTTATATTTAGCAAATGCTGGTATATCCTTCTCTCCTTCTGTTTCCAGCTATGTAAATATGGCATTTTTTGTTTGCTTCAGTGCAGATGGTGAGATGGAGAAGGACAACTTATACACAGAGCCTACTCTGGTTCCCTGTGAGATCCATATGAATTTTGACCACTGACTACAATGACAGCAGAAGTGGGCCTGGCTAAAAAGATTGCAGCATTGTTTCACTTGTAGAAGAGAGACTGGATGCAGATATTTATGATTACAGAGAACATAAATAAAACTGGAGCAGCTATTTTATTTTTCACCCCACTCTTTTCCCAAGGGGAAGAGAAAAATAACTGTATTTCTTTGAAGTAGGTTGCATATAAATTTTAAGTCAATGGAAGGAAATATTTCCTCTCACTGCACTGTAGACAGGCTGTTAAGATAATGACTGCTGTGGGTCAGAGACCCAAAGTAATTTTCAAAACTATTCAGTAATTTTGGGGCTCATGGTCCCAAATAGTCAGGTCTCAGACTGAAAAGCACTGAATAATTCCTCTGGCAGTAGTGCAGTCTTTCTTTACTTTCGGAAGGGACATCACACATTTCTTCAGGAGCCTAGGATGAAACCTGGCTCCCAGAGAGGTGAAAAATTCCCTTATTCTCCATGGGATAACACTTTAATGCCCAGAAGTTGCCAGTGCAGGCTAGAGTGATACCAGCTTGGAAAAAACCAACAAACCATGAACCAGGCAGTTATGGATGATTTAGGATTTCTGTCTGAAGCTGTAAGAATGACCCCATGGACTTACCCAGTAGATGGGCAATTAGCTCTTTGCTGACTGAATGTGCTTCCACCAGACTAGGGACAAGAATTCAGCATTAATGATTGCTAGCCAGCTGCAGGCAGGGGTTTGGTGAGCTGAAACTCTCCAAAGGCAGGATGAAAACTACAATTCTGGCTGAGGTCTTGGAGTATGCTTCTGGAATGAGTCAACAAAGCTGTGCAGAGCCTTGGCTGAAAGGTGTTTTAGTCAACTTTGCTAATTATCTCATCTGGCCAACTTGGCCAATAATCTTTTTTGGCCAACTTGGTCAACTTGACCAAACCCTTAATAGGTAGTTGTTGCTCATCTCCTCCAGCTCATAAAAGTACTGTGGGTAAGGGTATATTTCTATGAGGGATAAGGCAGACAGAGCCTCCCAGACAAGGCCAGTAGAAAGTGATTGAGCAAACTGGCCTTTAGCAAGGAGCAGTGGGTTAAAAAAGAATGTTTGGGTTTAGCTGGAGGATCCTGTACTCATTTATGCTGCCCCACTGCCTTCAAACACCAAGCTTTGAACCTTGAGAGCATCAGCATCACTGGCATTTGTTAGAAATTGTGCTTTTCATTGTCTGCATCTGGAGAATTATTCGAGTCAAAATAATTTGTGGTAAAGGTTGGGATCAACATTTTTGTTAACTTCTGGCTCAGGGAGAAAGGGAGGTGAGCAAGTGAGTGCACTTACTCCATGTGCTGTCTGTGCATTTGGTCATTTTACATGGCCAGAAAAAAAAGCCAGTGGGTTTATAAAGAAGGGAGAGGGAACTGGAGATTACAGCACGCTGTTGGTCAGATTATAGATATTTATTCAAGTAGGTCAAATTTTGCGACTTATCTGCTTATCAGTGCCTCTCAAAAAATTAAGCATAGCTTTAAAAGTTACAGCTTTTATGCTAATGTGAAAGTGACTCGAAGATCACTGGCTTTCATTTCACCACCTCACAGAAATGATAATTGCCACAAAACCCTGCTGTCTCAACAAGTCCTCCCAGGGTCTCGTTACCCTGTTCTCGGTGTGGCCACAAGCGATGCTCAGCTCTCCTGGGAGGCCTTGCTGAAATCCATGTTTGTGCAGGAGTCCTCACACAGGGAACTCATTGTAGGCCTGGGGTCTGAAGCCTCATTATATTTTAAAAAATCCATGGTGTTAGGCTATTAAATATCAACAGAATGAGACTCAGCTATATTTCCCAGGATAAATGAGCACATTTGCTTTAATATTGCCATGTTCACATTTAGATTTTCTTTCTGCAGTTTTATTCACTTATTTTCTAATTCAGAAAATGCACTAATTTGCAGGTTTGCCCATTCCTGGTATGAATTAGGGTGCTTTTACTGTGTAGTAAAATTAAAAACCACAGACTAGCAATAATATCTGTACTGCAAAACACCCTCCTTAATTAAGCAATAGGACATGAAAGGCTGTATATTTCTGAGTCATTATGGCACACCTCATGTTGTTTTATAAGGCATGAAATCTAATGCAGAGTGACCACCCAAGAATTGTAGTAATTGCCCTAAAAACACTGCCTGGAGTGCCTGGTTGCTATTGTGAAATGCAATCAAGATGTAAAAATAAGGATTAAAGAGAGACCTGTGCATGAAAAGAACCCTCTCAGCTATGGCTGTTGCCCTCCACGACAGCCTCTCACTCCAGACCTGTCTTGTGGAAAGTTTTAAAGAATGTAACTGAGTGGTAAAAGTGCAATTAAAGATTTGTAAATTCCTTGTGAACAGCAAGGTGTTCTCGACATCAAATTGTTTAAGGGAATTAAACCCCCTTTTAGACAGGATCTCACATGCTTGCCTGAATTCTTTAGGTTTTTGTTTAGCTTTTTAACAGACCCTCCTTGTTTTCAAGTTTTAGCAAGGATTTTTTTTGGCATTTAGTTAATCACTTCTACATAAACAATAATTAAATGGCCATCACCTTGGAAACTGGCTGCAATGTTAATCTTGAACTCAAATATAGGGTCTGGTACAGCCAATAAAGCAATTAACCCAATTTGTTCAGACCATAAATACAACAGATAAAACATTAAAAATATCAAACCTTAGTAGAAGCAAACCTAAGCCATATTTTTCAAGCAGTTGTGTTCTCTACTAGTCCAGGGAGTGCTCTGGTTTTGTATGTTGATGTATATAAAGTAAACACTCATTCTGCTGTGCTGTTCAGTTTAGAAAAGGATATATGGAGTCCTGTGTAGTTGTGGTGGGTACCACGGGGTGTTTGAACCAGACTAGGAGTTAGGAAAAATAGTGATTACAGCCTGCTATGGATGGAATAACTACTTTTGATATGTCCTAGTAGCATCCTGCAGTGATGCAGCCAAGGGGGAATACAGGTAAATGTAGTTTACTCCCCTCTAACCTGGGCAATGCTGAGTTTATACCAAATGGGTAAGGATATCTATTTTTTATTTATTACTGCACCACTGGAATGATGGCATTAGGGTTCCTCCCAAAAATTCTACAAAACACCTGTCAGTTTAAATGCATGCTTTAGACTTCCCTTCAGGAGACAGGAAGAAAAAAGAGAAGGTGACAGACAGCCATAAATACCTTTGCTGGAAACTTTCAACCCAGCCTTTTTTCTTCTTTTTTCCTTCTCCATTTTCGTTTTGAATTTGCTTTAATTGAAACCTCTGTGGCAATTCTAGCCTTCATTGAGCATTGAAATGCCAATAGAGCTGCTCTATAATGGAGGGCTCTGTAGCAAGACTGTACAATAATATCCTGGTGCAATATAACAGTAGGTAGCTGGGGAATGTAATCGATTTCCAAAAGAACTGGAATGACCCTCCTCACAGACATGCAGTTCTCCCAAACTCCACTGACTCCAGCTCTGATCAGTTCTGGTTCACATCCTTCCTTAGGAGAAAGATGTTTAATCTTACTGAGAGCCAGTATGCAGCTTTTTTTCCCTCCCTTTTTGCTTTAAATAGTGCCTGCACCATTATGTCATCATCTTTATTTACCTGCCACGCTTCACCCAAATGCCTTTATTGGGGTATATTTATATAGAGCTGTAAATGTCAGTACTGGAATTATTTCTTTGTGGAACAGTGATTGTGGTCGAACACCAGATGCCTTCAGTTGAAAGAGGGGAGAATGAAGCAGGTACTGAAAAGTGAAATGACTGAATTTAGGAGAATCCAGGATTTCTACCTCACACATCCTGCATTTCTGTATGAAGGAGTTGCAGTCAGGAGAGCTGTGCTTCCAGTAGGAAGGGTCCTTGGTTGTGCATTAACTTGTAACTTCACTACATTTAAGCAATTGCTACAAAGTGGTTCTGCTTGGGTTTTAATGTGTCTTTCAATTTGGAAGAACTTTCCTTCTGAGGTGTGTTTGCTGTGGGAGACACACACACGTAAATATTTACAGTTCTGAAATGAAATTTTTTGTCTCTGTGTGTATCCATATGCAGAATCGGGATCTAAGTAAAATTAAGGGACTATGCTTTTGTTCGTTTTTTATTTCTTGATCTCTTCACATCCTATAAAGGTCTTCCAATGGGCAGCACAAAACCGGGCTTGGTGTTCAGAAAAACTTGACAGACCTTAAGATGTATTTTAAAATATTTCTTATTTGAATTATAGGTGTCAATGCAAAGTATCAGAGTGGTCAACATTCTTGCCTCGTAAGTATCTCTTGTTTTATAGCAATATAGCATCGTCTCTCTTCACATGAGAGACTTTATGAAACTGTGCTCCTGATTTAGCAAAGATTTTGCACTCACCTTCTTTTTCATAAACATGATCTTCAGGTTTCTGAAATCTCCCCTTACAGGCAGAAGTGCTGTCAGTTCCCTTTTATAAACAGTTAAATCTATTTTAATTTCAGATAAAACTGTCAGACAAACCAAACTCTCCTCTTTAGATCCCTCTTATGCTGCTGCCTGTGATAAATAGAGGGTTTATTATTTCCTCTTTGTTTTCGTTTTCCTCATTTCATGCCGCAGTCACCACTGCCTTTGTCTGGGCTCTGCTTGCTTAACCTCTGCTACATTCAGTGACATTTAAATGACGTCATAAGTATCAGCTTTTTATAAAGCCCATGTGAGTCGCAGACTTGAAATTCATAAGCGTAAACTTTAAGTGATCAAGAGGAACACTTTGCATTAATTTGGCTCCCTCAATATATCTTACAGCCCTACAAAAGTATGAAAATTAAAGGATTCTTGTTCGCTACAATTTGTGGCCATTTCAGAGTGTGTTCAAAGCTCGCGTTTTAACCAAAAGAGGGTAAAGCAGTGACTAAAGGAGGGGTAGAGCAGCTCTCCGTGCTGTTGGGCTCCGTGCTCTGCCTGCGCGCCGCTGTCCGTGCGCGGGTGGCGGAGCCGCGCTGTGCGCTGCGCGCT
Organism: Daphoenositta chrysoptera; assembly: GCA_013397915.1. Taxonomy (NCBI): domain Eukaryota; kingdom Metazoa; phylum Chordata; class Aves; order Passeriformes; genus Daphoenositta; species Daphoenositta chrysoptera. Next base: position 167,532 of record VZRO01005465.1, read on the forward strand.
GCGGCCGCCAGAGGGCGAGCGCCGCGCTGCTGCTGCCGCTGCTGCTGCCGGCCCGGCTCCGCTGTCCATCCCTGCCCGCTGTCCATCCCTGCCCGCTGTCCATCCCTGCCTGCCCGCTGTCCATCCCTGTCCTCTGTCCATCCCTG
>VZRO01005465.1:168374-179312 GCA_013397915.1 Daphoenositta chrysoptera
GCCCACTGTCCATCCTTGCCTGCCCCTGTCCATCCCTCTCTGTCCTCTATCCATCCCTGCCTGCCCACTGCCCACTTCTGTCCCCTGTCCATCCCTGCCTGCCCACTGTCCACTTCTGCCCTCTGTCCATCCCTGCCTGCCCACTGCCCACCTCTGCCCGCTGTCCATCCCTGCCTGCCCTCTGTCCATCCCTGCCTGCCCACTGCCCGCCGCTCGCTGCCCGTCGCCCATGGGTGCTGATCTCAGCGTGTCCCTTGCCAGGTTCAGCATTAGGGACATGCACCCATCCCCCAGATCATTCCAGTGACACCCCGAGCCTCCCTCCCCCCTGCCCCGCTGTCCATCAGGCACTAATGGGTTCACGGTGTGGTTTTTCCATACTAAATAAAGGCGTTCAGGGACTGAGGACCTTTGCAAACCTCATCACCTCCCATTTTCCCGAGTACCTGCTTCTTTCACCTGCCTTCTCCAAAATAAGAATGGACAATTGTATCAATCTTCTCCTTTCTCCTGTGAAAATCCCAAGTCCTTTTAAAACAAAATGTTATGCTGCACACACAGTTCACCTTAATAACAAGAAAGAGAAGATGAATGATACCTGAGAAGTATTTATCATGTCACTGGTAGTGCTATTGGTGAGCAAGGGGCACTACAAAACTACCTTGACTACAACAGAATTAAAATGTGCCAATTTCCCTTTGTTTAGAGAAACAGGGGAGCATGAGGGAGCTGCTGGGGAGTGTTTTAAGAATCTGTTTGCAAACAACTGTTAGAATTGCAGGTACATATTTAGTAGTTTTAATTCAGTCTTTGAATCTCCCAGGATTCGTGGGTCAGTTAATAAGGTACTCTGCATTTATCTTCAGAATTAAACCTGAATACTGAGGTTTAGAATATACTTCTGTATAGAATGGTCTCAGTCTGGCACCCAGCTCATTGGAATTGGACATTCAGGGTTACACAGACCTTGACAAATGTTGCTGTGTAGCTCTTTACTGATGATCTCTGTGCTGCTAATCCAGGGTTCCAGTCCCAAATGTCAGTAGTGTCCAAATCTTCCTTTCTGCAGGTGGCCAACACTCTTTTTTCTGTATTTCTGTCTTCTCCCTCCAGAGATGGCCTTGTTGGTATAAAGCCTGTAAAGCTTTTTTTGGAAATGAACACTGTTATGCAAATTGTTGCTTGAAAGAGAGCACAGACCTACGCAGTGTAAGTTCAGACTGAGCTCTCACTGAGATCGACTGTAATGCTTGTCTAAATACCAGGAGGGTTTGCAGAACCGGACAGGTGTGCTGCATTTATTGATATAAGCTTTTGGAGACCAAAAGGTGAATTTCAGCACGTCAAATGGCAGCGGAACCATTTCTGTCTGTCAGAAATTCTTGTTTGGATTTAAATTATTTCTCTTTACCTCGCTCAAGTCCCTCCTCAACCTGCTGCAGCCCCCAGGTTAGCTGATCACTAGGAAGTGGTCACTAGGATGTGACCACTAGGAAGGACAGACTTGTTGGAGCGGATCCAGAGGAGCCATGAAGATACTCAGAGGGATGGAGCAGCTCCCCGATGGGGAAAGGCTGAGAGAGTTGGGATTGTTCAGCCTGGAGAAGAGGAGACTTCAGGGACACCTTATAGAACCTTCCAGGACCTAAAGGGAGCTGACAAGAAATCTGCAGAGGGACTTTTTACAAGGGCATGGAGTGGTCGGACAAGGGGGGATGGCTGCAAACTGACAGAGGGCAGGTTTAGATTAGATGTTAGGAAGAAATTCTTTACTGTGAGGGTGTGAGGCCCCAGAACAGGTTGCCCAGAGAATCTGTGGATGTCCCATCCCTGGAAGTGTTCAAGGCCAGGCTGGATGGGGCTTGGAGCAACCTGGTCTAATGGAAGGTGTCCCTGCCCATGGCAGAGAGTTGGAATGAGATGAGCTTTAAGATCCCTTCCAACCCAAACCATTCTGTCATTCCATGTGAAAAATTACATCTGCAGGTAAGAGGAGTCTTAGCCTCATAGGACAAAAAGGACACAAAAAGTTTTTGATGCTATTAAACTAAGCAGCCTTAGTCATCATGTGGCCAGAAAGCACCTGCAGGAATTGGGTTTTGAAAGAAAACAAGGTTAACAAAGAACGTCTGAGGTAGGACATACAAAAGGGTAGAGGTTATACAAATTAGACGTGCCTCTAATCTTGTATAGTGCACTCAGAGGAAAGGACTGGCTTTGTGTTTCTTCAGCTGAAGTAGTCAAAAAAGTAGAGCATCAGTCAGTCTGGTTCTGATGTGGTATAGCTGCAGCAGGCTGGAAATCATGTGTGTATCCTAAAGGTGCTGCCCAGTGACTTCTTGTGAAACTATGTCTGCTTAAAATGATGAAGAAAATAATGTTGTCTGGGGAAAAGTAAAAACTTGGTGAAACAAAACCTTAAAATATTGGGCTTCTGGCCCCATTAATTTACATATTATCTCTTCTCTGAGCCACAATCTTTATAACAGTCCAGGTGCTATTTTTTTCTGCATAGAAAGAGTTGTCACAGAACAGGCTGTCCTGCTTAGGGTACAGGATCTCAAAGGGTAAAGGCCAGGACTATATTGGCCAAAGAATGTCTAAAGCATGGATAGGCACTGCGATTGGATTTTCCTTAGCAATCTCTGATTAGTTACTCACCTCTAAAACAAGCTTACAAAGGGCAGTTCCTGAATATTGCAAACAGGTTGCTCAGCAAAAATATTCAAGTAGTTTTTAGGACATTGGGTGGCTGCATGAAGCAAACCTTCTGTGAGGCTGGAGTAGGTCTGCTTTTCGTGGACTTGCTCGATATATTGCCACTTACAATAGTTGATACAGCTGATTTCCATGGTTACCACACAGAAAGATTATTCACCTTGTTTATAATTTTGGTTGCATGTTTAGAGAAAGCGAGAGGGCGGGATAAAAAGCATATTTGAGAAGTGTAGCCTGTACTTAACTCATAGGGGTCTTGTAAGGTTGAATTAGCTAATATTTTCTGCTTTGCTTTGGAGATGTAAAAACTACTTATCCTTTATTACTGTTATTTCATATTATTTGTAATGTGGACAAATCTTGCCAGGTTTAAGAAATCACATTTCTTAAATAGCTTAACCTTTTAGACCTGCAGGAAGAATTTTATATTATGGAAAAACCTTTTCTTCTAAGGAGAATACAAGACAGATGATCCAGTAATTAAGGTGCTGAGCTGCACCTCAAAAGATCTCAGTCAATTTTCTGGCTGTGAGGAATCCTTCTTCACAGTGAGTCACTTTATCTCAGACTCAGTTTACCCTCAGTGGAGGGTAAAATTTTCTTCTCTCACCTGGTCTACTCAGATTGTAAACTCAGAGCCCAGAGACCACCCCTGACCACCTGTTCACATCTAGTGTGGCTGTATTAAGGACCTGATCTTAACTGTGAAGAATGAACAGTTTAAGGATGAGATAACTATTTTGCTTGAGGTGTTCAGCTTCCTTCAGTGGACAGTGAATAAGGCAAAGGAGGTGTCATTGTAAATTAGCTACTTTTTCTGACTTAAGCTGTACAAACATTCATAGTCAATGGACTGCAGTTTTATTACAGAGTCGTGGGAGCTATTTTACTCTGGAATCTTTAAATTAACCAAGGTGTTAACTAGGCTAGTAAAGATAATGACTCTTTTAGGCTTACAGAAGCTCTGTGCAGACTGGGAAGCCAGACCCTCTGCTTGCAGTGCTCGTGAAGCAACAGTATCATCACCTTCCACCATCCAGACAACTGGCTCAGTATCCTGATATTAAAGGATAGATTCCCACTTTAAAACCTTCAGCAAAGTGGAGAAGGGAAGTCTCAATTACCCTGATTCATCTTTAAATTGAAATTCGTAAGATTAATGAAAGCTTTTGTAGATGTGAATGGGAAGGTGTGCAGAAAAGTAAGGTTTTTTTCAATCCCTTTTGTGACAGAGTTACGTTAGAGGGACACAAACCATTATCCTACCTTGGAGATGCTGGGCAGGATTGATATGAAACATCAGGAATATGGTCTGTCCCAATTCCACAGGGCTTGCTTATGCTGAGCTCTAAAAGGTAAAATACAGCCAGAATATAAGCCAGCAGCTCGGGGTACAAATTTTAGGCACATGAGATAAATTGGAAAGCATGTGAACTCCCTGTGCCATGCAGAAGGGTTAAAAGTATCACACAAATCCAAGCTGAATGCTGGAGGCCTTTTCTTCCTTTTTCTCCTAAGCAGATCTCTGGTAAAAATGATTTCTCTGCCACCAGAGAGCTCCAGCAAGAATGTACTCTAAAAGCTGGTCTGGTTGAATATATTATTTCTTGGAAATATTTTTAAATTATGTTTTTATTTGGTCTTAGTAATGTAATGTGAAAGTACTAAGTGCTTTGTGTCTCTGGTACCTAACCTTGCCTCCAGACTGTGCCAACCAGGTCTACAAAACAAAGAGAAATACATCCATGTGATCCCTCTAAAAAGCACGAATGTATTATCCCTGATGCAAGTTATTCCAAAAGAGAAAATCTCTTTTTTTCATATATATGGCACTCCTAGTAAGAATTTCTGAGATAGCTATGCTGTGTGAAAAGGTGAGAAGGATGAATAATTAGGTCTAGGCAAAGAAGAAGTCTTTAAAAACATTCATCTTAGAGCTGCATCAAAGAAATGACATCCCAGTTTTAATTGGTCAGTAAACTGGACAACTGGAAGCCAAGGGATCACTCTCACAGGACACGGGTAGTCCAGCTGCCTTTCCCTGCACACATTGCAGTGAAATTTCTTTTTTTCTCCCTGCTACAAATGCATTTGAGTCTTTGTTTCAATTACATTATTTAAAATTAATTGTGCTTTTGAAGTTCTGTAGACAAGAAACTGAGGATAATCTGCAAACCCCATGAATGACAATATTAATATTCTGCGTAAATATTCCCAGGCTTGTGCTGAGGAGGAGAAGGTACCTGATCAGAGGGTTTTCTTGGACTGGAAGAAGAATTCCAGGCCTCTGAGCAGTGGAGTGGTGACTGAGCACTTGGTTTTGAGGACTTGAGTTGTATCTCAGGAAGGAGGTGCCAGAAGGCGAGGTAGGGCTGAGAGCAGGGAGAGGCTGTTTGGGTCCTCGTGTTCTAACTGGAGACGGATCCCTCCCATTTACCATGCAAAGCTGTGGTTTTAGAGGTAGTGCCAGGGCTTTTGGGGCAGCAGAGCAGTGGGAAGGATGGCTGTCCCTGGTTGGTGTGGCTGCAGTGAGGCCACTGCTGCTCCCCTTGTCCATCTGCTCAGCCAGCTGTGCCACCTTGGGCACAGAGGAGTAGAGGCAATTCCAGATCGTGCTGGATACCTGTGGTGTGTTACCTGTGTTTTAGTCCAAACTTTCACACGAAGGGTCCCCTTCTAAACACTGAATTAGGTGGGCTCTTTCAGAACGTCATGGGTGATAGCTCTGGAAGTAGAAAGTCTTCATGACTCACTGAGTATTGTCTGAGGGGAATGATTGAAGCCATCTGCTCGCAATCCCACTAATCCCTGCCATGTCCCCAAGACGGGACATCAGAATTCCTCTGATGGCTGTATCAAATGCCATGCTCAAGTCCTGCATGAGGAGTTATTTTTCAGAGTTCTGATAAAGGAAAATGTAGGTTATTATGAGAAATGGATATAAATTTAATAACAAGGTCTGATATAAGCAGGAAGGTTTTTTACATTGTCTGTTCTCCTAAGATTACGGACAGCCTCTGTAATGTGATGTGCCAGCAAAGCAGAAAAATGTTCTGTGCTATTACAGGCTGGTGTTGGGAGTGTGGATCTTCCCTTTTCAGTCATTCAAGTGTAGTGGAGAGATATTTGTGTGCAAATAGCAGAAACAAGCAAACAAACACAAATTCAATAGCTGGGAAAATCTTTGGATACTGTAACTGTTTTCCCTGACAAGCTGGTAAAGTGTGTCAAAGAAAATGCTCCAAAAATCTAGCTGTCCTTTTTGAGTTAATTCAGGAATTTCACTGATTCAAATAGAATGCTCTATAGGTAGGACATGGCCTCTTAATACAGGGCTTGAGCAGTTTGCTGTCTAATGCTCTGTGAATGTTTGCAGCCATTATGAAGTTATTGACAGCGAGAGAAACAGATCCTGTTGGAGTGTTTGTACAATTGGGTGTTTTTGAGGAAGAAATACTGTTGAAGTAAGAGGGAATAGCACTCCTTTTGTGAAAAGGTTGATTTACATTTAAATCAGTAGCCTTTGCGCTGATGATTGCTGCAGAACAAAAATGTAGCAGTTCTGCTGAGTGTAGAATTATTTAGCAAAATCTTTCAAGGTTGTGTGGTAATCAGACCAGTGTTTCTGGTTTGAATTCAATGGATTCTGCAACAGAACACAGCTGGGTTAAATACGGGAATGAATCAACCCCAAGAACACTTCAAAAAAATGATGACCAGACTTCAAGCAAAGAGATTAGATGGGAGACCTTTGATAAATAGGTGTAGAGACTTCCCTTGATGTTGTACAGTGAGTTGGTTTTGCGACCACCTGGAAGAAACAATGACAGAACATTATGCAATTTCATAACAGTGGAACATCTCATATCATCAGGATATCTCAAAAGAATGGGAAGACAGTGAGGTGAGGTACCCACTACTCAGAACTGGCAGCACTGTCTCTTCAGCTTCTTTTTTTTTATTATGTCATGCTCTCTCTCAACGGGACCCATTTTTCAGAGTGTGCCAAGAAGGGCACAAGTCACTGAATTGAGGAGTCTGGTCCATAAGTGTATCCTCAGTGCACAGGGTAAGGTCCCCATCTCATGTACTGAACGCTAGTCAAATATTGTTTCAGAGTGTTTTCCCTGCCTTGTAGAGGGATGCTTGTCACCATCATGTCTGAGTGCCTGATGTATGTTGACAATTTTACCCTTTCCACGTCCCAGCGAGCGCAGGATGTGGTATTAAGAGTATTTCGTATATGAAGGACACAGACAGTGAGAAGGGAAGTGATTTATGTGAGTCCATTGGGAAGTCTGCAGCAAAGTTAGAAAAAAAATACCACCACAGCTGTGTTTACATTAGCAAGTAGTGGGGCACTGCAGGAGTGGGCTGTAACACTGAGAGCAGCGGTGCTGGAGACCTGGCATCCACACTAAAATTGGTTTTGTTGCTTTACTTTGGACTGGATCTACTCTCACCCAGGGAAATGAACTCTTATTGGCACCTGGAATGCACCTGGTGCACATCCTTTGGTTTAATCCAACCATCCAAGAGTCCACTTTGCCTCCTCTGAGACTACTCATGTTATCAGCCTGCAGGTTCACTTCTTTACTTACCGGATTTACTTCTAGCACACAGTCCTGCATGGAGCTAAAGCAGTTCTGTAGAAACACCCTCTGTCTCCTTCCACACTCAGTTCCTCTGCAGGATTTGAGGTGAATCCCCGGAGGCACCTCCCACAGTGTCTCTGACTGACGTGTAAAACCAGGCAATTATTTGCAGATTATTGATACTGTCCTTGGCTCACTTTTCTCATTTAAAACCTTTCTCTCAGTGAGCTTGCTGCCTCACATGGCTTCAGCTATCTGCTTTGCATCAATGACTTACAAATCTACCTGTTCTCTCCTGACCTCCCTGCCTCCATCAAGACCAGCACCTTGTCACGTTTCTCTCTGAAATTTCCCTCTGAATGTCTTGCCCTCCATTTAAACTTCATGTGGCAAAAACATCATAGCTCAGTGAGCTGCTTGAAGTCATTACAGCAGGAGCCCAGACAGCCATTAAACATAATAAAATTTTACATATGTCTTAGGTTAGTGGTAGAAAGAAAAATGTTTCAGCTAATTGAGCTAATTTTTTATTAGGTATTTTATTACAGTATTGTATTATGTAAGCGTACTTCAGTAACTGTTCTTCAAGTGTTTTATAAATGATGGAACCAAGTTTATCTGATATAAAAGTAGTTCAGTTTTTGAAATAGATTTCTTGAGCATCACAAAAGGCAAGCATCCATTCTCAGACTTGTGGATCCCTCTGTTATGTTTGACATTGCTGGCCACAAGCTACATTTTTTTGTCTCAGGGAGGCTGTGAGCCCCAGGGCAATGAGCTTAAATGGTGTGAGACCTACTGCAAGGCTCAGTTGCATCAGGCACTGACAGGAAACAGCGCTGCTGTGGGAGACCTCTCACTGAAATGATCCCACACAGATTCCTCTCTCTCTCAATAGTGCTATTAGTGATTTAGGTAGCTCTGAATCGGGGATCTGGGGTGACTAAATCCTCATTCCTGCAATGCTGACCGAGGTTATGTTGCCATAAAAAGGCTGTGGATACCTTTTCACCAGAGAGCAGGGCCATTAAATGACTAAAATGGAGTTATGTATCTCAATGCTGTCACTGGTAAAAGGCATGTCTGGGGCAACAGCAGCTGTTCTGTGACTCACGAGGAGACCAGTATGGAGATCAGGAAGGAGAAAAGGACCCCGAAGAGGTAGTGCTATGTCCTGGGGCAGCAGCTATACCCAGACACCCAACTCTCCTGCCAGAACCTCCAAACCCACCTCCTCTACTGCCAGTACTGGGAGTTGTGCAGAGGGTGTTGTATTTCAGGAATTAGCAATCCTGCACAGGCCTTGTCAGCTCCACTGGCCGCTGTATTTAGGGCCCAAGAAATCCGTAAGTTACTAATATATTCTGTAAGCTATAATATATTTGGGACAGGAAAGCTCTTTATGGATCAAGGGGGGGCTGGAATATATCAATCTTGACTGGGAGACAGTTGCATGCTGTGATAGTTGGTGACCCACACAGCAGCTGTGTGAGCAGCCTGTGCCGTGCTGCCTGTGCTGCACTTCCAGGGTGGCCTCCAGGCTGAGTTGTGCTGCACAAACCCCTGGTCCCAGGACAGCCTCAGCCAGATCACTGCGAGTGATCCCACAGGCAGCTCCCCCCAGCACCAGCAATTACCCTGCTTGCTCAGCCTTGCCTTTATCGAAAAGTACAGTGAGAAGCTGTCATGCAAAAGTCCTTTGTGGATAGTGTGTTTTTCTATTAAGAAAATGATATATTAGCTGAAATTACAAAAATGATGATATTTACTTCCCTGGATGGGATCTACTCCACACAGTGGGCCATGGCAAAATCCAGCCAGGGTGTGTGCGATGCTGCCCAAACACGGAGTGCCAGGGCAAAAGGGATATAAGATTTATTTGTTATCTGTATTCCTCTTCTTGTTCTGTCTTATTAAAGCAGTTATTGATCTGCTTTACCCTGATGATCACTGAAGAGCTGGCCATGGGAATGTGAGCTGTCACCCACATCGTGCAATGTCAGGATTGTCAGATTTGGACAACTTCGGTAATGAAAGATTTCAGGCAATTTTTCCCAGTTCCTGAATAAAATGTCCCTAGACCCTCACAACATGTACAGCTAAAGCAGTTTCACTTCATCTCATGAGGCAGCACAGGGTGCTGTTCCCCATCAGTCCCCAGGAGACCTGCCTTGTCCAAGCATCTCCCAGGAGACCTACCTTATCCAAGCATCCCAGGCAAGGCGTGTCTCTGGTACTTCTGTTTGCCAGTCCCTCAACTTGCTGGTCTTTGCCTCAGCAAGAGAATGTCTGCTGCGATTAGTACAGAGAAGAGTGTAAAAATCTCTGATTTGGCAGAAGTCCTTCTTGATTGATTTCCAGATCACAAAAGACAACCAGCTGCCAAGCCTCGGGAGCACTCCAAGTAAGTATTCACACAAGCAGACACCACACGTTTGACAGATGTTAGTCACATTGCTTAATGCTCCACTGGATGCTACAGATGTGAGCATGGTATAAGAACCTACAGAGGAAAAAAGAGGATAGAAAAAATCCACCAAATGACAATTTCCCTTAAGAGATCGTTTCCACACTTCCTCGTCTAGATTCTCAATGCAGGTTCTGTTGTATAATTAATACCATATCACCTTTATTCCCATACCAGTCTTACACCTTACAGGCTGTCATCTGAAAACACAGGCACAGATTTTGTACTGTGCTAGGTTTCAGCTAGGAAAAGGTTATGGGAGAACGTTAGCGTCAGGTAGAGAATTTTAATTCCAAATTATTAACCTATATATTCATATATATTTATATACTTTTATATATATCGATCTACACTTTTATATATATATATATTTATATATATGCAATGAGGCTAAGCTGACCCATGGTCCTGTCTAAACCTTTGCCTGCTAGAGGCACCCATCGTATTTGCCTTAGCTACAGGCAGGGAGGTGAAGGAAGGCAGGACCAGATTGTGTCTACTTTGGTTAACAGAGTTATATGGCAATAGGGCTCAGCCACAGGAAATGGGTCTTTACCAGCGTGTTGGGCTGACCCTGGATGGACACCAGGTGCCCACCAAAGTCACTCCATCACTGCCTTCCTCAGCTGGGCAGGGCAAAGAAAAATATAGCAAAAGGTTTGTTAATTAAGAGCAGGGAGTGTTCTGGGCAAAACAGACTCGACTTGGGGAAATTGCTTTAATTTATTGCCAATCAAACCAGAGTAGGATAATGAGAAATAAAACCAAATCTTAAAAGATCTTCCCACCCCTCACTTCTTTTGAGGCTTCACTCCCCGTTTTCTCTACCTCCTTCTCCCAGGCAGCTCAAGAGGGCTGGGAATGGGGCTGTGGTCAGTTCATCACACGTTGTCTCTGTGGCTCCTTCTCCCCAGGGGGAGGACTCCTCACGCTCTTGCCCTGCTCCAGTGTGTGGTCCCTCCCACAGGAGACAGTCTTCTACGAACTCCTCTGAGTCCTTTCCAAAGGCTACAATTCTTCATGAGCTGCTCCATGGGGTGCAATTCTGCAGGAACAGGCTGCTCCAGCACTTGTCCCCCACAGGGTCACAGCTCCTGCCAACAGCCCTGCTCCAGCGTGGGCTTCTTTCTCCAAGGGGCCACAGGTCCTGCCAGGGGC